>JANFOE010001044.1:0-410039 GCA_025667525.1 Glebionis coronaria
CTTATATTTGGAAAAATGATAGCACGCTCAAATCTGGGCATTGGTCGAAACTTATAATTACCTGCAGTCAGAATAGGGAGTCGACTTAGAGGACATTGCTTTAGCTATTGCGTTTGGGTAAGGCTAACTAAATATCGTGTGACTTTTCATTCTTGTATAGCCATTAATAATTGTAACTGTAATCGTGCAATTCAGAAAGTGCGTAGTTCAATGTCGCATGTAGGTTTTTCTATGTTATATGTTTTTTTAGTTTTTACCATTTAACTCGATAAATACAAATTTTGATATTTATAAATTTGGAGTACCTATTTGCAGGCCCTGGACAACTTTCATTGCTGATGCATTTGAATCCAGGGAAGTTCAAATCAGGCTAAAGGTTGGGCTACTTCTATACTTGCTATTGTTCGCGGTGATGGAATGCACCGATCTACGTGCATACTCCTTACCGGCTCCGGGTAGGTAATATTACAGTATACCTTACCATGTAAATAATTCATATATATATATATATATATATATATATATATATATATATATATATATATATATATATAATATATATATATATATATATATATATATATTATATATATATATAATATATATATATATATATATATATATATATATATATATATATATATATATATATATATATATATATATATATATATATATATATATATATATATATATATATATATATATATATATATATATATATATATATATATATATATATATATAGATATATATATATATATATATATATATATATATATATATATATATATATATATATATATATATATATATATATATATATATATATATATATATATATATATATATATATATATATATATATATATATATATATATATATATATATATATATATATATATATATATACTAGTGACAAAACCCGTCCGATGGACGGGTATGACTTTTAATTATCTTTTTACTTTTTTATTTGGTAAATATTTGTTTATATTTTTTTAGTATATTTGTCTTCTAATACATAATCTGACTTGTATTTGTTAGTTAAGTTTTTTATTTGTGAAATTAATTGTTTGTAAGTTTTTTGTTTAGGAAATATTTGTTTGTATTTTTTGAAGGGTAGTGTTGGTTATTTAATGTTTTTTCTTTAGTACAATTTTTTTAATTGCATGATTAATCGGCATGACTTTTGTTTTTTAACATTAATATTTTTTTAACTATGTGGTATGTTTTGAACCGTGTAACAAAAGAAATAAAAAATTTATATATGAAACGGTATTTACTGAGCACATATGTTGTTAAATAAAAGTCGCAAAATCATATCATTTGCATCAGAAAAGACGTCAATGATTCATAACATACCACGTAGTTAAAAAAAACCTTAGATAGGCTAAGCTTAATGACGTCTTAATAAATACGTTGTCTAGTTCCTAGATCCCCTTATTATGGTAAAAAAAACATGTAACTAAATACAATAACAAACATAAAACTACTGAATAATCATAATTTCATCAAATGTAGCAAATTTATCATTTAATTAAGATTGATCACATATATAAACAAAATAAAAATAAGAAACGTAAAACAACATAATGATCATTTAAACTTACAATCCTTGTACAAACTATAACCTTTGAGTTTACATCGATCAAAGTTATAGCAAAAGGGTTTATCATCTTTTTATATGCATCATAATGAGGTTAACGTTTATAATTAAAAATTATCATTTTTGTAAGCGGTTTTTGAGGTTTGTTTAGTTATAACACAAAGGGGACAAATAACGATTATCTAATAACTTACATGTGCAAAAAAGTATGTTAAAGATGAGTCTAATTATAAAGTATATTGATCTATAGATTGTCTATTCTAAAGATCAACCGAGTGAGAAACATCTATAATACATAACCTTGTGAAACTACTACTACGAATTAACAGGGAATGTTTACGTGTAGTCTAAATTGTTCATGATTATGATTCTTTGCTTAGTCGCTTGGATATAAAGCCAAAGATCCAAAAGAAACTCACCTCCTCCTTGGAGAAGACTATATGTTTTTTATTCATAGTGAAGTTGAGGAAGTCTCGTCTTCATGCATTCAGGTATAGTGCAATAAAACAATAAACATGAGTTGCTATAAGAAAAGTTGTTTTCTTTTTGGCCCGTAAAATTCAATTCACATTTGGGCGTTTAGTTTATCTACTAAGCGTAACACATTACCTAAACCTGGAAAATGTAAAAGAGTGAGGATTATCGGAACGCGCTTCATTGCAATGACAGTTTGCGATGATTTGCTTTTACAATTGAATACGGAGTAATAAAAGTTTTTGTAGAAACACCAGTTTGTAAAAACAAACTTTACACGTAAGCGTCTGCAAACAAACGAAACTAAACCACCAAAATAGAAAATATAACTTCATAAAAGCTTAAGCAGGTAGCAGGAGCTAGGGGGTTCCCGGGGATGCACGGGAATCCGATGAAATTTTGTCGCGTAGTGTATATATTTGCTAACAATCTCTATTTATTCAAAATGAACCCGATCCCAAAATTATTTACTGCATAGATATTTGTATTAAGAATTTTGTGCACCCGATTACTTTATACTCTGGCTCCGCCCTGAGTATAATTGAAAGAATGAATTAAATGAAATAAACAAAAAACCAACACTTACTCAAATTTTAGTTATATGCCTAAATCATTTCGATAATTAATGGTCCTTTACGTTTGTTTTATAATAGATTTTATCATGTTTTGTGGTTGACAAAGAATATCAACTTCTGTCTAAAATTGACAATCTCCTGGACTAGACATGCTATTCCACCGCTTTGCGACAATGGTTGTACGTTCATCAGCCTCAACATTATTAGCAGTCGCAGTCTATTCCACCTCTAAGAAAATTCTCTTGACTGAAGCTTTCTATTGCTAATTTGATACCTTCAAGTGATATCTGGAGCGTACCTCATATAATGTAAAATAATTACTTCTAGCATCTAGCTTCAAACTTTTTACCTCAGCTTTAATTAAATGTGTCCTTCTTTTGGTATCCTGAGTGACATTTCCTTAACCACGCGAGGAAACTTGTCTAATTCAGTTTACGGAAGAGTTGAATGACAATCGTGATGTTACCCTTATTCGCTTCTCTAGTGCAAACTGCATGTAATTTCTTTCACATTTTTTTCTAATTTGTCTTTTGACTCTTTGATGGCCCTACTCACCCATAGTCTGACAATTAACAAATACTTGGTAACTGAATATATACATAATTTAGTTACCAGAAATCATAAGCATACGAAAATAAATTGGTCCATTTTTATCAAATCGATGCGGTGGGAAGAACATCAAAACATCATGTCTTTGATAAATACTCCTACTTTCCAGATAAAGAAGAACATCAAAACCTTGTCACCTAATTTTTCTGTAGAAGTCCAAAAAAAATCTCCCCCACGCTTGCCTAAAGATTTCAAGATTTCTTATAAAGAATATAAGGTATAAGGTACGCTTTACTTAAACACCTCTACAAATATAACTACAAAGCAAGAACCGGAAAGATTTGAGTATAACATTTTTTTTTCTTCCTACAGTAAAACTATTACATTCGTGATCGGATATAAGACTTAAATACTTTTTGAAATTTATCAGAAAAAATAAAATAAAAGGGAGTACGTACTAGCAATTATCGAGGCGAATTGAAATAAACATGCCATCATAAGTTGATTTGTATCAGATGTAGCAAATAAGATTATAGAAACAAAAACAAAAGGCATGCAATATTTCTTCTTCAGTACCTGAAAAAAAGGTCATTTAGGCATTTGATTGATCATGCATGGGCTAGCATATATATGAAGCCATCGAAATAAAACTGAAAACTAACCTTAATCGATTTGCTTAATCGATTTGATGTGAACTGGTGATGGCAAAATCAGTAGGCAGTGAGTGGCCTGGTCGAACATACAGAAAACAAATATCGGACCTTAAAATTAAGACACAATTGACTTTTATTTTTTTGACCAACAATCAAATCATATAAAGATGATCCTACTCATAAAAATATTTTTCTCTGTTAGTTCATCAAACCAAACATTTATAGTTGGCATATGTTAGTTCATTTGCTTGATATATATGTAATGTGATTATGTGAAATCATAGAATAAAAAGATCTTTCCTGGAAATGAATTTAGAAGATTAACAACAGAATGGGATAATATAAGTTGTTACTGATGATTAAACTAATGGTCAAGTGATTACAATACACAAAACCAGAGACTAAAATGTGGATTTCATCAGGTTTGGTAACACCTAGCAGTGAAGTATACATCTTGTTCTTGCTCATACTTGAGGTTATTGGAATTTCTGTTATTGCTTATTCCTTCAATCCCATGAGCTGGTCACGGTACAAAACGTAGTTTATCAATATCATTGACCAAACTATCTATCGCATATTCGACATAATCATAGATGACACGTATAGCAGTCTGTTCACGTTCTCACCAAATCTAAAAAATATTACGATAATATAAGAATTTAAGATAACATACCAGCAACTTCATCTTGTTGTGTTACTGGCTTTAATGCAACAGATTCAATGATGTTATTTGTGGTCTTCTTACGCTTACGTGAGACATCATCATTTGTTATTTCTTGAGTGGCTGCTCAAAATTTTATGGTCTTTTAGATTTTCGGTGTCTTTGCTCGGAGCAGGTTTCAGGAAGGTCTGTGAAGGTCATTTCAGATTAAAAACAGTAGCAGAACCATGGTTTCCATAAAACGATTGTATAAAAATAAAGAGCAATTTTGGGACTGTTTGCGAAGATCATTTCGGATTAACAATAGTAGTAGGACCATGGTTGCCATAGAACCTAAGAGGAAGAGCAAATACATGGTGAACCGTGAACCATCCTGATTCCCTTAATAATGACGTTTAATATATTATGTTTGGATACTTGTCCAGTAATGCACATATTTTCTTCAATGGCTTATATAAAGATCTGTTCAATACAAAGAAGTATAATAAAGTAGAAGGATATAGTATTTTTTCACTTATATTTAAAGACAGAGCGAAAACACAGTGTCTTCCCACTGCTAGTCACACTATAATGAGACATAAGCTAAACTACCTCCTTTTCTAGTATTCTAGTTAGTTGTTATGCTACTTATTGCAATCATCAAATAATTATAGAAATACAAAATTGCATGATTTTGGAGCAAGTTGGAAAGCTTGGATTACATCCAAATTTATGTTTACCCATTATGTATATGGAAAATAGCATATCACAAAACCAAATTTGTAGACTAACTTTTTAAATTAAAGCGATTTTATGGAGCTGAAGAGAAATTCAGAAAGGAAAAAGAAAAACACCTTAAGCCTTAAACTGCATTGACATCCAACGTTGCAAAGTGTTCCTTGTCTTCTGAGAGAATTTTAGAGCTCAATGTAGTCATTGAAATCTTCATCAAGTTTGACCTGAATTTGTCTACATGAACCATTAAACGCTACATTAACGTGCAATTGCAAAATACGATTTCATAGGTGCCACTAATTCGGCAAATAACATAAAGCTGAGTAATTATATGAATATTTGATGTAAGCAATATGAACCTGCATCTTCCTTGTTATCCATGACCCTTTCCAACAATTCACTTCAAACATAGTAAAGTTAAGTAAAATATTAAAATCGATAATAGAAAATCAAACATACCTGAAATTGTTGTCATTGGATGAATTTTTATGGCTACCAACTTCTCGGCCTCCCTTAAAAGTTCACCATACAAAACTACCACTAACGTAGTTCCATAAGCCACCTCATCTTCTTGAGCTTCGAGATTTCTTATCATAAAAATAAGAAATTTAACGTTAGACTTGATAAAAAAGCGTGTCAGTTTTAATAGCAATTGGTAAAATACAAAAAAGGACTAATATAAGAATACCAATAAGAAGTTTAGCAGCAAGGTTACTGATATTAAGAGCCTTTAAGATTGTAGCACCGTTGTTCGTCACTATGATTTACCAGCAACATTAGAAACCATATATGTTCTCCATATTTTTTAGCTAAAAAATAAGCACAAAAGGACTTGAATAAGTAATCATAAACACAATCATTAAGATAACTCGAACACAAATCAAGCCTACTAACAGATATTTGTGTACTTTTCTCAATTCAAAATTTCGCTATCCATAGGTTCATCTCTAAATATCTTATTGGTATATATCGCTATTTAGGCAACTTTGACCTATTAATGTTTTTCTACTTTTTTATACTGGATTAGGTGGATGCAGCCCTGTATAATCTTAAGAGTTAACTGTTTTTTTGGTCCTCGTGGTTTGGTCCAGTTTTCACTTTTCGTCCAAAAATTCAAATAGTTTCGATTTTGACCAAAAAAGTAAACTATTTCTTCACTTTTGGTCCAATTTTGTTAATTCCGTCACTTTGACCAATCAAACTGCTTTAAAGTACTAAAATACCCTTGTCTGACACTGTGAAAGGACTAAAATACCCTCTATTATTATTAATTATTATTATTATTATTATTAAATTTTTTTATTTTAACCATCACTTTATTAGAAACAAAAAAGGGATTTACAACAAATTGGATGGGAGTCGAGATACTATCTGCGCTCTCACCCCATTAGCAGTAGCAAAACCTATTCTATGGAAAATATGTACAGCGACATGCGCTCTAATGTCTTGTGCCTTAGAAAATCTCTGGATCCGCTTCAGCAACGCAACTGCATCTTCTTTTAACTCACCTAGAGAAGAAAAAGAGAAAGGAAGAAACCCATATCCAAGAGCTGCACACTTAGTCAAATACTTGCATCGTTTACGTTGTGCAACATCAATCACAGCTCGGCCAGGTACAAAGTCATTCATCCCCGTACGCGTCAAAGGAGAAGAACCAGTCAGATCAACACACACATCTTTACCTCCATCCCAAGAATAAAACAAAATATCTGCCGGACGTAAGGCATTGTCAAGTCCTCCATCTAATCCGATATTAACTTCCTTTCCGACAGATATCCCTGAACGATAGCATATATCAACAAGAGTATCACGTACCAAATTGTGACGATGCTTAATCCCAACGATACCAGCACACTACACCGCATGATCCCCAAATATATCCCCATCAAATACTCTCGAACAAGCTGAACAGGGCTTCAAAACAGAGAACAAGGGAATCCCTAAGCGATAACACAAAACACATTGATACGTCCTCCCATTCATAGTCTGACCCAGCCCCGAGATAGGAACCGTCCTAAGCCAATCGGAAGTATGATCCTCCCTCTGAGATGCCCATAAAGCCATCTGACGAGCAGATAAAGCAAAAGTGGATTCTGCATTCTTAATAACCCGAGTAAAATATATATCTGGTATTTTCATCATGAGTTTGGGGGCAGCGACCATACTCGGATTACTTAGAAAATCAATCTTCATAACCGAGTTAAACACACGTAAGGCATCATCAATCTGGACTCCATAAGATCTAATATAAGTGTGTAGAAGTAGCTTAGACTGCAAATCAACTGACTGTAACCGAGAAGCAAGAAAGGCATAATGCAATACATCACCCGCAGAATAAACACCCAACCCCCCAAAGGAAAAGGGAAATGTAGCAAGTCTCCACTGCCAATCACCAAATCCCGATCTAGAAGCAATAACGATACGCTCCAAAGAAGAACGGAGTGCCATATCAAAAGATCTTTGGGCAGACTTAAAAGCACAGGGTGAACATGTACACATAAAAAAATATAACTTGGAAATACCGGCACAAGATCGAAGAAGCAGCAACTCACATTGAGGATCATTAATTTTTGCCACGGTATCCATAAGCTCAATAGTCTTAGCCACACGCTTCGGCACAAGCTGACTACAAAAATCAAGGTCTACACTCGCAGGCCCACCGAGCAACTTAACACCACGCGTAGGTCGAGAAATATTATCTGGGAACACACCAACAAACTTGCTGCGAGGATCCTCGGTCGGCCAAAAAACTTCAGTCTTATCAATATTTAGATGCAAGCTATACACGGGGCCCTCCTTTATGATACACTCCAAAACTTTCCCCACAACTAAAGTATCCCCAATAATAGTGCCATCGTCCAAATACCAGGCCTGTAAAGAAAGAGAAAAGGAGTCCCGAATTTTACATATCAATGGTTGAAGTACAAGAGAAAAGAGTAACAGACCAAGAAGGTCACCCTGCTGTACTGTTAGCCTCAAAAGATTGAGTCATATAAGAATGCTCGGTCATAGGTTATTATTGTAACATTAGTTAGAACGTTGTAATAGGTAGTTAATTAGTCGTGGTTTACGGGCTTGGATTTAAACTAATTAAATTCCAAAAGACAAGCCCGGTCCAATATATAGCACATTAAAGCCCGCATGTGGGTGGACTATTAATAAGTGTGAAAACACTTATCCTTTACCACTTATTTCCAATAATAACGTGACCAAAACGTGTATTTTATGTCGTAAAAGTCGGAATTATGCGTGGTTTGTGTTTTTATTGTGTTTTAGGACCAAAAGATGAAAAAGGAAGAAAACACGGGCTTTCACGGCCTTTAATCGAAGAAAACGAGAAAAGACGAAGTCAAAGGATCAAGAGTGCAAAAAGAACGGAAGTCCAAGGCCGATTCTGAAGATTTATCGAAGAAAAAGTCTAAAGACGGAAGTTTTAATGAAGTCGAAGAACTCAAGTCTAATTATAGAAGAAAATTATAAGACGAGTTCAAATTACATCGACAAATCCCGAGACGACGTCGAGAAAGACAAATCGAGTCGAGAAGAAAAGAAAGAAAGAAGAAAACACACATGCATTCCCCATTTGCCTATAAATACCCTCCTAAACACATTAGGAGGGTGTTGTTAGTTTTTGGGTTAGCTAGTTTCATTTTCGTTTTTCTTTCTAGTTTTTAGAGAGAGAAAGTTTTAAGCTTTCTCTCACTAAGTTTTAATCTTTTCTTTCGAGTTAAGTTCTTTTTAATCTTTGTATTTGAGTTTTATTAATCAAAAGTTCAAGTTTAAGCTTTTAATCTTCAATCTTTTTCTTCCTTTCTTGATTTTACTTTGTTCTTGATCCGAAAATATTATTTCATACGTTTTGATTTGATGATTTCGTGGTTAAAAGGTTCATCTTTTTATGCTTTTCTAAGTCTTACACGGATTAAGCTTTAAGCTATTCATGCTTATTGGCTTATTTAGTGTTTAGATTTTTGCTCTTAGTTTTCTCAAAAAGTTTATCCTTTTTAAAGTCTCTTTTATAAAGTTTACGAATTTCATATTACAAAAGTTGTCAAATTTATGATTATTGAGTTGTTTAAGATTCGGTTAAGTGAGCTTATTGAAAGTGCTTATTGAGATTTTTGCTTATCTCCATTTTCGGATTAGTTGGTGTTCATCGCAATATTGAGGGTTACATATTCCGACGGTAGCAATTGTTTGTATCGCAATAACCCTTGTGGTTCTACTTTGCGATCTAGAGTAACATCCCCCTTATTCCGATCTGGGATTGCGATCGCTCATTGCGATCGCATATTCCGACGGGATTTAAGGTCGTTTTAAGTCAAAACTCAGCCCAATTTTAGTTTGCCACTTTCCGATAGTTTTGTATTTCGACAGAAGTGCATTGCGACAGCTTGTATTCCGACAGAATTGATCTTTTGTATTCCGATCTGAAACATTCCGATACCTTGGACATTCCGATAGATAGTGTATTCCGATTGACCTACATTCCGATGGAATTTACTTTAACATTCGGATGGTTTATTTGCACTACATTCCGACAGTTTTAACTTTGTTACATTCCGATGGCAACATTCCGATAGCTTTGTTTTAAATTTATTCCGATCTGAAAAAGTTTTTAGGTTTTAGTTTTAACAAAGTTTTAAGTTTTAAGTTCATTACGTTTTAATTTCTAAAATTGCACGCTTACCGAAATCTCTGTTTTTACCAAGTGTTTTTCTAGTAATTTTTAGTTTAATTTTAATCAACGACATTTATTTGCTTTTAGTTTAAAAATAGATAATTCACCAACCCAAATTATTTTCCACCAAGAACGACTGAGTCGCACTAATCAACGGTAATCAATTCGAAAAGATCGGTTTAACGAACTTTGATACTTAGTGAAAATCTTTGTATTAAATGGCGCTGTTGCCGGCTCTTTTCGTTAAGATTAACGGTTTTAAGTGAGAGACGCGTTGGATTTTGGGATCCGTTCATTTTTGAACGTTATTTTCCTTGCTTAAAATTTTCAAAAATCCTAAAAAATATAAAATTTTCAAAAATACAAAAAAAAAAAATAGAAAAACATAAAAAAAACCAAAAATATTTCTTGTCTATTTTTCTAATCCTTTTGTAGGTGTGCATGCGTACTCGTGCTCGTAAGAAGAAAGTAGCTCTAGCCGAAGTCATTACTCAACCTATTGTCACCATGGACAATCAACCAATGATCGAGCTTTTGCAATCGCATGTAGAGGGCAACACCGATGCCATTGTCATACCTGAGATTGGAGCCAACAATTTTGAACTAAAATCAGGCTTTATTCAGATGGTCTCCGCTCAACCCTTCTTGGGGCGTTCACTTGATAATCTTCATGACCATATTAAAACGTTTCTTCAACTCACCAATACGGTTAAGTACAATGGGGTATCACAAGAAGTGATTTGCTTGCAACTTTTTCCTTTCTCATTAGAGGGACAAGCCCGGAATTGGCTTGATAAGGAACCGCCACAAAGTATTCTTACGTGGACGGTTAGAGACCAAATTCATCAATTACTTTTTCCCACCCTCACGTACTACCGCTTTGCGGAATGAAATATTTACCTTTGAACAAAAGTACGGTGAGACATTTAGTGAATCTTGGGATCGTTTTAAGGAACTTTTAAGAAAGTGTCCACAACATGGTTTAACAAAAGTACATCAAATCAATACTTTTTACAATGGTTTAAGCATGAATGACCAAGATTCACTAAATAGTGCCTCGGGGGGTAATATTTTGGTTAAGTCTTCTAATGCTGCTTGGGATATTATTGAGAACAAGTCTAGAGTGCAAACCAAGAGTGTTCGGACTAATGTGGCTAGTGCTAGCACTAGTGACGCCGACAAGAGAACTGATAAGCTTACTTCGCTTGTTGAATCGCTTGCTCTCCAAACCGCCAACAATGCCAAACAAATCACCGCCCAAGCTAATGCTTTGACTCAATCATGTGAAATATGCGGGGGATCCCACTCATACACCGATTGTCCTTCGACTCAAGACAATCCGGAAAATGTGTATGCCGCCAACGGTAACTTAGCTATAGGAGGCTATCAAGCACATCCTCAAGGTGACCGCAATTTGCTCAGCTATCGCTCAAACAACTTTCTTTCACCACCCGGTTTTCCCCCTCAAAACCCAAACAACCTCAATCGCAACAATCAAAACCAACCTCGTGCTCCAAATGAATATCAACCCCAAAGAACTCCATATCCACCTCAAAGAAACAACCAAGTTTACCAACAACCAGCTTATCAACCACCTCCCTACCATGCTCCTCCTCCCAACCAACCCACCGCATTACATCAAGATGTTGAAACTTACATGAGGACTAATGATGCGATAGTGCAGAATCTTCAGCGGGAAATGGCCAACATGAAAGCTGATATGGTGAAACAAGGGAATGATCTTCGAGCCGATATGCGAAACACTTTAGCTAGTCAAACGAATGACTTAAGGAACATGATGGCTAGTTTCTTCCCAAGTAATCAACCCTCTGGTTCGGGTTCTCTTCCGAGTAACACCGTTGCTAATCCAAGAGGGGAGATGAAAGCAATCACCACTCGCAGTGGAAAAGGTTTAAAGGAACCCGAGCTTCCTACACCTACACGGGTGATTTTGACAAAGGAAAACGAGTCTACTTCTCAAATTCCTCCACCTTCTATTCCTCCAACTTCTACTTCTCCAATTCCACCACCTTCTACTTCTTCCCCTCCACCACCCAAGGATGTGAGTGAGAATTCCATTCCAAAGCCTTCATCTCAACCCAATATACCTTATCCTTCAAGGTTGAGGAAAGAGAAGTTTAAGAACAAGGATGATATTCAGGTTTCTAACTTTCTTAAAATGTTTAAACAACTGAATTTCAACATTTCCTTTGCTGAGGCTCTCGCTCACATGCCCAAATATGCTAAAATGTTTAAAGATCTTCTCAGTGATAAAGAGAAACTCCTTGATATTGCTCAGACCCAACTTAATGAGAATTGCTCTGCAGTCCTCTTAAGGAAATTACCAACAAAACTTGGTGATCCGTGTCGTTTCTTGATTCATTATAACTTCCCCGGGGTAGAGAATTGTATGGCCCTAGCCGATCTAGGCGCTAGTATAAACTTAATGCCATTAAGTGTTTGGAAACAATTATCTCTACCTGAGCTAGTCCTGTAACACCCCCAAATTTACACAATTCAATCCAGTGGAAGACTCGTTGGTGTTACGGGATAGCACATTACTCACATCATAGACATCACTTAAAAATCACGTCGTTTAAGAGTAAAGCATTTCCATTCATAAATATCAAATTTACATAGGTCCCAAGTCATTGTATTTCATACAGGTTTTACAAAGCATTTGAATGGAAATTATTATATAAGTGCGGGCCATTAATTCTTGTTGTCTTCCCGAGAATTACCTTCAAGTACCTGAGATAAAACATGTTAAAAGAAAAGGTCAGCGATAACGCCGAGTGAATTCATAGAGTTTAATAAAATCCATCAATATAACATCGGTATAAAATTATTACCGAAAATCATTTTGTACAAATCATTGTAATAGGCCATAAAATAGCCAAAGTCATTTTATACAAATCCTTATCAAAATCATAATATAGGCTTTCGCCTTCAAAATCATTATACGAACCATTGTCGTTAAAAACATCATACAATACGTTTTATAACGTTGTACAAATTAAATAAAAACCGTTATATGAATATGGTTATATAAAACCAAAACACGAACATAATATCAATGATAAGACCATGTATTGCTAGTCAGGCAATATATCGTAATTCAATGCATAAAGCAGTATTTCGTAATTTGGATTATTATAAGCCGTATGACATTGTTACCTTACTAAAACAAACAACGGGTAGCTAACCCGAAACTCATTTGCCCATCTAAATTAGCGTGTCGTCACAATAATCACGCTTGTGTAAATCTTCTCATACATAAATTCGCTTACCAATCAATGTGGCACGACGGGGATCAACCGTCAAGGCGCGAACTAGGGTGATCGTCCCCAAATAGTACTATTATATGCATAAGCGTCTACCAAATCCCGATAGTTCACAATTCATGCTAATGGGACTTTTAGTGACATAACCTAACTTTAATAATCCATTTTATTTCACACATCGGGTCATATAATATCGGGTCATACAATTCGGGTCCAAATCAATAAACAAACAATCGGGACAATTGGTGTCCTATTTTAGTAAAACTAACACGTTATCTCCCTCGCGGGTTTATAAAACATTTCATAAAAATATTTAAAAGAGTGCGAGGCTATGAACTCACGTTGATGTGGGAAGGCGGGTTATCGGCAATTCGGACGTACGGTACGTGCTTCAATCACGGAAACCTAGACAAATAATACTCGTCTTAGACTCTTGTCCAATGACTTTATAAAAATAACAATTATGTATACATATGATGATTTTATATATATGATGATGATCAAGTGGGTTTATACATTCTCATTCACTCATTTTAGTGTTATGTATTAGTAACTTTTATACTAGTTTACTAGTTTTACTTATTTACATGTTTTAGGCCCAATAAGCCTATTACAAGCCCAATACTTTTCATTAGCCCAATTATACTTTTAATATCAGTATTATACTTTACATGTTGGGCCCAAGTGGGTTAAGCCCAATAAGTAAATTTATAAGTGTTTAGCCCATTTAGTTGGATTATTAGTCCAATAATGCTAACTTAGCCCGTTAATGTCCATATGTTATATAGTTCGGGTTTTATCGTTTTTTACTTGTATTAGGTACTTATATATCAGTATATGACTTTTAAAAAGTTTACATTAGACGGGTCCGACCGTCTAAGTTTTAATTGAGGAAAAACGTTAATTTTACGGTATTAGCCGAAAAGACGTAAAAATCATGTTTATAGTTTTTATAACTTATAAAACTTACCAAACTATCATTTTTATAAAATGTCCATTTATTTATCTTTATACATATTTATATAAATATAATATATAAGTTAGTGAGTTTTAATTTCACATTTTATATTATATTATTTGAGTGCTTATATAATAGTACTAAACTTTAATTTCACAAAATCTGATTTTTAGTTTCACTTTCACCATTTTTATCATATCTTGAGTTCTATAAGGAGATAGAAGCTCATTTTTGGATGAAATAAACCTCATATTATGTGCTAAAAATAAGTTAGCTATGGCTACTGCTCAATCCATGTCTAAGTATCCTTAACAGTCCCTACAAAATAGACTATTCAGATTGGTATATTAATTTTGTTTTGATCATATCTCACTCATTATAATGATTCCATTGAATGGCCAACTCTCACATGTATACAAGTCCTAATAATTACTTTATATCAATTTATCTATACCATTTATCAGTTTATCATAAGGTTCTTTACTGTTTTATACAGCCTACTATTTTAAGCAAGATTTTAACATCTTTTCTTGTAGTTTTTAATCTTTTTAACCAAATCTATCCACACCAAATCCCCACATAATATTTTGATCATCATTCATCATCATATAAATATACATAAATGAGTAAAATACAAGATTACATATTCAAAATAACAAGATGATAGGGAGAAATAATCTCTATACCACCAAGATGATGAAAAGATGGGATTTTGATGAACAAGGCTTGGTTCCTTGTTGCCAAATCTTCAACTTTAGCAAGGCAACTTCTTGAGTCCTTCAAATGGATGAACACCTCCATGAAATCAGCCCTAAACTCCTTCTTGAAAATCAGACCAAAGACCTCCATGAAAAATCCTTTTCACATGTTAAGATCACCTCCAATCTTCATATCTTCAAAGGGTTTTCATCTTGTGCAAGTTAAACACATGATTCATGGTTGAATTTTTGATCAAATGGTGGTTTATGAGGGTATATGGGACGTTCATAGAGAGAGAACAAGAGAGAGTTGTGAGTTGTTTTGCATGTAGAAAAGTGAGGAAGTGGTTTAATGTTGAATGGTTTTGTTAGGTTGCTAGTTTGGTGTAAAGATTAGGACAAGTGTCCTAGTCTTTTCATGTAAAGTTGACACACCTCAAGTGTGTTGGCTAAGCTTTAGCCATCTCATGGTGGGGTGAGGCAAGTGTAAACTTGTCTCATCCCACTAATTTACGGGTACTTCTCGATTCTAGTTTCCTCGATTTGCGTGCCCTCGGGTCGTTTTACGAAAAACATTTTTATAAATTATGAATCAACGGCACAAAACGAATCTAATAAAAATTGTCTCATCAAAAACGGAGTTCAAAAACATAAATACGTAATCCTAGGGTTTCCGTTTTAGTCGTAAAGGACGCTAAATTATACTCGTAAGTCCTAATCTCTTCTCGTAAATTTGTAAGTTTATGAACCAACAAAAATTTAAATTCCAAAATAATATTCACGAATAAATTTATTTTCCTGAAATGTCGGACTGTCCCCAAAAACGGTGTATGTAAACGTAAGCAAGTAACGTAGAGTCCTCCGGTTTAGACGTAGTCGATGCTACTTCAAGACGTAAACCCAAATTTATTCCCAAAAATGAAATAATGATTTTGCATAATACTTGAGAATAAAATATCAACCATAAATTGACGGATTGTCACAGCATTTACCCCTAAACAGGATCTTTGTCCTCAAAGATCAATTTATCTTACTACTCGCTTCTTATAGAGTTAAAGCCATGTGGGTATTTCCTCCACATTCGGTCTTTTCTCTCAAGTGTAATCCATTACAATACACGAGTTTCATCAAACATAACTACGGGAATAAGATCAGGCTTAATGTTGACTTACTTTCTCTATCCATGATGTTCACGGGTTTTTGATGAATGCAACTTTTCGCCGATCTAAACTTCATCAAGAAGTAATCAGATTTTCACTTGATAGACATTTCATCAAGTTAGATATACGAATCATAATTTACGCAGCCCTTGAAGTCCTGGGGTAGATCCAGCTTATATGCCTTTCAAACCAACTTTTACATCATCTCAATGGTCCCATACAACGGGGACTTAATTCCCATGATCTTTCAGATCTTCAATTCATCTTTCTATGGTGAAATTTTTTTGGCATAACTTCGCTACCCATCTGGCACTTCAAGATCTACATTTCATATTCACATAACCTCCTGCCCACTACCGGCAGTCAATAATCAGATCCTAATTTCAACAATCATTTCAGGTCTAGCAGGTCGAGTATTTTGTAAGGTTAGGTTCGACATTATAGGAAACCTTAAACCTAAAAGACATGTCCAACTCACAATGGGTGTATGTCGGATGTCTTCATCCCAACTCCTGCTTACAGATGCTCTCACATTTAGATCCTCACAAGATTCGGTCTCGATCCTAATACGATAATTATCAATGATAATCTCTCCAAAGGAAAACGATTTTACAGTTTATTACCAAAGGTCAATCATTCAAACATAGAACAACACTTATAGTATTTTGTATCGTTGCTTTACCTCGTCCCTTCGATTGGGGTGGTACATAGTACTCTCATCAAGATTCGTTCTTAATGACTTCTGAGCAAATCTCTAGAAATTCAATGCCAAGCGAGGATCTTAATAGAGATGATCGATACAGGCACACCATGTTTACACAACTCCTTTAAATACAAAAGAGTCAATTTATTCATCAAGAATCTATCATTAACAGGAATGATATTAGTAGATTTGGTCAGTCTGTCGACGATGACCCAAATCGAATCAAATTCAGATGATGACCTTTGTAATAGTTAGATGTTTACTAATGTATGAGGCGATGTCTGCCTTCATAATTTGCCATTAGTACAACTTCTTCTGATAATGATACATTAAATCAGAAATGACAGGAATAGAATACTTATACTTACAAGATTCCAACATAACTATATCTCACAATCCTCCATATTTAGACAACCACAAGCGGCCTTTTATACATTTAGCGCCATCAGCTTCTCAATTCTCTTGGTTCACATTAGTCGTGAACCCCTTTTATTATCTATATTATCCTTTTTACAAGCATCGGCTATATTTTTTTTAATTGTTCGGCAATTTATTTTGCACAGTCATTATTAAGGAACACGTCCTAATTGATTCTTTATCCTTTCTATATTATGTGTCAGTATCTACATTCCCCTTTTCGGATGAAATAATTATCATAACAAAAATTCACTCATAATTTCTTTCTTCATATTCTCTAAGTTTTAGTTTCGTCTCAACTATTATTTTTATTTGTTTTACTCAATCCGACGTCTAAAGCGTAGATAATATTACAATTAATTAAATAATAATTATTAAATTTTTATGAAACGTAAACGTAAAAATTTTAAATTTCTTAGTTCGACCAATTATATAAAAATGTTCAAAATAAATATGAATTTAATTAACACAATTTTTGTTGATTTATCGGAAATAATTAGTAAGATCCGTAAATGTTCGAAAAACCTTCGTTTATTCTTTGGTAAAAATTTTCTTAGTTGAAAAGCAAAAATTGTCGTTTCAAATTTTAAGTCATGATTTAACGGATTCCTCAATCCCTCTTATGTTGTCTTGAGGTATACACGAACATTTACCCCTAAACAGGAGTTTAGTTAAATGTTCTGGGTATAAGGGAAGAATCCTCTTAAAAATCCTTTGTTAAAACATTTGTCAAAACATATTTCCATTTTCTCTTTGGTAAAACCCAAAGCCTTAATGGTTCCAATTTTTGAAGAGTCAATATATTCCATTTTCTATTAATCCCACGGTCAAATAATATAAAGGATTAAGTCTTAAATCACATGTTAAATATTCAAGGTACAGGTTTTCATTGTTCGGCCAATTTAGGGCAGTCTATAAATAATTATTAACTCCTTCCTATTCTTATAAACAAACAGATGGTCCTTAATGATCACGAGCATGAATTTATCAAATTACAGCCTACACAAGTGATTCACCAAATTTATGGATGCTACATGTGCATTGGTCAATCCAAACGACATTACGTGAAACTTATAATGTTCATTACAAGTTCTGGATGTAGAGATTGGAATAGATAATCTTCTTTGCGCACGCGAAGGTGATGATAACCATGCCGTGGATCAAATCTTTAGAACATACGCTAGAACCTTGTAAATGATCGAACAAATCTATCATCTTGGGTAGTGGATATAGATTTTTAATCGTCAATTTACCTAGTTCACGGTAATCAATAAATAAAAGGAATAATACCACCATAGCTCTTCATGATGACGAGCTCGGTAGAATAAAATCTTTCTCTGACAACTCTCTCAGTTGTACGGTAATTCCTTTAATTCAGATGATGCTGACGTACAGTACACATGCCACAGGTGCAACACCGGGAATATAATCAATACAAAATCCAACTTGCCTTAATGGCGAAAGTCTAGGTAATTCACCAACAAATACTTCCTAAAATTTCAGATAACGAAAACATCTTTTTAATAAATTCACTTTTGATAATCAAAATCTTATCATTTAGGGGAATTCTACTCGAGTTCCCATCAATTAAGACAATGTCGTCATGTCATAATCAATCAATCCATTCTACTGGCACTATTAACTTTCTAGTTTCGTCGCCGTTGATAAGATGTGAACTTCTCAAAAGACTAATAATAACTGATAATCCTTTCGCAAATTCATGGATATCTGGAGACACAACTAACCTTAAAAGAGTAAGGTCAACGCATAATCTACTCGAGAGAATTTCAAATCAGATACAGACGAAAACATTTAATGAATATGAATATATCCCATGTTTTCATGAATTGAGTACGCATTCGAAAGCTCCTCGGATCGTTACCCAGGTCATTCAAATGAATTCTAATCAAAAGAAATGATAGGAACGTCGATACATCCAGTCGGGTATCAACACTCTGTAATCAAATACTTTTCCAAGGAATCTCACCACGGGAGAATTGGACAAGAAAGAATTGTCAATTGTCAAATAAGACAATTTCCACAGATGAGTAAATTTGACTCAGAAGAATAGATGCTACAGGCACATATGTAGGTGTCCCTAACACTATGTCCCTATTTTTCACTTCTTGCAGATCTCATAAAATTTAATCTTTCACAATCTTCAAAGAAAATGTAGTGTTTATTAATCAGTTTTATGGTGACTACTAATCAGCCTTGCATGGTCCATTTCAAATTGTATGTAGGCGCGCAACTATATACAATTTCAAGATTAACGATTCAATACTCAGTTCGTCAAAACTTTGTCATCATGTTTAAAATAAAAATATTTTCATGCTTAATTCTTGAATAAGAATCAAAAATAAATTTACAAAGATTTTCTTTGTTATGGAAACAATTAAGTTTTCCAATGTGTTTCATAAACAACTTTAATTCGATAATGATTACTTATAAATCTCACTTTGAATAAATCCTTATAGTGATAAAAATTCAATTTTTCTCAAGGAATACTATTTCAACTTATAAAACAATGAGTGATCTGCAAAAGAGTGATGAAAAGTCGTTCACCAAGAACTAACTACAATATAATAGCAAATGAGCTTAGCCAATTAATCATGAGGTTCATGACCTCGATGGCACTCAAAAAGAATAATCCACAACGTAACTCAATTCTAGATGAGTACTTGTTCAATGGTTGCATCACTAATGCGAACATTAGGAACAATCAAGAAAAGATATATAACATCGATATATGTAGAATTTAGCAATCAAAGGTAGTCTTTTCATTAATCACAAACAAGTCAAAATTGTACCGTAACACATTACGTGTCACTATGTCATACAATTCCAAGAACTCATCCTACCAACTGATGTCTCAGTTTAGTTAGGGATTTTTAAAAGATACCACAATGAATACTAATCTACAAGAGTCAATAGGTGTCCCACCTGTCCCGGAAGATCCATCGGTCCCAATTCAGAAGAAGATTTCTTCAATTTATTTCTTGGACACTGGGCATCCTCGTTAGTGGACAATGGCCTAGGAACAACCCTTAACACAAACCAACAATCATTTAAAACCTTATAATTCAATCACAGAACTTAACGACTTCCTCTTAACAATTTCTTATTCCATACAGGTTAAATTTTACTTCATTCAAGTTTCCACCAATTTTATATTCAATTCGATATCCTACCTCATTTCCCAATACTTCAACTTTATTTTTAAACCTTAATAGGGCAATAAAGGCTCGATATAAACAACACTTAATTTCCAATCCTATAGTTCTTACAACAATAGTTATCAAATGAGTCACTAATATGAAATGACTCACACATTCAATTAGACTTCTCAGAAAGGTACTAGTGGCATGAGGCTTTTGGGTAATGGTTCCAATGACAGCCTCAAGTGCAACATTCACCCTTTGGATTTCAAGTTTAAGAATTGGGTGACAACGAATAAGATGACACCTTTCCAGGTGGTAATGTTTTGTCAAACTCCACTCTATAAAGAAAGATCGTCATGACATCGATATCAGATTTAATCTCGCCAATTCTTCTTCAATATCAAAATCAACTATTACCAACATTTCTACGAATATCAACCATTTTGTTGGGATCATAAATATCCACAACTTGGTTTAGATCTAGGATAGCTAGAATTCCTACAGGAATAGCTTCGATTGATTTGCTAGGGGAGTTAGGGTTTCTTGTGACAATCTACGTCGTATAAATACCTCGTATAAATATTAAAAATAATCATCAAATCATCATGTAAACAAATTACATCATATATATATATATATATAATCCAAGTTATATATATATTAAAATAACACTTCTCAGTCTGGCCTTGTCGGTAACTTGGGAATTCTTCGGCACCGTTATAGTCAAAAGATTTTTAGACATTTTTAGAAAAATGTTTATAGTTAAAAGATTTTGAAATGTTTTATTCAAAACCTTGTTTTTAAAAATATTTCGTTCTCTATAACGAGAGCTCTGGTACCAAACTGTAACACCCCCAAATTTACACAATTCAATACAGCGGAAGACTCGTTGGTGTTACGGGATAGCACATTACTCACATCATAGACAACGCTTAAAATCGCGTCGTTTAAGAGTAAAGCATTTCCAATCATAAATATCAAATTTACATAGGTCCCAAGTCATTGTATTTCATACAGGTTTTACAAAGCATTTGAATGGAAATTATTATATAAGTGCGGGCCATGAATTCTTGTTGTCTTCCCGAGAATTACCTTCAAGTACCTGAGATAAAACATGTTAAAAGAAAAGGTCAGCGATAACGCCGAGTGAATTCATAGAGTTTAATAAAATCCATCAATATAACATCGGTATAAAATTATTACCGAAAATCATTTTGTACAAATCATTGTAATAGGCCATAAAATAGCCAAAGTCATTTTATACAAATCCTTATCAAAATCATAATATAGGCTTTCGCCTTCAAAATCATAATACGAACCATTGTCGTTAAAAACATCATAAAATACGTTTTATAACGTTGTATAGATTAAATAAAAACCGTTATATGAATATGGTTATATAAAACCAAAACACGAACATAATATCAATGATAAGACCATGTATTGCTAGTCAGGCAATATATCGTAATTCAATGCATAAAGCAGTTCGTAATTTGGATTATTATAAGCCGCATGACATTGTTACCTTACTACAACAAACAACGGGTAGCTAACCCGAAACTCATTTGCCCATCTAAATTAGCGTGTCATCACAATAATCACGCTTGTGTAAATCTTCTCATACATAAATTCGCTTACCAATCAATGTGGCACGACAGGGATCAACCGTCAAGGCGCGAACTGGGGTGATCGTCCCCAAATAGTACTATTATATGCATATGCGTCTACCAAATCCCGGTATTTCACAATTCATGCAAATGGGAATTTTAGTGACATAACCTAACTTTAATAATCCATTTCATTTCACACATCGGGTCATATAATCATTCATCTGGTCATACAATCATTCGGGTCCAAATCAATAAACAAACAATCGGGACAACTGGTGTCCTATTTTAGTAAAACTAACACGTTATCTCTCTCGTGGGTTTAAAAAACATTTCATAAAAATATTTAAAAGAGTGCGAGGCTATGAACTCACGTTGATGTGGGAAGGCGGGTTATCGGCAATTCAGACGTACGGTACGTGCTTCAATCACGGAAACCTAGAAAAATAATACTCGTCTTTGACTCTTGTCCAATGACTTTATAAAAATAACAATTATGTATACATATGATGATTTTATATATATGATGATGATCAAGTGGGTTTATACATTCTCATTCACTCATTTTAGTGTTATGTATTGGTAACTTTTATACTAGTTTACTAGTTTTACTTATTTACATGTTTTAGGCCCAATAAGGCCTATTACAAGCCCAATACTTTTCATTAGCCCAATTATACTTTTAATATCAGTATTATACTTTACATGTTGGGCCCAAGTGGGTTAAGCCCAATAAGTAAATTTATAAGTGTTTTGCCCATTTAGTTGGATTATTAGTCCAATAATGCTAACTTAGCCCGTTAATGTCCATATGTTATAAAGTTCGGGTTTTATCGTTTTTTACTTGTATTAGTTACTTATATATCATTATATGACTTTTAAAAAGTTTACATTAGACGGGTCCGAACGTCTATGTTTTAATTGACGAAAAACGTTAATTTTACGGTATTAGCCGAAAAGACGTAAAAATCATGTTTATAGTTTTTATAACTTATAAAACTTACCAAACTATCATTTTTATAAAATGTCCATTTATTTATCCTTATACATATTTATATAAATGTAATATATAAGTTAGTGGGTTTTAATTTCACATTTTATACTATATTATTTTAGTGCTTATATAATAGTATTAAACTTTAATTTCACAAAATCTGATTTTTAGTTTCACTTTCACCATTTTTATCAACTATTACCAACATTTCTACGAATATCAACCATTTTGTTGGGATCATAAATATCCACAACTTGGTTTAGATCTAGGATAGCTAGAATTCCTACAGGAATAGCTTCGATTGATTTGCTAGGGGAGTTAGGGTTTCTTGTGACAATCTACGTCGTATAAATACCTCGTATAAATATTAAAAATAATCATCAAATCATCATGTAAACAAATTACATCATATATATATATATATATATATATATATATATATATATATATATATATATATATATATATATATATATATATATAATCCAAGTTATATATATATTAAAATAACACTTCTCAGTCTGGCCTTGTCGGTAACTTGGGAATTCTTCGGCACCGTTATAGTCAAAAGATTTTTAGACATTTTTAGAAAAATGTTTATAGTTAAAAGATTTTGAAATGTTTTATTCAAAACCTTGTTTTTAAAAATATTTCGTTCTCTATAACGAGAGCTCTGGTACCAAACTGTAACACCCCCAAATTTACACAACTCAATACAACGGAAGACTCGTTGGTGTTACGGGATAGCACATTACTCACATCATAGACAACGCTTAAAAATCGCGTCGTTTAAGAGTAAAGCATTTCCAATCATAAATATCAAATTTACATAGGTCCCAAGTAATTGTATTTCATACAGGTTTTACAAAGCATTTGAATGGAAATTATTATATAAGTGCGGGCCATGAATTCTTGTTGTCTTCCCGAGAATTACCTTCAAGTACCTGAGATAAAACATGTTAAAAGAAAAGGTCAGCGATAACGCCGAGTGAATTCATAGAGTTTAATAAAATCTATCAATATAGCATCGGTATAAAATTATTACCGAAAATCATTTTGTACAAATCATTGTAATAGGCCATAAAATAGCCAAAGTCATTTTATACAAATCCTTATCAAAATCATAATATAGGCTTTCGCCTTCAAAATCATTATACGAACCATTGTCGTTAAAAACATCATAAAATACGTTTTATAACGTTGTATAGATTAAATAAAAACCGTTATATGAATATGGTTATATAAAACCAAAACACGAACATAATATGAATGATAAGACCATGTATTGCTAGTCAGGCAATATATCGTAATTCAATGCATAAAGCAGTTCGTAATTTGGATTATTATAAGCCGCATGACATTGTTACCTTACTACAACAAACAATGGGTAGCTAACCCGAAACTCATTTGCCCATCTAAATTAGCGTGTCATCACAATAATTATGCTTGTGTAAATCTTCTCATACATAAATTCGCTTACCAATCAATGTGTCACGACGGGGATCAACCGTCAAGGCGCGAACTGGGGTGATCGTCCCCAAATAGTACTATTATATGCATATGCGTCTACCAAATCCCGGTAGTTCACAATTCATGCAAATGGGAATTTTAGTGACATAACCTAACTTTAATAATCCATTTCATTTCACACATCGGGTCATATAATCATTCATCAGGTCATACAATCATTCGGGTCCAAATCAATAAACAAACAATCGGGACAACTGGTGTCCTATTTTAGTAAAACTAACACGTTATCTCCCTCGTGGGTTTATAAAACATTTCATAAAAATATTTAAAAGAGTGCGAGGCTATGAACTCACGTTGATGTGGGAAGGCGGGTTATCGTCAATTCGGACGTACGGTACGTGGGAAACCTAGAAAAATAATACTCGTCTTACACTCTCGTCCAATGACTTTATAAAAATAACAATTATGTATACATATGATGATTTTATATATATGATGATGATCAAGTGGGTTTATACATTCTCATTCACTCATTTTAGTGTTATGTATTGGTAACTTTTATACTAGTTTACTAGTTTTACTTATTTACATGTTTTAGGCCCAATAAGCCTATTACAAGCCCAATAACTTTCATTAGCCCAATTATACTTTTAATATCAGTATTATACTTTACATGTTGGGCCCAAGTGGGTTAAGCCCAATAAGTAAATTTATAAGTGTTTTGCCCATTTAGTTGGATTATTAGTCCAATAATGCTAACTTAGCCCGTTAATGTCCATATGTTATATAGTTCGGGTTTTATCGTTTTTTACTTGTATTAGTTACTTATATATAATTATATGACTTTTAAAAAGTTTACATTAGACGGGTCCGAACGTCTAAGTTTTAATTGACGAAAAACGTTAATTTTACGGTATTAGCCGAAAAGACGTAAAAATCATGTTTATAGTTTTTATAACTTATAAAACTTACCAAACTATCATTTTTATAAAATGTCCATTTATTTATCCTTATACATATTTATATAAATGTAATATATAAGTTAGTGGGTTTTAATTTCACATTTTATACAATATTATTTGAGTGCTTATATAATAGTATTAAACTTTAATTTCACAAAATCTGATTTTTAGTTTCAATTTCACCATTTTTATCATATCTCGAGTTATATAAGGAGATAGAAACTCATTTTTGGATGACATAAACTTCATATTATGTGCTACAAATAAGTTAGCTATATCTACTGCTCAATCCATGTCTAAGTATCCTTAACAGTCCCTACAAAACAGACTATTCAGATTGGTATACTAATTTTGTTTTGATCATATCTCACTCATTATAATGATTCCATTGAATGACCAACTCTCACATGTGTAAAAGTCCTAATAATTACTGTATATCAATTTATCTATACTATTTTATCAGTTTATCATAAGGTTCTTTACTGTATTATACAGCCTACTATTTTAAGCAAGATTTTAACATCTTTTCTTGTAGTTTTCAATCTTTTTAACCAAATCTATCCACACCAAATCCTCACATAATATTTTGATCATCATTCATCATCATATACATATACATAAATGAATAAAATACAAGATTACATATTCAAAATAACAAGATGATAGGGAGAAGTAATCTCTATACCACCAAGATGATGAAAAGATGGGATTTTGATGAACAAGGCTTGGTTCCTTGTTACCAAATCTTCAATTTTAGCAAGGCAACTTCTTGAGTCCTTCAAATGGATGAACACCTCCATGAAATCAGCCCTAAACTCCTTCTTGAAAATCAGCCCAAAGACCTCCATGAAAACTCCTTTTCACATGTTAAGATCACCTCCAATCTTCATATCTTCAAAGGGTTTTCATCTTGTGCAAGTTAAACACATGATTCATGGTTGAATTTTTGATCAAATGGTGGTTTATGAGGGTATATGGGACGTTCATAGAGAGAGAACAAGAGAGAGTTGTGAATTGTTTTGCATGTAGAAAAGTGAGGAAGTGGTTTAATGTTGAATGGTTTTGTTAGGTTGCTAGTTTGGTGTAAAGATTAGGACAAGTGTCCTAGTCTTTTAATGTAAAGTTGACACACCTCAAGTGTGTTGGCTAAGCTTTAGCCATCTCATGGTGGGGTGAGGCAAGTGTAAACTTGTCTCATCCCACTAATTTACGGGTACTTCTCGATTCTAGTTTCCTCGATTTGCGTGCCCTCGGGTTGTTTTACGAAAAACATTTTTATAAATTATGAATCCACGTCACAAAACGAATCTAATAAAAATTGTCTCATGAAAAACGGAGTTCAAAAACGTAAATACGTAATCCTAGGGTTTCCGGTTTAGTCGTAAAGGACGTTAAATTATACTCGTAAGTCCTAATCTCTTCTCGTAAATTTGTAAGTTTATGAACCAACACAAATTTAAATTCCAAAATAATATTCACGAACAAATTTATTTTCCTGAAATGTCGGACTGTTACCAAAACGGTGTATGTAAACGTAAGCACGTAACGTAGAGTCCTCCGGTTTAGACGTAGTCGATGCTACTTCAAGACGTAAACCCAAATTTATTCCCAAACATGAGTGAGTTCATAATATAACATTAAAATAATGATTTTGCATAATACTTGAGAATAAAATATCAACCATAAATTGACGGATTGTCACAAGTCCCCACCCGAATGACTTTGGAATTAGCTAACCGTACGGTTGCTTATCCAGTGGGGATAGCCGAAGATGTCTTCGTTGGTGTCGACAAATTCACCTTTCCGGCGGATTTTGTTGTCGTTGACTACGAGATGGACCCCCGTGTTCCATTAATCGTTGGACGTCCATTCCTGAGGACCGGTCGCACTCTCATTGATGTAGTCGCGGGCGAATTAATCATGAGAGTTGGTGACGATAAAATCGTCTTCAACATGGGTAAACTTTCTAAGCAGCCTTCTGAAAATGAGAGTGTTAATTTCATTGACGTTCTTGATGAGGCTTGTGAAGAACATTTCAAAGACGCTTGTAAACGTGGTTCTTCTTCTCCACCCACTGTTGAGACCATTGCCTCTATTGCTCCATCACTAACTCCATTTGGAGAAAGTGATTTCATTTTCAAAAACTTTGAAGCAACTTTGGGAGATGTGGACTTATAATATGACGATTCTCCCTCCAATTGGGATGAAGACATTCGTACCATTGAGAAACTTTTCAATGAGGACCATATTTCTCCACCATCTCCTAAGGATATCTCTATCGATGAACCGAATTTGACTACGCCTTCCATCGAAAATCCTCCGGATTTAGAGCTTAAGGACCTACCGTCTCATCTCAAGTACATTTTCCTTGAAGACAACAAGAAGTCACCCGTCATCATCCCAAAGGACTTGAAAGAAGAAGAAAAATCTCGACTTATCGCCGTGCTGAAGAATCACAAGAAAGCGATTGCTTGGAAAATCTCCGATATTCGTGGAATTGATCCTCACTTTTGCACACATAAAATTCTCATGGAGGACGACTTTAAACCCACTATTCAAAGCCAAAGAAGGGTGAATCCTAAGATCCATGACGTTATAAAAAAAGAGGTCATCAAACTTCTTGAGGCGGGAATGATCTATCCTATCTCGGACCCCATGGGTTAGTCCGGTCCATTGTGCGCCTAAGAAAGGCGGAATCACCGTTGTTCCCAATGAAAACAACGAGTTGATTCCTACTCGTCTCGTTACAGGGTGGAGAGTTTGTATAGACTATCGTAAACTCAATGATGCTACGAGAAAGGATCATTTTCCCCTTCCTTTTATGAACCAAATGCTTGAACGTCTAGCGGGTAATGACTATTACTGCTTTTCAGACGGTTTCTCCGAGTATTTTCAAATTCCCATCGATCCCAAAGACCAAGAGAAAACCACATTCACTTGTCCTTACAGAATATTTGCTTATAAAAGAATGCCTTTCGGCTTATGCAACGCTCCTGGGACTTTCCAAAGGTGTATGATGGCTATCTTCCATGACATGGTTGAAGAAACTATGGAAGTCTTCATGGATGATTTCTCGGTTTATGGTGATTCTTTCTCTCATTGCCTTGCCAATTTGGAACGCATGCTTAAGCGGTGTGAAGACACTCGCCTTGTTCTGAATTTGGAAAAATGCCATTTTATGGTAAAAGAAGGCATGGTGCTTGGACATAAAATCTCAAAAGCCGGTCTTGAAGTGGACCGTGCTAAAGTGGATGTCATAGCCAAATTACCTCCACCTTCAACCGTGAAGGGTGTGAGAAGTTTCCTTGGTCATGCGGGCTTTTATCGTCAATTCATTCAAGATTTTTCTAAAATCGCTCGCCCGATGACCCACCTCTTGGAAAAAGATACTCCTTTCATCCTTTTCAAAGAGTGTCTTGAATCCTTCAATCTTCTTAAGGACAAGCTAACTAAGGCACCGGTCTTGGTTACCCCTAATTGGGAGCTACCTTTTGAATTGATGTGTGATACTAGCGACTTTGCTATTGGAGCGGTTTTGGGCCAAAGAGTGAACAAACACTTCCAACCAATCCACTATGCTAGCAAGAGAATGACGGGTGCTCAATTGCATTATACCACTACCGAAAAAGAGCTTTTAGCTGTAGTGTATGCTTTTGAGAAGTTCTGCCCCTACCTTGTCCTTTCTACCACCATCGTGTATACCGATCATTCCGCGTTGAAGTACTTGTTGACTAAGCAAGATTCTAAGCCAAGACTTCTTCGTTGGGTTTTGCTCCTTCAAGAATTTAAAATTGAAATTCGTGACAAGAAGGGTGCTGAAAACCTAGTCGCGGATCATCTAAGTGGACTTGAGGATCCTTATCAAGGGGATCATCCGAATCAAGAGATCAATGACTCTTTTCCCCTTGAAGCCTTAATGTCTATCAATCCAAATCTTGATGACCCCCCGTGGTTTGCGGACATTGCAAACTACTTAGCGGGTGGAATTCTCAAGGAAGGGTTAACGTCCCAACAAATGAAAAAGTTCTTAAACACATTGAAAATTATTTTTGGGACGACCCTTAACTTTTCAAACAATGTGCGGATCTTGTCATTCGTCGATGTGTTGATGGGCCGGCAGCGGTACAAATCCTTGACGCTTGCCATAAAGGACCCACCGGTGGTCACTTTGGTCCCAATTACACCGCGAAGAAAGTATTCGACTCTGGATTTTATTGGCCCACCATTTATCGTGACGCTCGCGAAATGGTTAAGCATTGTGATGCTTGCCAACGACAAGGCAAGATCACACATAAAGATGAGATGCCTTAAAATTTCATACAAGAATGTGAAATATTTGATGTATGGGGCATCGACTTTATGGGGCCATTTCCATTATCTAAAGGGAACAAGTACATCCTCGTAGCCGTTGACTACTTTTCTAAATGGGTTGAAGCTAAGGCTCTCCCTACGAACAATGCGAGGGTGGTTGTGAACTTTTTAAAGCAGCTTTTTGCTCGATTCGGTGTTCCTCGAGCTATAATCAGTGACCGCGGGACTCATTTTTGCAATGATCAATCTGCTAGAGTCATGGCTAAGAACGATGTCAATCACCTTCTTTCCACCGCTTATCATCCCCAAACTAATGGCCAAGCTGAGATATCTAACCGCGGATTGAAGCGAATTCTTGAGCGTACTGTGGGAGAGCATCGTGCCTCATGGGCCGATAAGTTAGATGATGCTTTGTGGGCCTTCCGTACCGCATATAAGACCCCGATTGGTTGTACACCTTATCGTCTTGTGTACGGGAAAGCATGCCACCTCCCTATTGAGCTGGAACACAAGGCATACTGGGCCTTGAAGTGGGCTAACTTCGACATCAACAAAGCCGGCTATCTTCGGAAGATTCAACTCAACGAGCTTAATGAACTGAGGAATGAAGCTTACGAGAGAACTCATTGATCTACAAGGAGAAGACCAAGATCATCCATGATGCTAGGATTAAGAACCGAGAGTTCCATGTTGGTGATCAAGTTTTACTCTTTAACTCTCGGTTGAAGATCTTCTCTGGCAAGTTGAAGAGCCGCTGGTCTGGTCCATTCACTGTCGCCAAAGTCTTCTCATATGGCACCATTGAGCTTTCTCAGTCAAATGGGCCCAATTTTAAGGTGAATGGCCAGCGCGTGAAGATGTACTTTGGTGAGGACATCGCTCATGAGAAGATTCCACCCCTCACCACGTTTCCCTTGAACTAGTTCTGGGTCGAGTCAGGCTCGTGACTCGGTTAACTAAAACAAGCGCTTCTCGGCCGTGATCTATCCTTTACCGTTTTCATAATAAGTGTAGGGGGACCCCGTATGTGTTTGTGTCTTGTTTCTTATTCTGTGCAGGGATTAAAGCTTCAAAGATCCATTATCGATGACTTTTGACGAACCGTGATCCCGTGTACCCGTCTTCCTGGTTCTATCCTAAACTGTCGTGATTCAATATTTCATATCTTATATGTTCACATTGAAATCACTATAGTTGTCCTTTCCTTAGCAAGATTTAAACAAAGTGCACAATGTCCTAAGTGTAGGGGAGTTTACTCCCACATGCTTAAACATTGAGGACAATGTTTATATCAAGTGTAGAGGGGACTTCTATCGAAGTAAGTGGTATTTTCCATGAATTTTCCCTCATTTTAACTGGAAAACTTGATTTTTCGACATTTTTCAAAATTTTTAATCTATTTTGGCCTAGTAGTCTTTCCTTTGTTAGCGTTATTTACTTTCTTTGCTAAAATAAAGTTTAATAAAGTGGTTTTGAATTTTTCAAAGCCGTGAATATTTTGACTCAACCCGAGTTCACTTATCTAAGTTTACTCTAGCTAGTATGTAACACCCCCAAATTTTATACAACTCAATACAGCGGAAGACTCGTTGGTGTTACGGGATAGCACATTACTCACATCATAGACAACGCTTAAAAATCGCGTCGTTTAATAATAAAGCATTTCCATTCATAAATATCAAAGTTACATAGGTCCCAAGTCATTGTATTTCATACAGGTTTTACAAAGAATTTGAATGGAAATTATTGTTTAAGTGTGGGCCATGAATTCTTGTTGTCTTCACGAGAATTACCTTCAAGTACATGAGACAAAACATGTTAAAAGAAAAGGTCAGCGATAACGCCGAGTGAATTCATAGAGTTTAATAAAATCCATCAATATAATATCGGTATAAAATTATTACCAAAAATCATTTTGTACAAATCTTTGTAATAGGCCATAAAATAGCCAAAGTCATTTTTATACAAATCCTTATCGAAAATCACAATATAGGCATTTGCCTTAAAAATCATTATACGAGTCAATGTCGTAAAAACATCATACAATACGTTTTATAACGTTGTATAGATTAAATAAAAACCTTTATATGAATATGGTTATATAAAACCAAAACACGAACATAATATCAATAGTATGACCCCGTATTGCTAGTCAGGCAATACATCGTAATTCGGTGCGTATAGCAGTATTTCGTTAATTGGATTATTATAAGCCGCATGACATTGTTACCTTACTACAACAAACAACGGGTAGCTAGCCCGAAACTCAATTTGCCCATCTAAGTTAGCGTGTCGTCACAAAGATCACTCTATGTAAATCTTCTCATACATAAATTCGCTTACCAATCAATGTGGCACGACGGGGATCAACCGTCAAGGCGCGAACTGGGGTGATCGTCCCCAAATAGTACTATTATATGCGTAAGCGTCTACCAAATCCCGGTAGTTCACAATTCATGCTAATGGGAATTTTTGTGACATAACCTAACTTTAATAATCCATTATATTTCATCTATCGGGTCATTTAATCATTCATCGGGTCATACAACCATTCGGGTCCAAATCAATAAATAAATAATCGGGACAATTTGTGTCCTATTTCATTATAACTAACATGTTATCTCCCTCGCGGGTTTATAAAACATTTCATAAAAACATTTAAAAGAGTGCGAGGCTATGAACTCACGTTGATGTGGGAAGGCGGGTTATCGGCAATTCGGACGTACGGTACGTGCTTCAATCACGGAAACCTAGACAAATAATACTCGTCTTAGACTCATGTCCAATGACTTCATAAAATTAACAATTATGTATACATATAATGATTTTATATATATGATGATCAAGTGGGTTTACATATTCTCTTTTACTCGTTTTAGTGTTTATGTATTGGTAACTTCTTACTAGTTTACTAGTTTTACCTATTTACGTGTTTTAGGTCCAATAAACTTATTATAAGTTCTTTAACTTGTATTACTCCATTTTATACTTTTATTATCAGTATTTATACTTTTCATGTTGGGCCCAAATGGGTTAAGCCCAATAAATAAGTTTATAAGTGTTTTAGCCCATGTTGTTGTATTATTGGTCCAATAACGTTAACTTAGCCCGTTAATGTCCGTATGTTATATAGTTCGGGTTTTATCGGTTTTTTACTTGTTATATATGTTTATATATCAGTATATGTGTTTATAAAAGTTTACATTAGACGGGTCCAACCGTCTAAGTTTTATTTAACAAAAACGTTAGTTTTACGGTAATAGGCGAAAAAGTCGTAAAAATCATGTTTATAGTTTTATAACTTATAAAACTTATCAAACTACCATTTTTATAAAATGTCCATTTATTTATCCTTATACATATTTATATAAATGTATTATATGAGTTAGTGGGTTTTAATTCACATTTTATACTATTTTTATTTGAGTGCTTATATAATACTATTATACTTTAATTTCAAAAATCTGATTTTTACTTTCATGTTCACCAAAACAGCCATATCTAGAGTTCTATATGGAGATAGAAGCTCAAATTTTTATGACATAAACTACATGATATGTGCTCCATTTAACTCTACTATAGCTACTGTTGAATCAGCCTCTAAGTATTTTCTAAAAATCGTCCAAAACAGTGAACTCAGATTTGTACTCTAAACTTGTTTTGATCATATCTCACTCATCCTAATGATTCCATTGCATGACCAACTCTCACATGTCTAAAATACATATTACTTACTGTATATCCATTAATCTATGCCATTTTATCAGTTCATCACATGGTTCTTTACTGTTTTATACACCCATCATTTTAAGCATGATTTTTACCTTTTTACATATAGTTTTTCATCTTTTTACCCATGTTTATCAACACCAAATCCCCACCCAATACTTTTATCATCATATACATATACAATAGGAAAGAAAATACATGATTACATAATCAAAATAAAAAGAGGATGGGGAGAACAATCTTTATACCATCATGATGATGTAGGTTATGATCAAGACATGGATTTTGATGGAGAAACTTGTGATAAATCAAGACCATCTTCAAGACCACCCATCTACATGAACACCTTGATGAAAATCAGCCCTTGACTCCTTTGAAAACTCCTTGCTAGTTGTTAAAATCACCTCCAATCAACAAGTCTTCAATAGGTTTCAATCTTATGCAAGTTAAACATAAGATTTATGGTAGAAAATTTGATGAACATGGTGGTGGTGGTGGTAGTATGGTCGGCACAAATGGAGTTCGAGAGAGAAGTGTGTGGTTTTGCATGAGAGAAATGAGAGGAGTGGTTTCAAGTTGCTAGTTTTGATGTGTTGGTGGCTTACAAGCTAAGCTAAATGGACAAGTGTCCATACAAATGACACCAAGGGTGTTTATTAGCTTAAACTTGCCGTCCCATGTTTGGGGGTGGGGCAAGTTTATCTTGTCTCATCCCCATTTAATTACGGGTACTCCTCGATTCTAGTTTCCTCGATTTGGGTGCCCTCGGGTCGTTTTACAAAAAACGTTTTTATAAATTGTGAGTCAACGGCACAAAACGAATCTAATAAAAATTGTCTCATCAAAAACGGAGTTCAAAAACGTAAATACGTAATCCTAAGGTTTCCGGTTTAGTCGTAAAGGATGTTAAATTAAAATCGTAAGTCCTAATCTCTTCTCGTAAATTTGTGAGTTTATGAACCAACACAAATTTAAAATTCCAAAATAATATTCACGGATACATTTATTTCCTGAAATGTCGGACTGTCACCAAAACGGTGTATGTAAACGTAAGCACGTAACGTTGAATCCTCCGGTTTAGACGTAGTCGATGCTACTTCAAAACGTAAATCCAAATTTCTTCCCAAAAATAAGTGAGTTCATATTATAACATTAAAATAATGTTTTTAAATAATATTTAAGAGTAAAATATCAACCATAAATTGACGGATTGTCACAGCATTTACCCCTAAACAGGATCTTTGTCCTCAAAGATCATCTTACTACTCGCTTCTTATAGAGTTAAAGCCATGTGGGTATTTCCTCCACATTCGGTCTTTTCTCACAAGTGTAATTCATTACAATATGCGAGTTTCATCAGACATAACTGCGGTAATAAGATCAGGCTTAATGTTGACTTACTTTCTCTATCCATGATGTTCACGGGTTTTTGATGAATGCAACTTTTCGCTGATCTAAACTTCATTAAGGAATAGTCAGATTTTCACTTGGTAGACATTTTAACAAGTTCGATTTACGAAACATAATTCACGCAGTCCTTGAAGTCCTAGGGTAGATCCAGTTTATACGTCTTTCAAACTAATCTTTTACATCATTTCAATGGTCCCATAAAACGGGGACTTATATCCCATGATCTTCCAGATCATCAATTCATTTTTCCATGGTTAAATTTTTTTTTTTGCATAACTTCGCTACCCATCTAACACTTCAAGATCTACATTTCATATTCACATAACCTCCTGCCCACTACCGGCAGTTAATAATCAGGTCCTAATTTCAACAATCATTTCAGGTCTCACGGGTCGGGTATTTTGTAAGTTTAGGTTCGCCATCATAGGAAACCTTAAACCTAAAGACATGTCCAACTCACAATGGGTGTATGTCGGGTGTCTTCGTCCCAACTCCTGCTTACAGATGCTCTAACATAGATCCTAACAAGATTCGATCTCGATACTAACACGATAATTATCAATGATAATCTCTCCGAAGGAAAACGATTTTACATTTTATTACCAAAGGTCAATCATTCAAGCATAAAACAGTACTTATAGTATTTTGTATCGTTACTTTACCTCGTCCCTTCGATTGGGGTGGTACAGTACTCTCATCAAGATTCGTTCTCAATGACTTCTGAGCAAATCTATAGAAATTCGATGCGAAGCGAGGATCTTGATAGAGATGTTCGATACAGGCACACCATGTTTACACTACTTCTTTAAATACAAAAGAGTCAATTTCTTCATCAAGAATCTATCATTAACAGGAATGATATTAGCAGATTTGGTAGTCTGTCGACGATGACCCAATTCGAATCAAATTCAGATGATGACCTTTGCAATAGCTAGACGTTTACTAATGTATGAGGCGATGTATGCCTTCATAATTTGCCATTAGTACAACTTCTTCATTTATAGATACATTAAATTATAAATGACAGGTATAGAATACTTATACGTACAAGATTCCAATATAACTACCTCTCACAATCCTTCATGTTTAGGCAACAATAAACGGCCTTTTAAAACATTTAACGCCATCGGTTCTTATTACTAATGGTTCACATTAGCCGGGAACCCCTTTTTATTATCTATATTATCCTTTTTATAAGCATCGGCTATATTTTAAATTGTTCGGCAATTTATTTTGCACATTCATCATTAAGAAATACATCGTAATTGATTCTTTATCCTTTTTATATAAGGTGTCAGTATCTACATTCATCTTCCCTGATGAAATAATTATCATGACCGTATTCATTCAAAATTTCTTTCTTCATATTTTCTAAGTCTTAGTTCTATCTCAACTATTATTTTTATCCGTTTTACTCAATCCGACGTCTAAAGCGTCGATAATTATTACGACTAATTAAATAATAAATATTCAATTTTTATGAAACGTAAACGTAAAAATTTTAAATTTCTTAGTTCGACCAATTATATAAAAAATGTTCAAAATAAATTTGAATTTTATTAACAAGATTTTTGTTGATTTATCGAAAATAATTAATAAGATTCGTAAATGTTTGAAAAATCATTGGTTATACTTTGGTCAAAATTTTCTTAGTCGAAAAGCAAAAAGTGTCGTTTCAAACTTCAAGTCATGGTTTAAATGGTTTCCTCAATCCCTCTTAGGTTGTCTTGAGGTATACACAAACCTTTACCCCTAAACAGGAGTTTAGTTAAATGATTTTTGTATAAGGGGATAATCCCTTAAAATCCTTTGTTAAAACATTTGTCAAACCATATTTGCACTTTCTTTTTGGTAAAGCCAAAAGTCTTAAAAGGGCTCTTAATTTTTGAAGAGTCAATATAGATTCCATTATCTTTTAATCACACGGTCAAATAATGAAAATGATTATGTCTTAAATCACATGTTAAATGTTCAAGATACAGGTTTTCACTACTCGGCCGACTCAGGGCATTCTACAAATAATTATTAACTCGTTCTTATTCTTATAAATAAACAAATGGTCCTTAATGATCACAAGCATGAATTTATCAAATTACAGCCTACACACGTGATTCACCAAATTTATGAATGCTACATGTGCATCGGTCAATCTAAACGACATCACGTGAAACTGATAATGTTTATTACAAGTTCTGGATGTAGTGATTGGAATAGATAATCTTTTTCGCGGACGCGAAATTGATGATAACCATGTCGTGGATCAAAATCTTTAAAACATACGCTAGAACCTTGTAAATCATCGAACAAATCTTCCGTTTCGAGTCATGGATATCGTTTTCGATTGTCAGTTTACTCAGTTCACAGTAATCTATAAATATAAGAAATAATAACACCATAGCTCTTCATGATGACGAGCTTGGTAGAATAAAATCTTTCTCCGACAACTCTCTCAGTTGTACGGTAATTCCTTTAATTTAGATGGTGGTGACGTACAGTGCACAAGCCACAGGTGCATCACCGAGAATATAATCAATACCAAATTCAACTTGCCTTAATGGCGAAAGTCTAGGTAATTCACCAGCAAATACCTCCTAAAGTTTCAGATAACATAAACATCTTTTAATAAATTCGTATTAGGTCCTTTCTAGATTATAATATCTATGACTAATTCATACCCATTCATGGTATTATTTTAAGTCTAAATGCAGGATATGGTCATCCATCAAGAATTATTTAGATCACTTTTGATAATCAACAATCTTATCATTTAGGGGATTTCTACTCGAGTTCCCATCAATTAAGACAATGTCGTCATGTCATAATCAATCAATCCATTCTACTGGCACTATCAACTTTCCAATTTCATTACCGTTGATAAGATGTAAACTTTCTCAAAAGACTAATAATAATTCATAATTCCTCACAAATTCAAGGATATCATGAGACATAACTAACCTTAAAAGAGTAAGGTCAACGCATAATCTATGCGAGAGAATTTCAAATCAGATACAGACGAAAACATTTACTAATATGAATATATCCCATGTTTTCATGATTCGAGTACGCATTCGAAAGCTCCTCGGACCGTTACCCAGGTCATTCAAATGAAATCAAATCATAAGAAATGATAAGAACGTCAATACTTCCAGTCGGGTATCAACACTCAGTAATCAGATACTTTTCCTAATAATCTCACTACGGGAGAATTGGACAAGAAAGAATTGTCAATTGTCAAATAAGACAATTTCCACAGATGAGTAAATTCGACTCAGAAGAACAGATGCTACAGGCACATATGTAGGTGTCCCTAACACTATGTCCCTATTTTTTACTTCTTGCAGATCTCATAAAATTTAATCTTTCACAATCTTCAAAGAAAATGTAGTGTTTATTCATTAGTTTTATGGTGACTACTAATCAGTCTTGCATGGTCCATATCAAATTGTATGTAGGCGCGCAACTATATACAATTTCAAGATTAACGATGCAATACTCAGTTCGTCAAAATTTTGTTATCATGTTTATAATAAAAACATTTTCATGCTTAATTCTTCAATAAGAATAAAAATAAATTTACAAAGATTTTCTTTGTTATGGAAACAATTAAGTTTTCCAAGGTGTTTCATAAACAACGTTATTCCGATAACGATTACTTATAAATTTCACTTTAAATAATCCTCTCGGTGATGAAAATTCAATCTTTATCAAGGGATACTGTTTTATCTTATAAAAACAATGAGTGATCTGCAAAAGGGTGATGAAAAGTTGTTCACCAAGAACTAACTACAATATATCAGGAAATGAGCTTAGCCAATTAATCATGAGGTTCATGACCTCGATGGCACTCAAAAAGAATAATTCACAACGTAACTCAATTTGAGATGAGTACTTGTTCAATGGTTGCATCACTAATGCGAACATTAGGATGAAGCAATAAAAGATAGATAACATCGATACATGTAGAATTTAGCAATCAAAGGTAGTCTTTTCATTAATCACAAACAAGTCAAATTGTACCGTAACAAATTATGTGTCACTATGTCATACAATTCCAAGATCTCATCCTACCAACTGATGTCTCAGTTAAGTTAGGGATTATTTTTAAAAGATACCACAATGAATACTGATCTACAAGAGTCATTAGGTGTTCCACATGTCCCGAAATATCCATCGGTCTCAATTCAGAAGAAGATTTCTTCAATTTATTACTTGGACACTGGGCTTACTCGTTAGTGGACAATGGCCTAGGAACAACCCTTAACACGAATAGATAAACAATTAAAACCTTATAATTCTATCCCAGGACTTAACGACTTCCTATTAACAATTTCTTATTCCATACAAGTTAAATTTTACTTTATTCAAGTCTCAACCAACTTATTCTCAATTCGATATCCTACCTCATTCTCCAATACTTTTTATTTTTAGACCTTAATAGGGCAATAAAAGCTTGATATTATCAACACTTAATTTCCAATCCTATAACTCCTTTATCAATAATTATCAAATGAGTCACTAGTATGAAATGACTCACACATTCAATCAGACTTCTCGGAAAGGTACTAGTGGCATGAGGTTTTTGGGTAATGGTTCCAATGACAGCCTCAAGTGCAACATTCACCCTTTCGATTTCAATTTAAGAATTGGGTGACAACGAATCAGATGACACCTTTCCAGGTGGTAACGTTTTATCAAACTCCACTTTATAAGGAAAGATCGTCATGACATCGATATCAGATTTAATCTTGCCAATTCTTTTTCAGTATCACAATCAACTAATAACAATATTCCTACGAATATCAACCATTTGTTGGGATCATAAATATCCACAACTTGGTTTAGATCTAGGATAGCTAGAATTCCTACGAGAATAGCTTCGATTAATTTACTAGGGGATTTAGGGTTCCTTGTGACAATCTACGTCGTATAAATACCTCGTATAAATATCAAAATAATCATCAAACAATCATGTAATCAAATTACATCACATATATATATATATAATCCAAGTTATATATATATTAAAATAACACTTCTCAGTCTGGCCTTGTCGGTAAATCCGGAATTCTTCGGCACCGTTATAGTCAAAAGATTTTTAGACATTTTGTGAAAAATGTTTATAGATAAAAGATTTTGAAATGTTTTATTCAAAACCTTGGTTTTAAAAATCTTTCGTTCTTTATAACGAGAGCTCTGGTACCAAACTGTAACACCCCTAAATTTTATACAACTCAATACAGCGGAAGACTCGTTGGTGTTACGGGATAGCACATTACTCACATCATAGACAACGCTTAAAAATCGCGTCGTTTAATAATAAAGCATTTCCATTCCTAAATATCAAAGTTACATAGGTCCCAAGTCATAGTATTTCATACAGGTTTTACAAAGAACTTGAATGGAAATTATTGTTTAGGTGTGGGCCATGAATTCTTGTTGTCTTCCCGAGAATTACCTTCAAGTACCTGAGACAAAACATGTTAAAAGAAAAGGTCAGCGATAACACCGAGTGAATTCATAGAGTTTAATAAAATACATCAATATAATATCGGTATAAAATTATTACAAAAAATCATTTTGTACAAATCTTTGTAATAGGCCATAAAATAGCCAAAGTCATTTTTATACAAATCCTTATCGAAAATCACAATATAGGCATTTGCCTTAAAAATCATTATACGAGCCAATGTCGTAAAAACATCATACAATACGTTTTATAACGTTGTATAGATTAAATAAAAACCGTTATATGAATATGGTTATATAAAACCAAAACACGAACATAATATCAATAGTATGACCCCGTATTGCCAGTCAGGAATACATCGTAATTCGGTGCGTATAGCAGTATTTCGTTAATTGGATTATTATAAGCCGCATGACATTGTTACCTTACTACAACAAACAACGGGTAGCTAGCCCGAAACTCAATTTGCCCATATAAGTTAGCGTGTCGTCACAAAGATCACGCTATGTAAATCTTCTCATACATAAATTCGCTTACCAATCAATGTGGCACGACGGGGATCAACCGTCAAGGCGCGAACTGGGGTGATCGTCCCCAAATAGTACTATTATATGCATAAGCGTCTACCAAATCCCGGTAGTTCACATTCATGCTAATGGGACTTTTAGTGACATAACCTAACTTTAATAATCCATTTTATTTCATCTATCGGGTCATTTAATCAATCATCGGGTCATACAATCATTCGTGTCCAAATCAATAAACAAATAATCGGGACAATTTGTGTCCTATTTCATAAAAACAAACATTTTATCTCCCTCGCGGGTTTATAAAACATTTCATAAAAACATTTAAAAGAGTGTGAGGCTATGAACTCACGTTGATGTGGGAAGGCGGGTTATCGGCAATTCGGACGTACGGTACGTGCTTCAATCACGGAAAACTAGACAAATAATACTCGTCTTAGACTCATGTCCAATGACTTTATAAAAATAACAATTATGTATACATATGATGATTTTATATATATGATGATCAAGTGGGTTTACATATTCTCTTTTACTCATTTTAGTGTTTACGTATTGGTAACTTCTTACTAGTTTACTAGTTTTACCTATTTACGTGTTTTATGTCCAATAAACTTATTATAAGTTCTTTAACTTGTATTACTCCATTTTATACTTGTATTATCAGTATTTATACTTTACATGTTGGGCCCAAATGGGTTAAGCCCAATAAATAAGTTTATAAGTGTTTGAGCCCATTTTGTTGTATTATTGGTCCAATAACGTTAACTTAGCCCGTTAATGTCCGTATGTTATATAGTTCGGGTTTTATCGGTTTTTACTTGTTATATATGTTTATATATCAGTATATGTGTTTATAAAAGTTTACATTAGACGGGTCCAACCGTCTAAGTTTTATTTAACAAAAACGTTAATTTTACGGTAATAGCCGAAAAAGTCGTAAAAATCATGTTTATAGTTTTATAACTTATAAAACTTATCAAACTACCATTTTTAAAAAATGTCCATTTATTTATCCTTATACATATTTATATAAATGTATTATAAGAGTTAGTAGGTTTTAATTCAAATTTTATACTATTTTTATTTGAGTGCTTATATAATACTATTATACTTTAATTTCCAAAATCTGATTTTTACTTTCATGTTCACCAAAACAGCCATATCTAGAGTTCTATATGGAGATAGAAGCTCAAATTTTTATGACATAAACTACATGATATGTGCTCCATTAAACTCTACTATAGCTACTGTTGAATCAGCCTCTAAGTATTTTCTAAAAATCGTCCAAAACAGTGAACTCAGATTTGTACTCTAAACTTGTTTTGATCATATCTCACTCATCCTAATGATTACATTGCATTGCCAACTCTCACATGTGTACAAGACATATTACTTACTGTATATCCATTAATCTATTCCATTTTGTCAGTTCATCACATGGTTCTTTACTGTTTTATACAGCCATCATTTTAAGCATGATTTTAACCTTTTTACATATAGTTTTTCATATTTTTACCCATGTTTATCAACACCAAATCCCCACACAATAATTTTATCATAATATATTCATCATATACATATACAATAGGAAAGAAAATACATGATTACATAATCAAAATAAAAAGAGGATGGGGAGAACAATCTTTATACCACCATGATGATGTAGGTTATGATCAAGACATGGATTTTGATGGAGAAACTTCTGATAAATCAAGACCATCTTCAAGACCACCCATCTACATGAACACCTTGATGAAAATCAGCCCTTGAATCCTTTGAAAACTCCTTGCTAGTTGTTAAAATCACCTCCAATCAACAAGTCTTCAATAGGTTTCAATCTTATGCAAGTTAAACATAAGATTTATGGTAGAAAATTTGATGAACATGGTGGTGGTGGTGGTAGTATGGTCGGCACAAATGGAGTGTGAGAGAGAAGTGTGTGGTTTTGCATGAGAGAAATGAGAGGAGTGGTTTCAAGTTGCTAGTTTTGATGTGTTGGTGGCTTACAAGCTAAGCTAAATGGACAAGTGTCCATACAAATGACACCAAGGGTGTTTATTAGCTTAAACTTGCCGTCCTATGTGTGGGGGTGGGGTAAGTTTATCTTGTCTCATCCCCATTTAATTACGGGTACTCCTCGATTCTAGTTTCCTCGATTTGCGTGCCCTCGGGTCGTTTTACGAAAAACGTTTTTATAAATTGTGAATCAACGGCACAAAACGAATCTAATAAAAATTGTCTCATCAAAAACGGAGTTCGGAAACGAAAATACGTAATCCTAAGGTTTCCGGTTTAGTCGTAAAGGATGTTAAATTAAAATCGTAAGTCCTAATCTCTTCTCGTAAATTTGTGAGTTTATAAACCAACACAAATTTAAAATTCCAAAATAATATTCACGGATAAATTTATTTCCTGAAATGTCGGACTGTCACCAAAACGGTGTATGTAAACGTAAGCACGTAACGTCAAATCCTCCGGTTTAGACGTAGTCGATGCTACTTCAAAACGTAAATCCAAATTTCTTCCTAAAAATAAGTGAGTTCATATTATAACATTAAAATAATGTTTTTAAATAATATTTGAGAGTGAAATATCAACCATAAATTGTCGGATTGTCACATAGTATCCTTAACGTGTTTAAGTCAAGTTTTGCTAGGCTTTTATATTGGGAAATTTAAAACGCGAAAGTCTTAACTCCCACGGGTTAAGAACAAGAACTTTTCGCAAGTTCCTATAATTGATCCTAGAGAGTTTTTTATCAAGGGAACTTTAAAACGCAAATTCTAAACTTGAAAAAGTCTAAGAAGATGCAAGATCCTATAGATGACTCGAAAACCCAAAACTTTGATTTAATTGGCTAAGCATCCACGAGTCTCATTCCTTGAGATTTTAAACTGTGGAGGTCGAGAGATGATAGAGTCAATTATAAGTTTGGTATTCTTTCGTGAATTTATGTGAGTTGATTATAAGCCTATTCTCCCATCGCTTGTTAATAAATTTATCTGCAATAATAAGGTTGTACGATTTGAAAAGTTACTTAGCTTCTAGCACAAGTTCGTTTAAAAGTTGCTCGGTATTAATTAGAGTTCATAGCCAAGGCATAACTTATTGAAGCGGGATGCGAAGATTGGCGAGTCCGAAAAGGACCTAACAAGGCGTGAGGGCTACATTTTGTTGCTAAGATCCAAAAGTGATGTGAAGAATCATTTATCAAAAATCAATATGAAGGATCGAGACACACGACGAAAATAAAATACTCCCCTAAAGATCATGGAGAAGTCTATCTGAAAAGACCCTAGCAAGGTATGAGGATAAATAGATCTAAGTCCTAAAAGGAGGTGGATCGTTGTAATCAAAATCCCAAATAAAGATTGGAGAAAAATGAAGAAGTCGTGGTCCAAGTATGAAGAATCTCTAAAAACTCCAAGTGAAGAAATTCCTATTATGGAGAGAAGACCATAATTTCAAGAACGTCTCTCAAAGATTTGAAGTATGAAGTCGCTGCCAAATATCGGTCCGAGAAAGGTCTCAAATCGTGAAACGAGTTATGCCAAGATATGAACTTTAAGAGGTCCCGAGAAGCAGTTTTAAAAGATTTTGTCCTTTAGATAACTATTGATTAAATCGTCCCACTTTATTTTCGGCCTAAATAACTATCAAAATAAGTCAAACAATACATCCTTGTGATCATTCAAGAGAAAATTAAAATATAAGAGATACACCTAGGAATAAGGGAGTCTAAGTAAATAATTGGCCCACATGAGTTCGTGCTAGTTTGCTAACTTATAATAACAATGATCTCGTTTTTAACCTTGGTATGGGAACGTGAAACTTGAGGATGATGAACGTTCATGGCAGCTAAAACCCCAATGTAAGTCTTTGATTTCATTACTTGTTTCTATCTTTTTAATTTTCCTTAATGTTTAGTATTTAATAAAGGCCAAGGTGGGTTATTTATGATGGAAAATGTAAACCGTGCTTTAAAATTAATGCATTGCATGAGGACATTGCAATGGTCAAGTGTAGGGGATTTAATAAGTGTGAAAACACTTATCCTTTTACCACTTATTTCCAATAATAACATGACCAAAACGTGTATTTTATGTCGTAAAAGTCGGAATTATGTGTGGTTTGTGTTTTTATTGTGTTTTAGGACCAAAAGATGAAAAAAGAAGAAAACACGGGCTTTCACGGGCTTTAATCGAAGAAAAAGAGAAAAGACGAAGTCAAATGATCAAGAGTGCAAAAAGAACAGAAGTCCAAGGCCGATTCTGAAGATTTATCAAAGAAAAAGTCTAAAGACGGAAGTTTTAATGAAGTCGAAGAACTCAAGTCTAATTATAGAAGAAAATTATAAGACGAGTTCAAATTACATCGACAAATCCCGAGACGACGTCGAGAAAGACAAATCGAGTCGAGAAGAAAAGAAAGAAAGAAGAAAACACACATGCATTCCCCATTTGCCTATAAATACCCTCCTAAACACATTAGGAGGGTGTTGTTAGTTTTTGGGTTAGCTAGTTTCATTTTCATTTTCTTTCTAGTTTTTAGAGAGAGAAAGTTTTAAGCTTTCTCTCACTAAGTTTTAATCTTTTCTTTCGAGTTAAGTTCTTTTTAATCTTTGTATTTGAGGTTTATTAATCAAAAGTTCAAGTTTAAGCTTTTAATCTTCAATCTTTTTCTTCCTTTCTTGATTTTACTTTGTTCTTGATCCGAAAATATTATTTCATACGTTTTGATTTGATGATTTCGTGATTAAAAGGTTCATCTTTTTATGCTTTTCTAAGTCTTACACGGATTAAGCTTTAAGCTATTCATGCTTATTAGCTTATTTAGTGTTTAGATTTTTGCTCTTAGTTTTCTCAAAAAGTTTATCCTTTTTAAAGTCTCTTTTATAAAGTTTACGAATTTCATATTGCAAAAGTTGTCAAATTTATGCTTATTGAGTTGTTTAAGATTCGGTTAAGTGAGCTTATTGAAAGTGCTTATTGAGATTTTTGCTTATCTCCATTTTCGGATTAGTTGGTGTTCATCGCAATATTGAGGGTTACACATTCCGACGGTAGCAATTGTTTGTATCGCAATAACCCTTGTGGTTCTACTTTGCGATCTAGAGTCACATCCCCCTTATTCCGATCTGGGATTGCGATCGCTCATTGCGATCGCATATTCCGACGGGACTTAAGGTCATTTTAAGTCGAAACTCTGCCCAATTTTAGTTTGCCACTTTCCGATAGTTTTGTATTCCGACAGAAGTGCATTGCGACAGCTTGTATTCCGGCAGAATTGATCTTTTGTATTTCGATCTGAAACATTCCGATACCTTGGACATTCCGATAGATAGTGTATTCTGATTGACCTACATTCCGATGGAATTTACTTTAACATTCCGATGGTTTATTTGCACTACATTCCGACAGTTTTAACTTTGTTACATTCCGATGGCAACATTCCGATAGCTTTGTTTTAAATTTATTCTATCTAAAAAAGTTTTAAGTTTTTAGTTTTAACAAAGTTTTAAGTTTTAAGTTCATTTTAATTTCTAAAATTGCACGCTTACCGAAATCTCTGTTTTTACCAAGTGTTTTCCTAGTAAGTTTTAGTTTAATTTTTAGTTTAATTTTACTCAACGACATTTATTTGCTTTTAGTTTAAAAATAGATAATTCACCAACCCAAATTATTTTCTACCAAGAACGACTGAGTCGCACTAATCAACGGTAATCAATTTGAAAAGATCTGTTTAACGAACTTTGATACTTAGTGAAAATCTTTGTATTAACTATATATACTACCCTCCTAGCATGTTAGGAGGGTTGGTTGTTCACTTTATTCTTTTCCTAATCTAATATTCACCAAGTTAATCATCTGTTCTCTCTACTTTCTCTCACTACTTTCTCTCTCTAGAATTCATCTTCTTCATCTATTTTCTTTCTCAAATTCGTATTATATCATCTAAATATATGGGACAACAATTGGTATCAATCGCCATGGGGTAGTTTTGTGATTCGTTGTTGATATTACTTGGTTCGTGTGATTTTCTCTTATAATCATCTCGAATTCAAGATTTTTTTTGTGTTTTCCATGCTCTAAATCATGATATAAATCTTCTACATAGTTGTGGTAGGGATTTGGTCGCATTTGGTTGGTTCAAATCACGGATTTCTTGTTGAAAATCTCATCTTTTTACCTAAAAATCTCGAAACAGTACTATTGATTGTGGTAAAATACGACCTTTTAGGAAAAAGGCGTAAAAGCAGTAAGTATTAAGTGTACGTTTAGGAAAACGTAACACTAATGACCCTTAATGAAATGAAAGTTCGTTTCCCAAGGAGGTATATGTGTGTGAAAAACTTGTTAAATGTTTGTGATTAATGATTGGTTTAGAAGGGGATGAGAAAAGAAGATGACGAAGACGAAAAAAATAAAAATAAACACTACTAGAAAGTTAAGAAGTAGAACCTTAAAAACCTCAAAAATAAAAATAAATTCTAAAAATTACCAAAAATTCACCAAAAATCAAAAATAATAAACTAAGAGTTTACCAATGATCAAAACTTTTTCAAACCTTTTAAATAATTAAATATTCAATTTTTAAGTGCTAATTAAAGCCCTAAAAATCAAATAAATTATCAAAAAGCCCAAATAAAGATTTTTCAATTGGTAAACCTCTAAAATGACCTAAAAAGATTAAAAACTATTTTTAGAAATTTTAAAACTAATAAAAACTATTTAAAATGATTTAAAAACTATTAAAACTTAAAATAATTATAAAAATTAATCTAGAAGAGATAAAATTATTCTAAAAGTTGCTAAATTCATATTTTAATGTAATTAACCTAAGAAAAATGTAAAAAGTTGGAAAATGTGAAATTTCAAAAATAATAATAAAATAATATTAAAATAATATTAAAAATACAAAAATTATAAAAAATTCTAAAAAACTGCAAACTAGTTTATTTTAACCTAAATAATCAGAAAATCAAAGTGAAATTACCAAAATACCCCTAATGGGCCCTCAAATGGGCCAAATCCAAAATCAGTCAACACAAATGGGCTTTTGGGCCCAAAAAGTCAAACATGACCCAATAGACTTGGAAAAGCTATCTGACTTAAAATTCAATTCTAAGAACAAAACTCTAAAGGCCCAAAAGCTGAAAATGAGCTTATCACAGCTTATTGAACACAAAGCTTATTCTTATTGGGCTTTTCAGCCCATTAAGCCATAAGCTAATGCCATAAGCTCTAATTTGACACACAACCTTCTTTTGGGATGCTTATGAGATCTGTAAAAAGAATTTTTGAAAAAACTTACTAAATAAGCCAGAAATAAGCAATGTATTATTTCACAAAACGACAAAATAGTCGGGTTTGAGAAATAATGCACCTCAGAACTTGATTCAACTTGCAAAAGCTTTCAAATGGACTCAATAAGAAAAATCAATCAACAAAAATCCAATAAGCACAACCAATAAGCCAGAATAAGCACAAATGAACTTATGTAAAAGTCAAAGGAGTTGGTTTTCTAGTCAAACCCTAAAGTCAACCATCCAAATGCTCCAGTATGAACAAATGGGTCAAAATAAGAGCAACTATTACAAAAACAAAGTTGTTGCAGGTTGGAATAAGCTATTATAGCTTATTGATAAGCTGAACCTAATTTTACACTAACAGTGGTAACTAGCAGGGGAAAGGAGTTCCCACTGCTTTGACTATTTGACCAGGCTTATTTGAGAGTTCTGGTTTGATTCAATTGGAAACAAAGGCACCCTTGTGATCAGTGAATCACAAGGAGTCAATAGCAACAAGAAAATCACAAATTGGTTAACACAATAAGCCACAATAAGCCAAGTAGTTACCAGATATGCACCAGATATTGAAATAAGCAGTTAAGCACTTAATAAGCAGATTTAGTCACAATAAGCCAACCAAACTTAACAGGGTGCATACACAAGCTATATAAACTAAGAACAAACACAAAGCAACAAGAATCAAACACTGAATCAAAGTAAATAACAAGACCAAAGCACTAGAAGTTACTGATGAACAATGAACATATGTAGAAACAAGTTTGTTGATATACTTGACACTTGATCCAATTTCAAGCCTCAAATCCTTCTTCCCTGGTGTGATTAACTATGATTTAGCACTTGTTAACCCTAACCTATGCTTAGATCTAGGTGTCCTCAAAATCCTAGCCAATTTTACCAAGTTTTAAAGATTTTATAGCCAAATCAAGAATCTATGTGTTCAAAACCTAAAAACCTGCAAACAGATGAACAAAATCACCCAAACAACAGATACCAACTCTTGCTTACACAAAACAAGCACTTAACAAACCACAATCCTAACTTATGCAGTAATCCCAAACACCCTTTTAAAACTTGATTCCACAAATTTTCAAAGGCTTATGAAGATTCAACCCACAAATCAGATCAATAGCAACTCAATAACATCAAACCAAGCCAAATCAACAATAATCAACCATAATAACACAGATTCAAGCATAAACATGCAATAATCACCAAATTCAGAAAAATAAAAGAGAAAATGAAAAGGGAGAAGGATGCAAACCTCCAAGACCTACATCCAGGCCCTGGATTGTTTGAGCTTAGGTACTAGCAGAACAAGTACCAGCTTCCAAGCTGCTAAGATGAACAAACCACAAAGTGAGATCAAAATAATGCCAACTTTATGATTTTTGATGCACAAGCTTTATCACTTAAAACCTTGCCTCAAAAACCTTCAAACAAGATAATGGAACTCATATTTTAGCTTCTCAAACACCAAACTTTTATAAATAACAGATTAGAACTCAAAATTTTAAGAAATTCAAACTTTATTTCATAAAAAGGAATTACAAAGATTAAAAGCTAAAATCTGGAACAAAGCTCTCTCACAGGTTGAAGAGTCTTTATATAGGCAAATGCCAAGGCTAACACTATTCACAAACCCTAGATGTCAATTTCCCTAAATGCCCTAAGTCCTTCTAGACGTTTTCTTGGTGTGAGTTGTCCAAAATGCATCCAAACCGTTTAAAATAGCTTTGTGATGAAGCAATGAGTGTCAGCTGTTGATCTTGACACGTGGCTAAGCTTGGAGGCCAAGTTGCATTCTGATTGGTGGAAAGGGAATTGGGGGTGGGGTCCATTGTGAGTGGGGATGAGGGTTTTGTGTGTGGGTTGTGTTTCTGCTAGGGTGAATTAAGTTTTGGTTAAAGTAATTGGGAAAAACCCTTTGGCAGTAAAAAGTAAAATCTGGGTTCATGGGGTGAATAGTGGTCCCCTTTGATCCGTTTTTGGTGGAGTGGAGTAGTGTTTGGCGCATTTTCTTTGTTTGAATGTTTCAGCATACAACTTTGGTCCTTGTTCTTTCTTTCTCTTGTCTTTTGTGTTTAAAAACCCATCAGCGTCCAAATCCTTTGTAACAACTTTTCACAACTTGTCATTTTTTGCACAAAACTTTCCAAAAGGTGTATCAAGGGTTGTTTTTGCCATTTTGAGATATTTCAAGGACTGATCTTGGACATTCTTGATCTTCAAAGGTCTTTAATGTATCTTTGGCTTGATGAGGGACCATAATTGACAATTTGGAATTGTTGAGGGACCAATCTTGCCATTTCTTCAAAGTTGAAGGACCTTTTGTGTAATTTTGACAAACTTAAGGGACCAAACTTGTAATTATTAATATACAAGGGTTTTAAGTGTCATTTCTTCAATAATTGAGGCCCAATATTGTTTGTCTTCAAGTCTTCAAGGGTATTTGTTGAATTTTCCATGATTAGGGCCTGGTTCTTTGTACGGCTTCGTTTCTCGTGTCCGTTTTTCCTTGTAACTTGTGATCTTTTGTCTTTTTCACGATATTCATACCTAAAATACACAAGTAAACAAACACAAGCATATATATGGTATTTTATGACATTTTTATGCATTTAAAGCCCGAAAAGAACGATGAGATCATGTATAAATGCCATCTCATCACTCCCCCATACTAAGCCATTGCCGTGCCCTCACGCAATGCTAGAATAAAGTATCTAAGCATCACCAAAGTTCAATTTTATTAACCTTTATTGAAAAGTAAAAGACTTGCAACATACTACGAAGATGTGTAAAGACATAATGTATGATTTTCATCACAAAAAAGTGACTTTTAGGGTCAAAGAATAGAAACAAGTAAATGTCCCTAAGAGTAAACTTCGTCATCCTTGATTGTCATACATTCCATGCTAAGTGAAAAAACAAGATCATTGTTGGTACAAGTCACAATGCTAACACTACTCATACGTCCAAATTGTGTAATACTTTTTCTCCCCGCAATCCTAGTTATTATGAAAGGAAAATGGGTTACTAGCATTTTTTATCTATTTGTCATGGATCACAAGTGATTCATATTGACTTATTTGAGTAGTTATTAGTCCGAAAGCAAAGTAGCAAGATTTGATCAATAGTTATCCGAAGGACAAAATCTTTTAAAACGGCTTCTCGTGTATCTCCTTAAGTTCATATCTTGGCATAACTCGTTTCACGATTTGAGACCTTTCTCGGACCGATATTTGGCATGTACTTCATACTTCAAATCTTGGGAAGACGTTCTCGAAATTATGGTCTTCTCTTCATATATTTGGAATTTCTTCACTTGACGTTTTTGAGAGATTCTTCATATTGGAACACGACTTCATCATTTTTCTTCAATCTTTACTTTGGATTTTGATATACAACGATCCGCCTCCTTTTCGGACTTGGATATATTTATCCTCATACCTTGTTAGGGTCTTTTTGGATAGACTTTCTCTATGATCTTTAGGGGAGTAATTGCTTTTCGTCGTGTGTCTTGATCCTTCATATTGATTTAGGAATAATGATACTTCACATCATCTTTGGATCTTTAGCAAAAATAGAGCTCCTCATACCTTGTTAGGGCCTTTTTGGATAATCGCCAATCTTCGCGTCCCGCTTCAATAAGTTATGCCTTGGCTATGAACTCTATTCAACCCCGAGCAACTTTTAAACGATCTTGCGCTAGAGGCTAAGTAACCTTTCAAATCGTACGACCTTACTTATTGCAATTATGATTTACTCCTAATGCATTGATCTTATGGGAAGAAAAAGCCACAATTAAAAACATATGAGTTTTTGAAAGAACACTTTCGTGTTCTACGTTTAGCATGATCACTTGTCTAACTCTATCATCTCTCGTTCTTCACTATATAGAGACCTCTAATTAAAGAGACTCGTGAATACTTAGCCATGCAAGTCAAAATTAAGCCAAATTTGGATTAGCTTTCATTAAGACTATATCAAATCAAAGTTTTGGTTTTCAAGCCACCTATAGGATCTTGCACTTTCTTGGACTTTTTCAAGTTTAGAGAATGCGTTTTATAGTTCCCTTGATAAATGACTTTCTAGAATCAATTATAGGAACTTGCGAAAAGTTCTTGTTCTTAACCCGTATGAATTAAGACTTTCGCGTTTTAAAGCTCCCTGTATAAAAGTCTAGCAAAACTTGAATTGAGCGGGTTAAGGAATGTAAATGGCTCCAAATGCCCATCAAGTCAAAAATTAACTCTTATTCTACCCATCGGAAAATATACATTCGTGTCTTAAAAACACTTATGAAAACTAAGAAAAATTTTAAAATTTGGCCATTTTTAGCCTTATTAGTAAAACAAAACATTGAAAGTTGGAAAGCGTGAGGACGTAGCAAAGCAAGTACCTATTCACCTGTGACAATCCGTCAATTTATGGTTGATATTTTATTCTCGAATATTATTTAAAAACATTATTTTAATGTTACAATATGAACTCACTTATTTTTGGGAAGAAATTTGGATTTACGTCTTGAAGTAGCGTCGACTACGTCTAAACCGGAGGATTCAACGTTACGTGCTTACGTTTACATACACCGTCTTTGGTGACAGTATGACAATTCAGAAAATAAATTTATCCGTGAATATTATTTTGGAGTTTTAAATTTGTGTTGGTTCATAAACTCACAAATTTACGAGAAGAGATTAGGACTTACGATTTTATTTTAACGTCCTTTACGACTAAACCGGAAACCTAGGATTACGTATTTACGTTTTCGAACTCCATTTTTGATGAGACAATTTTTATTGGAATCGTTTTGTGACGTTGATTCATAATTTATAAAAACGTTTTTCGTAAAACGACCCGAGGGCACGCAAATCGAGGAAACTAGAATCGAGGACTACCCGTAAATAAATGGGGATGAGACAAGATAAAATTGTCCCACCCCCACACATGGGATGGTTAACAAGTCTCCAACACACACCATGATGTGTCAAAACCTCATAAACAAGCAAGACACTTGTTACATTAAGCTTACAATGTAAGCTAAAACTACACAAAACCACTAACCCTTTACCACTAGCTCTCATTCAACACATGAAAAAACACACATTTTCCCTTTCTCTCTCTAAAAATTCATCCCATCTCCACCAAGAACACCCTCATTTGATCAATTTTAACCACAAATATTTGTTATAATTAACATATGTTAATCTCCATTCAAAGAGATGAAGATTGGTGCAAGTTTTAACATCCAAGGAGAAGTTTTGTTGGTGTCTTGGGGCTGATTTCTCAAGGAGTTTTCATGAAGAACAAGGGCTGATTTTTGGAGGAATCTACAAATACTTGGTGATCCTAGAAGTGGTGTTGATATCTCATAAGATTGGTTACCCAAAACCATGTCTTGTTCATCCAAAAGCTCATCATTTCATCACTTTGGTGGTATAAAGATTGTCCTCCTCATCCTCTTGATATTTTTGATTATGTAATCTTGTATTTCTTTCACTTATGTATATTTATATGATGATGAATTAGGATTAAAAATATTGTGTGGGGATTTGGTGTTGATAAACATGCTTAAAAAGATGAAAAACTATAAGAAACAAGATTAAAATCTTGCTTAATTTAGATGGCTGTATAAAACAGTAAAGAATCATATGGTAAACTGGTAAAATGAATTGAATAGATTGATATACAGTAAGCTATGGGTCTTGTACACATGTGAGTGTTGGCCATGCAATGGAATCATTGTAATGAGTGAGATATGATCAAAACAAGTTTAAAGTACAAATCTGAGTTCACTGTTTTGGACGATTTTTAGAAAATACTTAGAGGATGATTCAACAGTAGCTATAGAAGAGTTAAATGGAGCAAATATCATGTAGTTTATGTGATAAAAATTTGAGCTTCTATCTCCATATAGAACTCTAGATATTACAGTTTTGGTGAATATGAAAATAAAAATCAGATTTTGAGAATTAATGTTTATTATTATTATATAAGCACTCAAAATTATATTGTATAAAATGTAAAATAAAAACCCACTAACTTATGGATTTTATTTATATAAATATGTAAAAGGTTAAATAAGTGTATAAATTATAAAAATGGTAGTGGAATAATACTTATAAGCAATAAAAACTATAAACTTGATTTTTACGACTTTTTCGGCTATTACCGTAAAATTAACGTTTTTCGTCAATTAAAACTTAGACGATCAAACCCGTCTAATGTAAAGTTTTTAAAAGTCATATACTGATATATAAGTATCTAATACAAGTAAAAACCGATAAAAACCCGAACTATAGGACATACGGACATTAACGGGCTAACTAAGCATATTGGACTAATAATTGGACTAAATAAGATAAACACTTATAAAAAGAACTTATTGGGCTTAACCCATTTGGGCCCAACATGGAAAGTATAGATACTGATAATATAAGTATAGAATGGATTAAAACAAGTTAAATAACTTATAATAAGCTTATTAGACTTAAAACGTGTAAATAGGTAAAACTAGTAAACTAGTATAAAAGTTACCGACATATAACACTAAAATGAGTAAACGAGAATATAAACCCACTTGATCATCATATATATATAATCATCATATGTATACATAATTGTTATTTTTATAAATTCATTGGACATGAGTCTAAGACGAGTATTATTTGTCTAGGTTTTCGTGATTGAAGCACGTACCGTACGTCCGAATTGCCGAAAACCCGCCTTCCCACATCAACGTGAGTTCATAGCCTCGCACTCTTTTAAATGTTTTTATGAAATGTTTTATAAACCCGCGAGGGAGATAACATGTTAGTTTTTATAAAATAGGACACCATTTGTCCCGATTGTTTGTTTATTGATTTAGACCCAAATGATTGTATGACCTGATTGTATGACCCGATAAATGATTAAATGACCCGATAGATGAAATTAAATGGATTATTAAAGTTAGGTTATGTCACTAAAAGTCCCATTAGCATGAATTGTGAACTACCGGGATTTGGTAGACGCTTATGTATATAATAGTACTATTTGGGGACGATCACCCCAGTTCGCGCCTTGACGGTTGATCCCCGTCGTGCCACATTGATTGGTAAGCGAATTTATGTATGAGAAGATTTCCATAGCGTGACCTTTGTGACGACACGCTACTTTAGATGGGCAAATTGAGTATCGGGTTAGCTACCCGTTGTTGGTTTAGTAAGGTAACAATGTCATGCGGCTTATAATAATCCAAACTAACGAAATACTATTAGACGCTCCGAATTAGGATGTATTGCCTGACTAGCAATACAGGGTCATACTACTGATATTATGTTCGTGTTTTGGTTTTCATAACCATATTCATATAACGGTTTTTATTTTCATACAACGTCATAAGACGTATTGTATGATGTTTTTACGACATTGGCTCGTATAATGATTTTTAAGGCAAACGCCTATATTATGATTTTGATGAAGATTTGTATAAAATGACTTTGGCTATTTTATGGCCTATTAAAATGATTTGTACAAAATGATTTTCAGTAATAATTTTATACTGATATTATATTGATGGATTTTATTAAACTCTATGAATTCACTCGGCGTTATCGCTGACCTTTTCTTTTAACATGTTTTATCTCAGGTACTTGAAGGTAATTCTCGGGAAGACAACAAGAATTTATGGCCCGCACTTAAACAATAATTTCCATTCAAATACTTTGTAAAACTTTGTATGAAATGATTATGACTTGGGACCGATGTAACTTTGATGTTTATGAATGGAAATGATTTATTATTAAACGACGCGATTTTTATGCGTTGTCTATGATGTGAGTAATGTGCTATCCCGTAACACCGACGAGTCTTCCGCTGTATTGAGTTGTATAAATTTGGGGGTGTTACAGTTTGGTACCAGAGCTCTCGTTATAGAGAACGAAAGATTTTTAAAACCAAGGTTTTGAATAAAACATTTCAAACTCTTTTTACTATAAACATTTTTCTAAAAATGTCTAAAACCTTTTGACTATAACGGTGCCGAAGAATTCCCGAGTTACCGACAAGGCCAGACTGAGAAGTGTTATTTTAATATATATAACTTGGATTATATATATATATATGATGTGATCTTATTACATGATTGTTTGATGATTATTTTTATATTTATACGAGGTATTTATACGACGTAGATTGTCACAAGAAACCCTAAATCCCCTAGTAAGTTAATCGAAGCTATTCTCGTAGGAATTCTAGCTATCCTAGATCTAAACCAAGTTGTGGATGTTTATAATCCCAACGAAATGGTTGATATTCGTAGAAGTGTAGATATTAGTTGATTGTGATATTGAAAAAGAATTGGCGAGATTAAATCTGATATCGATGTCATGACGATCTTTCCTTATAGAGTGGAGTTTGACAAAACGTTACCACCTAGAAAGGTATCATCTGATTCGTTGTCATCCAATTCTTAAATTGAAATCGAAAGGGTGAATGTTGCACTTGAGGCTGTCATTGGAACCAGTACCCAAAAGCCTCATGCCACTAATACCTTTCCGAGAAGTCTAGTTGAATGATCAAGTCATTTCATACTAGTGACTCATTTGATAATTGTTGTTCTAAGACCTATAGGATTGTAAATTAAGTGTTGATCATATCGAGCTTTTATTGCCCTATTAAGGTTTATAAATGAGATTGTTAAGAGGAAATCGTTAAGTTTTGTGATTGAATTATAAGGTTTTAATTGATTGTTGATTCGTGTTAAGTATTGTTCCTAGGCCATTGTCCAATGATGAGGATGCCCAGTGTCCAACAAATAAATTGAAGAAACCTTCTTCTGAAATTGGGACCGATGGATCTTCCAGGACAGGTAGGATACCTAATGACTCTTGTAGATTAGTATTCATTATGGTATCTTTTAAAAATAATCCCTAACTTAACTGAGATATCAGTTGGTAGGATGAGTTCTGAGAATTGTATGACATAGTGACACCTAAAGTGTTACGGTACAATTTGACTTGTTTGTGATTAAGGAAAAGACTACCTTTGATTGCTAAATTCTACATGTATCGATGTTATCTATCCTTTATTGCTTCATCCTAATGTTCGCATTAGTGATGCAACCATTGAACAAGTACTCATCTCGATTTGAGTTACGTTGTGGATTATTCTTTTTTAGTGCCATCGATATCATGAACCTCATGATTATTTGGCTAAGCTCATTTCCTATCATATTGTAGTTAGTTCTCGGTGAACAACTCTTCATCATTCTTTTGCAGATCACTCATTGTTTTTATAAAGATAAAACAAGTATTCCTTGAGAAAAATTGGGTTTTCATCACCATATGAATTATTTAAAGTGAGATTTATAAATAATCGTTATCGAAATGAAGTTGTTTATAAAACACATTGGAAAACTTAATTGTTTTCATAACAAAGGAAACATTTGTAAATATATTTTTGATTCTTATTTAAGAATTAAGCATGAAAATGTTTTTATTATAAACATGATGATAAAATTTTGACGAACTGAGTATTGCATCGTTAATCTTGAAATTGTATATAGTTGCGCGCCTACATACAATTTGGAATGAACCATGCAAGACTGATTAGTAGTCACCATAAAACTGATTAATAAACACTAAATTTTCTTTGATGATTGTGAAAGATTAAAATTTATGAGATCTGCAAGAAGTGAAAAATAGGGACATAGTGTTAGGGACACCTACATATGTGCCCGTACTATCTATTCTTATGAGTTGAATTTACTCATCTGTGGAAATTGTCTTATTTGACAATTGACAATTCTTTCTTGTCCAATTCTCTCGTAGTAAGATTCTTAGGAAAAGTATATGATTACCGAGTGTTGATACCCGACTGGATGTATTGACGTTCTTATCATTTCATTTGATTTGATTTCATTTGAATGACCTGGGTAACGACCCGAGGAGCTTTCGAATGCGTACTCAAATTATGAAAACATGGGATATATTCATATTCATTAAATGTTTTCGTTTGTATCTGATTTGAAATTCTCTCGCGTAGATTATGCGTTAACCTTACTCTTTTAAAGGTTAGTTATGTCTCCATATATCCTATAATTTGTGAAGGATTATGAGTTATTATTAGTCTTTTGAGAAGTTCACATCTTATCGACGACAATGAAACTGGAAAGTTAATAATGCTAGTAGAATGGATTGATTGATTATGACATGACGACATTGTCTTAATTGATGGGAACTCGAATAGAATTCCCCTACATGATAAGATGTTGATTATCAAAAATGATATAAATAATTCTTGGTGGATGACGATATCCTGTATTTAGACTTGAAATTATACCGTGAAGGGTTGTGAATTAGTTGTAGATATTATAATCTAGAAAGAACCTAATATGAATTTATTAAAGGATGTTTCCGTTATCTGAAACTTTAGGAGGTATTTGTTGGTGAATTACCTAGACTTTCGCCATTAAGGCAAGTTGCAATTGGTATTGATTATATTCTCGGTGCTGCACCTGTGGCTTGTGCACTGGACGTCAGCACCATTTGAATTAAAAGAATTACCGTACAACTGAGGGAGTTGTCGGAGAAAGATTTTATTATACCAAGCCTGTGATCATGAAGAGCTATGGTGTTATCATTCCTTATATTTATAGATTACTGTAAACTGAGTAAATTGACAATCGAAAGCGATATCCATAACTCGAAATGGAAGATTTGTTCGATCATTTACAAGGTTCTAATGTATGTTTTAAAGATTTGATCCATGGCATGGTTATCATCAAACTTCGCATCTGCGAAAGAGATTATCTATTCCAATCACTACATCCGGTACTTGTAATGAACGTTATGAGTTTCACATGATGTCGTTTGGATTGACCAATGCACATGTAGCATTCATAAATTTGGTAAATCACATGTGTAGGCTGTATTATGATAAATTCATGCTCGTGATCATTAAGGACTATTTGTTTGTTTATGAGAATAAGAATGAAGTTAATAATTAATTTTAGATTGCCCTGAATTGGCCAAACAATTAAAAAAAATTGTACCTTGAATATTTAACATAAGACATAAGACTTAATACTTTACATGATTTAACCGTGTGATTAATAGATAATGGAATATAAATTGACTCTTCAAAATTTAGAAGTCATTTAATACTTTGAGTTATACTAAAAAGAAAGTGCAAAAATATTTTGACAAATGTTTTAACAAAGGATTTTAAGGGATTATTCCCTTATACACAAACCATTTAACTAAACTTCTGTTTAGGGGTAAATGTTTGTGTATACTTCTAGACAACTTAAGAAGAATTGAGGAAACTATATAAACCATGACTTAAAATTTGAAACGACAATTTTTGCTTTTCAACTAAGAAAACTTTGACCAAAGTATAAACAAAGGTTTTTCGAACATTTACGAATCTTATTAATTATTTTTGATAAATCAACAAAAATCGTGTTAATTAAATTCAAATTTTATTTTGAACACCTTTATATAATTGGACAAACTGAGAAAATTTTAAAACTTTTTGTGTTTACGTTTCATAAAAATTAAATATTTATTATTTAATTAGTTGTAATAATTATCGACGCTTTAAACGTCAGATTAAGCGAAACTGATAAAAATGATAGTTGAGACGAAACTGAAACTTATAAAATATGAAGAAAGAAATTTTGAATGAATACGGCATGATAATTATTTCACCAGGAAAGGTGAATATAGATACTGACACATAATATAGAGAGGATAAAGAACCAATTAGGATGTGTTCCTTAATAATGAAGGTGCAAAATAAATCGCGGAACAATTTAAAAATAGCCGATGTTTGTAAAAAGAGATAATATAGATAATAAAAAGGGGTTCGCGGCTAATGTGAACCATCAGAATTGAGAAGCCGATGGCGGTACATATATAAAAGGCCACTTGAGGTTGCCTAAATATGGAGATTTTGAGATTTAGTTATATTGAAATCTTGTAAGTATAAGTATAAGTATTCTGTTCGTGTCATTTCTAACTAAATTTATCTTTATCAGAAGAAGTTGTACTGATGGCAAATTATGAAGGCAGACATCGCCTCATACATTAGTAAACGTCTAACTATTGCAAAGGTCATCATCCGAATTTGATTTGATTTGGGTCATCGTCGACAGACTGACCAAATATGCTAATATCATTCTTTTTAATGATAGATTCTTGATGAAGAAATTGACTCTTTTGTATTTAAAGGAGTTATGTAAACATAGTGTGCTTGTATCGAACATCTTTATCAAGATCCTCGCTTCGCATCGAATTTCTAAAGATTTGCTCAGAAGTCATTGGGAACGAACCTTGATGTGAGTACTCTTTACCACCCCAAATCGAAGGGACGAGGTAAAGTAACGATACAAAATACTATAAGTGCTGTTTTATGATTGAATGATTGACCTTTGGTAATGAACCGTATAATCGTTTTCCTTTGGAAAGATTATCATTGATAACCATCGTGTTAGGAATAAGATTGAATCTTGTTAGGATCTAAATATTAGAGCATCTGTAAGCAGGAGTTGAGATGAAGACACCCGACATACATCCATTGTGAGTTGGACATGTCTTTTAGGTTTAAGGTTTCCTATGATGGCGAACCTAACCTTGCAAAATACCCGACCCGCGAGATCTGAAATGATTGTTGAAATTAGGATCTGATTATTGACAGTCGGTAGTGGGCAAGAGGTTATGTGAATGTGAAATGTAGATCTTGAAGTGCCAAATGGGTAGCGAAGTTATGCCACAATTTTTAACCTTGGAAAAATGAATTCATGATCTGACAAATCATGGGATATAAGTCCCCGTTGTATGGGACCATTAAGATGATGTAAAAGTTGGGATTGAAAGGCATATAAGCTGGATCTACCCTAGGACTTCAAGAACTGCGTGAATTATGATTCGTATATCGAACTTGATGGAATATCTATCAAGTGAAAATCTGATTGTTCCTTAGTAATGTTTAGATCGGCGAAAAGTTGCATTCATCAGAAACCCGTGAACATCATGGATAGAGAAAGTAAGTCAACATTTAGCCTGATCTTATTCCCGTAGTTATGTTTGATGAAACTCGCGTATTATAATGGATTACACTTGTGAGAAAAGACCGAATGTGGAGGAAATACCCACATGGCTTTAACTTTATAAGAAGCGAGTAGTAAGATGATCTTTGAGGACAAAGATCCTGTTTAGGGGTAAATACTGTGACAATCCGTCAATTTATGGTTGATATTTTATTCTCGAATATTATTTAAAAACATTATTTTAATGTTACAATATGAACTCACTTATCTTTGGGAAGAAATTTGGATTTACGTCTTGAAGTAGCGTCGACTACGTCTAAACCGGAGGATTCAACGTTACGTGCTTACGTTTACATACACCGTCTTTGGTGACAGTCTGACAATTCAGAAAATAAATTTATCCGTGAATATTATTTTGGAGTTTTAAATTTGTGTTGGTTCATAAACTCACAAATTTACGAGAAGAGATTAGGACTTACGATTTTATTTTAACGTCCTTTACGACTAAACCGGAAACCTAGGATTACGTATTTACGTTTTCGAACTCCATTTTTGATGAGACAATTTTTATTGGAATCATTTTGTGACGTTGATTCATAATTTATAAAAACGTTTTTCGTAAAACGACCCGAGGGCACGCAAATCGAGGAAACTAGAATCGAGGACTACCCGTAATTAAATGGGGATGAGACAAGATAAACTTGTCCCACCCCCACACATGGGATGGTTAACAAGTCTCCAACACACACCATGATGTGTCAAAACCTCATAAACAAGCAAGACACTTGTTACATTAAGCTTACAATGTAAGCTAAAACTACACAAAACCACTAACCCTTTACCACTAGCTCTCATTCAACACATGCAAAAACACACATTTTCCCTTTCCTCTCTCTAAAAATTCGTCCCATCTCCACCAAGAACACCCTCATTTGATCAATTTTAACCACAAACATTTGTTATAATTAACATATGTTAATCTCCATTCAAAGAGATGAAGATTGGTGCAAGTTTTAACATCCAAGGAGAAGTTTTGTTGGTGTCTTGGGGCTGATTTCTCAAGGAGTTTTCATGAAGAACAAGGGCTGATTTATGGAGGAATCTACAAATACTTGGTGATCCCAGAAGTGGTGTTGATATCTCATAAGATTGGTTACCCAAAACCATGTCTTGTTCATCCAAAAGCTCATCATTTCATCACTTTGGTGGTATAAAGATTGTCCTCCTCATCCTCTTGATATTTTTGATTATGTAATCTTGTATTTCTTTCACTTATGTATATGTATATGATGATGAATGATGATTAAAAATATTGTGTGGGGATTTGGTGTTGATAAACATGCTTAAAAAGATGAAAAACTATAAGAAACAAGGTTAAAATCTTGCTTAATTTAGATGGCTGTATGAAACAGTAAAGAATCATATGGTAAACTGGTAAAATGACTTGAATAGATTGATATACAGTAAGCTATGGGTCTTGTACACATGTGAGAGTTGGCCATGCAATGGAATCATTGTAATGAGTGAGATATGATCAAAACAAGTTTAAAGTACAAATCTGAGTTCACTGTTTTGGACGATTTTTAGAAAATACTTAGAGGATGATTCAACAGTAGCTATAGAAGAGTTAAATGGAGCAAATATCAGGTAGTTTATTTGATAAAAATTTGAGCTTCTATCTCCATATAGAACTCTAGATATGACAGTTTTGGTGAATATGAAAATAAAAATCAGATTTTGAGAATTAATGTTTATTATTATTATATAAGCACTCAAAATTATATTGTATAAAATGTAAAATAAAAACCCACTAACATATGGATTTTATTTATATAAATATGTAAAAGGTTAAATAAGTGTATAAATTATAAAAATGGTAGTGGAATAATACTTATAAGCAATAAAAACTATAAACTTGATTTTTACGACTTTTTCGGCTATTACCGTAAAATTAACGTTTTTCGCCAATTAAAACTTAGACGATCAAACCCGTCTAATGTAAAGTTTTTAAAAGTCATATACTGATATATAAGTATCTAATACAAGTAAAAACCAATAAAACCCGAACTATAAGACATACGGACATTAACAGGCTAACTAAGCATATTGGACTAATAATTGGACTAAATAAGATAAACACTTATAAAAAGAACTTATTGGGCTTAACCCATTTGGGCCCAACATGGAAAGTATAGATACTGATAATATAAGTATAGAATGGATTAAAACAAGTTAAATAACTTATAATAAGCTTATTAGACTTAAAACGTGTAAATAGGTAAAACTAGTAAACTAGTATAAAAGTTACCGACATATAACACTAAAATGAGTAAACGAGAATATAAACCCACTTGATCATCATATATATATATAATCATCATATGTATACATAATTGTTATTTTTATAAAGTCATTGGACATGAGTCTAAGACGAGTATTATTTGTCTAGGTTTTCGTGATTGAAGCACGTACCGTACGTCCGAATTGCCGAAAACCCGCCTTCCCACATCAACGTGAGTTCATAGCCTCGCACTCTTTTAAATGTTTTTATGAAATGTTTTATAAACCCGCGAGGGAGATAACATGTTAGTTTTTATAAAATAGGACACCATTTGTCCCGATTGTATGTTTATTGATTTAGACCCGAATGATTGTATGACCCGATTGTATGACCTGATAAATGATTAAATGACCCGATAGATGAAACTAAATGGATTATTAAAGTTAGGTTATGTCACTAAAAGTCCCATTAGCATGAATTGTGAACTACCGGGATTTGGTAGACGCTTATGCATATAATAGTACTATTTGGGGACGATCACCCCAGTTCGCGCCTCGACGGTTGATCCCCATCGTCCCACATTGATTGGTAAGCGAATTTATGTATGAGAAGATTTACATAGCGTGACCTTTGTGACGACACGCTACTTTAGATGGGCAAATTGAGTATCGGGTTAGCTACCCGTTGTTGGTTTAGTAAGGTAACAATGTCATGCGGCTTATAATAATCCAAACTAACGAAATACTATTAGACGCTCCGAATTAGGATGTATTGCCTGACTAGCAATACAGGGTCATACTACTGATATTATGTTCGTGTTTTGGTTTTAATAACCATATTCATATAACGGTTTTTATTTTCATACAACGTCATAAGACGTATTGTATGATGTTTTTACGACATTGGCTCGTATAATGATTTTTAAGGCAAACGCCTATATTATGATTTTGATGAAGATTTGTATAAAATGACTTTGGCTATTTTATGGCCTATTAAAATGATTTGTACAAAATGATTTTCAGTAATAATTTTATACTGATATTATATTGATGGATTTTATTAAACTCTATGAATTCACTCGGCGTTATCGCTGACCTTTTCTTTTAACATGTTTTATCTTAGGTACTTGAAGGTAATTCTCGGGAAGACAACAAGAATTCATGGCCCGCACTTAAACAATAATTTCCATTCAAATACTTTGTAAAACTTTGTATGAAATGATTATGACTTGGGACCGATGTAACTTTGATGTTTATGAATGGAAATGATTTATTATTAAACGACGCGATTTTTATGCGTTGTCTATGATGTGAGTAATGTGCTATCCCGTAACACCGACGAGTCTTCCGCTGTATTGAGTTGTATAAATTTGGGGGTGTTACATCACCCCCATACTAAAAGTAAACATTATCCTCAATGTTTTGAGTCTAATGGTGGAGCACCCCCATACTAGAGACGAAGAGTCGGATGCTTAGGATCTAGCATGGAAAGGGTGATCAACAATATATCTAAAGCCGTTTATTAAGTATGCTAAAAGATAATTGTTAGAACAATAAAGGATATGTCATGGAATCGTGAAAAACTTCTTCAAACGAACGATGGAGGCTCACATAAACGAACACGAGAGTCTTCAATCGTAGATAATGATGATCTAGATAACACAATCACAAACAACCACGAGACAACGAGTTGAAAGGGTACAAGTCCCCTTATTAGTGAATAGTAAGCCTAAAAGATAAGCATGGGATCTCCCCCACGAGGCACCTCGTTTTTGATTACCGAGTCATGAGCTCAATTCGATCCCCTTATTGCTAATTATCATTGGGGAAGGTGACTTGGTCGAGGGCAACCATTGAAGGAATTTCCCCACCAAAGTAGTGCTTAAGCCTATGTCCATTCACCTTGAAATTAGGACCATCATCTTGAGCTAGCTCAATGGTCCCATAAGGAAACACTTGTGTAATGGTGAACGGACCCGGCCAACGAGATTTCAATTTTCCGGAAAATATCTTAAGACGAGAGTTAAAAAGCAACACTTGATCACCAACGTTAAAAACCCGGTTTTTAATCTTTGAATCATGAAACTTTTTAGTCTTTTCTTTAAAAATTAATGAATTTTCATAAGCATTATCTCTTAATTCATCCAATTCATTCAATTGTATTTTCCGGTGATCTCCCGCGGTCTTCAAGTCAAAATTTGCATGCTTAAGGTCCCAATATGCCTTATGCTCCAATTCAATGGGCAAATGAAAATTCTTCCCATAGACTAATTATAAGGAGTGCAACCAATAGGTGTCTTATAAGCGGTCCTAAAGGCCCATAAAGCATCATCAAGTTTGTCGGACCATGAAGCACGGTTTTCTCCAATTGACCTCTCTAAAATCCTCTTCAATGCTCGGTTCGAAACCTCGACTTGCCCACTCGTTTGCGGGTGATAAGCCGTAAAAGACGATGAGTAACTCCATATTTCTTTAGAACCTTTTCGAATTGGTCATTACAAAAATGGGTTCCACGATCGCTTATAATAGCACGAGGGGTTCCGAACCGAGAGAATAGTTGCTTCAAAAACTTCACTACCACACGAGCATCATTAGTAGGCAAAGCCTTAGCTTCCACCAACTTAGAAAGGTAGTCCACCGCGACGAGGATATATTTGTTGCCATGAGACGATGGGAACGACCCCATAAAGTCTATTCCCCATATGTCGAAAATCTCACACACTTGAATTATGTTTTGCGGAATTTCATCACGTTGAGATGATTTTCCTTGACGTTGGCACGAATCACACGACTTCACAAGTGCGTGTGCATCACGATAGATAGAAGGCCAAAAGAAACCGGCATCGAACACTTTCTTAGCCGTGAGATTAGCACCGTGGTGACCACCCGTGGGCCCCTCGTGACAAGCTCTAAGGATATTAGAAGCTTCGGCACCAAACACACAACGTCGAACGAGTTGATCCGCACAAATCCGGAAAAGATAAGGGTCGTCCCAAAAATAGAACTTGACGTCACGAAAGAATTTTCGTTTTTGTTGTGTCGTCATACCCTTGATTATGAAATTGCCCGCATGGTAATTTGCAATGTCGGCAAACCATGGGGTGGTGTCTTTAGAATTCACTACACCGAGAGTCTCAAGAGGAAATGTTTCGGTGATTTCCTTGTTCTCGAAAACATCTTTGTGAGGATCTTCTAGACGAGAGAGATGATCGGCCGCTAGATTCTCGGCTCCTTTTTTGTCAAGCACGGTGACATCAAATTCTTGGAGGAGGAGCATCCAACGAAGCAATCTCGGCTTAGCATCTTGCTTAGCTAAGAGATACTTGATAGCCGAATGGTCGGTATACACGATGCTTTTAGTTAAGACGAGATAAGGTCGGAATTTCTCAAAAGCATAGACCACAGCAAGGAATTCCTTTTCCGTTGTGGTGTACTTTAATTGAGCCTCGGTCATCGTCTTACTAGCATAATGGATAGGACGAAAATGCTTGTCATAACGTCGCCCTAAGACGGCCCCTATAGCATAATCACTTGCATCGCACATGATTTCAAAGGGTAGTTCCCAATTAGGAGCAACAAGAATGGGAGCTTCGGTAAGTTTCCTTTTGAGAGTTTCGAAAGCCTTAACACAATCCTCATTGAAGTTAAAAGGAGCATCCTTCTCAAGAAGGTGTGTCATAGGACGAGAGATTCTCGAAAAGTCCTTGATGAAACGACGATAAAAGCCCGCGTGGCCTAGGAAACTCCTAACTCCCTTAACAGTTTTGGGATGAGGTAACTTGGCGATGACGTCTACCTTAGCTTTATCGACCTCAATCCCCGCCTTCGACACCTTATGTCCTAAGACGATTCCTTGTTTACACATAAAATGACATTTTTCCCAATTAAGCACAAGATTGGTTTCTTCACAACGTTTTAACATTTGCTCGAGATTAGATAAACATGACGTGAACGAATACCAAACACCGAGAAGTCATCCATAAATACTTCCATCGACTTCTCGATCATATCGTGAAAAATCGCCATCATACACCGTTGAAACGTACCGGGTGCATTACAAAGTCCGAAAGGCATCCTACGATAAGCGAACGTTCTATAAGGACACGTAAAAGTAGTCTTTTCTTGATCACGAGGGTCGATAGGGATTTGAAAGTAACCGGAAAAACCATCTAAAAAGCAATAGAATTCATTTCCCGCAAGTCGCTCCAACATTTGATCCATGAAGGGCAAAGGAAAGTGGTCTTTACGAGTGGCGTCATTTAACTTTCGCTAGTCAATACACACCCTCCAACCGGTCACAACACGAGTGGGAATTAACTCGTTGTTTTCATTAGGCACAACGGTCATTCCTCCCTTTTTAGGGACACAATGGATTGGGCTCACCCATGGGCTATCGGATATAGGATAAATCATTCCCGCGTCAAGGAGTTTAAGGACCTCCTTTTTGATGACATCGTGAATTTTGGGATTCACCCTTCTTTGACTTTGAATTGCGGGTTTGTAGTCCTCCTCCATTAAAATCTTGTGAGTACAAAATTTTGGGTCAATACCCTTAATGTCGGATATTTTCCACGCAATTGCCCCTTTATGAGCCTTAAGAACTTTCAAGAGCTCGGTTTTTTCATTATTAGCAAGACCTTTTGCAATAATAACCGGCAACTTGTCATCACCTTCCAAGAATGCGTATTCAAGGTGAGAAGGAAGATCTTTCAATTCAAGGATAGGTGGTTCCTCGATTGAAGATTTTGGTTCAGCACTCATAACTTCCATCGGCGAAAGAAATGGTGGAATAGAAATTTCATCACTAATCAACACCTCATCTTCATTGTCGATTTCATTTGAAGTGAGATCGCCTCCTTGGAATGGAGTGAGATTTGGTGTGGAATTAGCAAGAATCGGATCCAAAATAGTGGGATTGCCACTTGACGAGCTATCGGAAAAACCTAACACTTCTTGTGAAAACTCATCGCAAACCACATCAACGATATCAATGTGATTGATGGTAGCGATTGCATAAACATGAGAAGGTTTCGAGTTTTGAGTAGCGTCTATAACAAGTTCCTCTTCGTTGAATCTCAAAGTGATAGTTCTCGCATGAACATCGATAAGCGATCTCGAAGTGTCTAAAAATGAACGACCTAGAATTAGAGGAACTTGAGGATCCGCGGGGATGTCAACTACTATAAAATCAACGGGATAGTAGAACTTCCCCACTTTCACGAAAACATCTTCGGCTACTCCACATGCCATAATCGTAGAATGATCGGCCATCTCGATGGACATGTTCGAAGGAATGAGAGCCGGAAGCGAAAGCGATTTCCAAATGGAAAATGGCATCAAATTAATGCTCGCACCAAGATCGGCCAAGGCGAGGCATTCTTTCATATCTTGTATGTCATAAGGAATGAGAAACTTTCCGGGATCACCAACTTTTTCCGGTATGCGGTTAAGATAAACCGAAGAACAATTAGCAAGCTTTGAAAGCTTTTCCTTATCGCTCATCGTACTTTTAAAAGTGGAAGCGAAACGAGGCATATATAACAACGCGTCGGCTAAACTCACATCAAAATGCACTTGTTGAAACATTTTTATAAAAAGCTCGATTTGTTGTTTGTTACGTTCTTGCAACTTCTCTTTGTTTCGTCTCGAATGGTAGGGTAAAGGTGGTGTGGGTTGGTCATTAGGCAACGGCCTTGGAAACTCGGGTTCCACAATTGGTATTCGTTCAACCGTAGGTGTGGTATGAGCGGTACTTCGTGGGATTGTAATGTGCTCCTTTTTGACCATCACCTCGGGTTCTTTCTCGATTTCCTTCTCCGTAGAAGTACTTGGACGAGAGATTGGTTCCTTGAAAGTTTTACCACTTCGTGTAGTAATAACCTTCATTTCTCCCTTCGGGTTTGCAATGGTATCACTAGGAAGACCACTCGAGGAAGAGGGTTTACACATGATTGCTTCAAACATCTTAGCCATTCGGTCCTCAAATTTTGATTGCCTAGCATCCGCTTTTAATAATTCTTGCTTAATCTCATGTTGTCCTAATTCCATCTTTTGTTGATTTTGTTGAAGACGTTGGACATTTCCTTCCATTTTGTTTGCATGAGTTTTAAGTTCATTAGCAAGTTCATTTTTTAACTCGTTTTTCAACTCGGATCTTAAGCTAATCATCTCACGTTGCATGTTATCAAATTTAGCATCATTTGCTTTAGCATAATCCAAAAATTCTCCTTGCAAATTTTTAGTGTGAGCATTTTGAAAACCTTGTGTAGTGTTTTGAAAATCACGGTTTTGGTTTTGATTAGAACTTTGTCCATTCCCATTTTGATAATTCCCATTGTTGTAGTTACGTGTGTTGCCTTGGTAATTACCTTGGTTGTTGTTTCGATAATTGTTAACATTTTGGTTTGGTGGAGCTTGATTTTGGCGGGAACCTTGACCGTTTTGGTTGTAAGTTTCCGTTGCTACATAAGCACTCGAAGTGTTACCATCCGCGGTAATGCACTCGGAAAGATCATGAGCTCCTCCACAAGATAAACAACTCTTAGCAACCGCTTTAACCGAAGCGGAATTGGAAGCTTCTTGAGCCTTCCAATGGGACATTAGATTAGCAAATCTATCAAAAAACCGATTTTCCTCATTAGCTTCATCATGTAAGGCGTTAATGCTATGAGACGATTGTGACGAAGATGACGAACCCATATTGGCAACACTCGGTGTGTTACGAGGGTTATAAACCTTAGATCTATTTTTGATGATTTGTAAAGCCTCATTTGTCGTATTTCACAAAAAATTACCACCCGCGGCGGCATTCAAATAATCTCGTTCATGATCATTAAGCCCATTATAAAAAGTATCAACTTGATGCAATTCCGTAAAATCATGGTGTGGACATTCATGTAACATTTCTTTAAAGCGTTCCCATGCCATTGAAAAACTTTCATTATTTCTTTGCACAAATCGTGAAATTTCATTTTTCAAATGTGTTGTTTTAGATGGTGGAAAAAATTTGTTCACAAACATAGAAACGAGATCGACCCATGTCAAAATCGAATTTGTCGGTTCTTTCTCAAGCCAAATTTTTGCGGGTCCATCCAACGAGTATGGAAACCACATCATCTTAATGGCGTCATGTGGAACATCCTTAAACTTGCTAGTGGCGGTGAGACGGTTAAAATTCCTAATATGGTAATGCGGGTTGTCTTTCTCGTGACCTCTAAACTTATTTGCTTGAAACATCGACATTAAACCCGTCTTAATTTCGAAATTCTCCGCAAGGATGGCGGGAATCACAATAGCCTCTCCAAAACCCTCGATGGGTGCTTGTAGCAACTCCATCATAGTACGATTAGCCATGACGACTTCTTGTTCTACAATAGGTTCAACAATTGGAGGTTCTTCAACAATCAACGTCTCTTGATTGGCTTGCTTTTGAAGTCGTTGACGAGCTCGTTTTGCTTGATTACGAGTGATCATAAACTTCACGAAGAATGGGAGGTGAGCAAAGAAGATTCTTTTTGGGTGTTTTGTGAATTTTCAATTTTTTTGTGTTTTTGATGATATTTATTTTTTTTTGGATTTTGGTGTATCTTCGTAGACAACAATCTACAAAATCTCTCCTCGAATCAAACTCTTGATTAAAGAAGCCTCAAAGGAATGAAAACAATCACGTGGAGTGAACGCCTTCGAATGACTCTAGAACTTTGGTGAAAACCAAATTGTTCAAGAGGGTTTAATCACAAAGAAACCAAGCAAATATATTATATGTAATAATACTTTGGGCGGCAAAACCCTCGATTGGCCTTCAATCTCAAAATACTCACAAGCAAGCGGGGAAACGAGGCGGCGCGAAGCACTTAAGAGCCTTTTTCCTTAGGGTATATTTTATAATACCCGCCTTATACCCACCTTATAGTTTGTATCTTTCAAAATCGAGCTTCACGAAAGTATTTATCTATTTTTGCCTTTTTCTTTTTGTTTGAGATTCGAATACAATAATTGAGTGATGAAATCCCAATTAAGGTTGTGTTTTCACACTTTTGGAGATATTGTATATTGATTGTGATACTTAATACAATATAGTAATAATATTTGTACAAGAAAAACCAAGAAAACCGATAATATGTATTAGTAGAGTTCTACTAATACAAATACTATTTTGGTTAATATTAAAAACAACAATGCAAATTAATCACGACACACCTCCCCGGCAGCGGCGCCAAAATGATTGTGGTAAAATACGACCTTTTAGGGAAAAGGCGTAAAAGCGGTAAGTATTAAGTGTACGTTTAGGAAAACGTAACACTAATGACCCTTAATGAAATGAAAGTTCGTTTCCCAAGGAGGTATATGTGTGTGAAAAACTTGTTAAATGTTTGTGATTAATGATTGGTTTAGAAGGGGATGAGAAAAGAAGATGACGAAGACGAAAAAAATAAAAATAAACACTACTAGAAAGTTAAGACGTAGAACCTTAAAAACCACAAAAATAAAAATAAATTCTAAAAATTACCAAAAATTCACCAAAAATCAAAAATAATAAACTAAGAGTTTACCAATGATCAAAACTTTTTCAAACCTTTTAAATAATTAAATATTCAATTTTTAAGTGCTAATTAAAGCCCTAAAAATCAAATAAATTATCAAAAAGCCCAAATAAAGATTTTTCAATTGGTAAACCTCTAAAATGACCTAAAGAGATTAAAAACTATTTTTAGAAATTTTAAAACTAATAAAAACTATTTAAAATGATTTAAAAACTATTAAAACTTAAAATAATTATAAAAATTAATCTAGAAGAGATAAATTTATTCTAAAAGTTGCTAAATTCCTATTTTAATGTAATTAACCTAAGAAAAATGTAAAAAGTTGGAAAATGTGAAATTTCAAAAATAATAATAAAATAATATTAAAATAATATTAAAAATACAAAAATTATAAAAAATTCTAAAAAACGGCAAACTAGTTTATTTTAACCTAAATAATCAGAAAATCAAAGTGAAATTACCAAAATACCCCTAATGGGCCCTCAAATGGGCCCAATCCAAAATCAGTCAACACAAATGGGCTATTGGGCCCAAAAAGTCAAACTTGGCCCAATTGACTTAGAAAAGCCCTATCTGACTTAAAATTCAATTCTAAGAACAAAACTCTAAAGGCCCAAAAGCTGAAAATGAGCTTATCACAGCTTATTGAACACAAAGCTTATTCTTATTGGGCTTTTCAGCCCATTAAGCCATAAGCTAATGCCATAAGCTCTAATTTGACACACAACCTTCTTTTGGGATGCTTATGAGATATGTAAAAAGAATTTTTGAAAAAACTTACTAAATAAGCCAGAAATAAGCAATGTATTATTTCACAAAACGACAAAATAGTCGGGTTTGATAAATAATGCACCTCAGAACTTGATTCAACTTGCAAAAGCTTTCAAATGGACTCAATGAGCAAAATCAATCAACAAAAATCCAATAAGCACAACCAATAAGCCAGAATAAGCACAAATGAACTTATGTAAAAGTCAAAGGAGTTGGTTTTCTAGTCAAACCCTAAAGTCAACCATCCAAATGCTCTAGTATGAACAAATGGGTCAAAATAAGAGCTCCTATTACAAAAACAAAGTTGTTGCAGGTTGGAATAAGCTATTATAGCTTATTGATAAGCTGAACCCAATTTTACACTAACAGTGGTAACTAGCAGGGGAAAGGAGTTCCCACTGCTTTGACTATTTGACAAGGCGTATTTGAGAGTTCTGGTTTGATTCAAATGGAAACAAAGGCACCCTTGTGATCAGTGAATCACAAGGAGTCAATAGCAACAAGAAAATCAAAAATTGGTTCACACAATAAGCCACAATAAGCCAAACAGTTACCAGATATGCACCAGATATTGAAATAAGCAGTTAAGCAGTTAATAAGCAGATTTAGTCACAATAAGCCAACCAAATTTAACAGGGTGCATACACAAGCTATATAAACTAAGAACAAACAGAAAGCAAAAAGAATCAAACACTGAATCAAAGTAAATAACAAGATCAAAGCACTAGAAGTTACTGATGAACAATGAACATATGCAGAAACAAGTTTGCTGATATACTTGACACTTGATCCAATTTCAAGCCTCAAATCCTTCTTCCCTGGTGTGATTAACTATGATTTAGCACTTGTTAACCCTAACCTATGCTTAGATCTAGGTGTCCTCAAAATCCTAGCCAATTTTACCAAGTTTTAAAGATTTTATAGCCAAATCAAGAATCTATGTGTTCAAAACCTCAAAACCTGCAAACAGATGAACAAAATCACCCAAACAAAAGATACCAACTCTTGCTTACACAAAACTAGCACTTAACAAACCACAATCCTAACTTATGCAGTAATCCCAAACACCCTTTTAAAACTTGATTCCACAAATTTTCAAAGGCTTATGAAGATTCAACCCACAAATCAGATCAATAGCAACTCAATAACATCAAACCAAGCCAAATCAACAATAATCAACCATAATAACACAGATTCAAGCATAAACATGCAATAATCACCAAATTCAGAAAAATAAAAAAGAAAGTGAAAAGGGAGAAGGATGCAAACCTCCAAGACCTACATCCAGGCCCTGGATTGTTTGAGCTTAGGTACTAGCAGAACAAGTACCAGCTTCCAAGCTGCTAAGATGAACAAACCACAAAGTGAGATCAAAATAATGCCAACTTTCTGATTTTTGATGCACAAGCTTTATCACTTAAAACCTTGCCTCAAAAACCTTCAAACAAGATAATGGAACTCAGATTTTAGCTTCTCAAACACCAAACTTTTATAAATAACAGATTAGAACTCAAAATTTTAAGAAATTCAAACTTTATTTCATAAAAAGGAATTACAAAGATTAAAAACTAAAATCTGGAACAAAGCTCTCTCACAGGTTGAGGAGTCTTTATATAGGCAAATGCCAAGGCTAGCACTATTCACAAACCCTAGATGTGAATTTCCCTAAATGCCCTAAGTCCTTCTACATGTTTTCTTGGTGTGAGTTGTCCAAAATGCATCCAAACCGTTTAAAATAGCTTTGTGATGAAGCAATGAGTGTCAGCTGTTGATCTTGACACGTGGCTAAGCTTGGAGGCCAAGTTGTATTCTGATTGGTGGAAAGGGAATTGGGGGTGGGGTCCATTGTGAGTGGGGATGAGGGTTTTGTGTGTGGGTTGTGTTTCTGCTAGGGTGAATTAAGTTTTGGTTAAAGTAATTGGGAAAAACCCTTTGGCAGTAAAAAGTAAAATCTGGGTTCATGGGGTGAATAGTGGTCCCCTTTGATCCGTTTTTGGTGGAGTGGAGTTGTGTTTGGCGCATTTTCTTTGTTTGAATGTTTCAGCATACAACTTTGGTCCTTGTTCTTTCTTTCTCTTGTCTTTTGTGTTTAAAAACCCATCAGCGTCCAAATCCTTTGTAACAACTTTTCACAACTTGTCATTTTTTGCACAAAACTTTCCAAAAGGTGTATCAAGGGTTGTTTTTTCCATTTTGAGATATTTCAAGGACTGATCTTGGACATTCTTGATCTTCAAAGGTCTTCAATGTATCTTTGGCTTGATGAGGGACCATAATTGACAATTTGGAATTGTTGAGGGACCAATCTTGCCATTTCTTCAAAGTTGAAGGACCTTTTGTGTAATTTTGACAAACTTAAGGGACCAAACTTGTAATTATTAATATATAAGGGTTTTAAGTGTCATTTCTTCAATAATTGAGGACCAATCTTGTTTGTCTTCAAGTCTTCAAGGGTATTTATTGAATTTTCCATGATTAGGACCCGGTTCTTTGTACGGCTTCGTTTCTCGTGTCCGTTTTTCCTTGTAACTTGTGATCTTTTGTCTTTTTCACGATATCCATACCTAAAATACACAAGTAAACAAACACAAGCATATATATGGTATTTTATGACATTTTATGCATTTAAAGCCCGAAAAGAACGATGAGATCATGTATAAATGCCATCTCATCAACTATTATTCCGATCAGTGTCATCGGAAAAGGGTTTAGTGATTCCGATCAGTTGCATCGGAAAAGGGTTTAATCATTCTGACCAGTTTTCCGATCACATTCCGACCAGCTTTTCCGATCACATTCCGACTGGACTTAACATATTCCAATTGCATTTCGATTGGGTATTCCGACAAGGTTCTTTCCGACATCATTCCGACAATGGGATTCTGATTGCATTCCGATTAGGACATTCCGACATCATTCCGACGAAGGGATTCCGATTGTATTCCGATAAGGGGACATTCCGATTTAGGTATTCCGATTAGAACATTCCGACCAGGTTATTCAGATTAGGTCACATTTCGATGGACATTCCGATGACATGTTTAGCTAAATTTTGTTTGAGTATTTTTTAGACTTTGCCACCATCTAGACTAGTTTCGGAATATCGTTTACACGAAGATGAAAAAAAAAGAGTTAAAATTTTTCCGTCAAGTAAATTCAAATTTTTTCCATACTAGTTTTAGGACATTTCTATCTCAATTTCAAAATTTGGCAATACAAAATTTTTGGTCTACCGTTTTGTCGGACTGAGGAAATTATTGTCGGACTGAGAAAAAAAATTGCAATTTGCCGAATTTCAACAACAACTCAATCACAACAAATCTACTTAAGATCCATATTCACTTCATCATTTCAGAGAATATTGAGATGGATTCTACTGTCGAATATCGTGTGACAAACAACAACATAATGGTCGCAGGTAACAAAGAGAGACCACCAATGCTTGTGTCTGGTCGGTATGCTCAATGGCAATCACGTTTCATACGATACCTTGCTACAAGACCTAATGGTGATGCCTTGAGGAAATGTATTACTCATGGACCATATATATTCAAGAAGATCTCAATTCCTCCAAGACCAGCCACAGATTCTACTGATCCAATACCCGCAAGTGAACTTGATGAAACAAGAGCTGATCTTACACCTGAAAATTGTGCTTGGCATGATGCGGAGAAGGAAGCCATCTATATGGTTTTAAGTGGGATTGGAGATGATATTTACTCCACGGTTGATGCATGCCCGACAGCACATGAAATGTGGACTGCTATTGAACGCATGCAACAAGGAGAATCACTCAACAAACAAGATGTCAAAACAAACTTGTTTTGGAATTTTGGCAAGTTTACTTCAAGGGATGGAGAATCAATTGATTCATACTACTCCAGGTTTTATAAAATGTTGAATGACATGACAAGAAATAACCTGCAAGTCTCCACCATGCAAGTCAATGTTCAATTTCTTCAACAACTTCAACCCGAGTGGACATGGTTCGTCACTTTAGTGAAACAACAAGAAAAGTTAGACGAGGTCTCATATCATCGACTCTTTGATATCTTGAAGTAATTTCAGAATGAAGCAAATGAGATTCGGGATGAACGTGTTGCAAAGACGGCTAATCCACTTGCTTTAGTGACTACCACTCAACATGTTCAAGACCATCACTCTCGTGCTCCTAAGCCATACTCCACTACATCATCCTCACCACGATATTCCACATCATCTAAGTCTTCATCATCCACAAGATCACGAGGCAAAGTGCCAAGAGCACCATTACTACCATCTGAGTCATCATCTGAAGAAGATAGTGATGAAGACCAAGCTCAAAAGAATCGTGAGATGAAACAACAAATTGCTTTCATAATGAAGACTTACAAGAAAATCTACAAACCCACCAACAACAATCTTCGAACATCATCTAACACAAAGAATCAATATGTTGAGAGTCCTCCAAGGTATGATACACGTCGACGTGGTGAAAGTCCTTCTAGGTATGATCGACATAATCCAACACATGTTGAGGGTTCTGCAAGGTATGATCGACAAACTGCCAAGTATGATACTCAGAGGATTGCTTCTGCTACTGGGAATAGGGAAAATGTTGGAAGTCAAGTGGTTCAGCAAAGTGGGATTCAAATTTTTAATTGCCAAGGTTATGGGCATATGGAAAAGGGATGCAGGAAGCCGAAAAGGGTTAGAGACTCCAGCTATCACTAGGAAAAGATGCTGTTATGCAAGAAGATGGAAGCAGGGGTTAAATTGTCAGCTGAGGAAGGAGCTATGCTTGATGACACTGATGATGAAGATTCTGATCAAGAATCGATGCACATTACTCGTACATGGAAAAGGTTGAAGAAGTTCTCAAAGTCACTAAAGATGACAATGGCCCTATCTTTGACACTGAGCAAATCGATAAGATACACAATACTAATGAATATAATGTGTTTGGTGATATTCATGAGCATAGTGATCTACCCAATGCCATTAATGACACGTGTATGATGGAAACGGTTGATAGCAATACCACACCCGATTCATCAGACATGTGCAATAATGAGTCTGAGGATGATCAACATGCAAATGAATATGATGAAGAGGAACGTATTGCGCTTGCTAATTTAATTGCCACTTTACAAAAAGATGTCACTGAAAATAAAAAGAGTCAAAAGTAATTAAAGAAGGCAAACGCTACGCTAACTCAAAATTTTGAAGAATGCAAAGCTGCTCTTATCAAATCTACTGAGATGACTGAAAGCTATAGAGATGAGCTCCTTCAGAAAACCAAAGAGCTTGAGGGGTACAAGGGTAGTGCGTTAAAAAGTCAAAAGGAGGATTTTGAAAACAAATATAATACAACTCTTGAGTTATTAGCCAAAGAGAAGCGTCAATATAATGTTTTCTTAATGGATGAACGTCAAAAAACGTACCTTGCCAATACCAAAGTTAATGAACTTGAACAAAAGCTCTCTATGACCACTACCGATTCTGCTAAAATTCTCGAGGATAAGAAACAAGAGGTAGATGCGTTAAAACAAGACTTCAAAAGTAGATATGATAAAGAAACCAAAAAAGTAACGAAACTAGAAGAACAAGTCGAATTTTTGAAGAAAGTTTTTTATAAAACGCATGATTCTATTTAATCCGTAAGAATGTTGGCACCTCCGTCCATGTTTAAGGGTCAATCTAGCTTTGAAAGTCCTGAGTACCTTGCCAAAGCTCAAGCTGCGAACCCGTGTCTTTATCTTGATGAGACTGAAAGGACCGATCTTGATTGCATGCCTGTTAGTGCCGATAGTGAAGAGACTGCCCTTTGGGATGATGATAGTCAACCTCTTGTCAATTAGGAGTTTGTAAAACCATATAATTATGATTATGAGAATAGTCTTTATGGTCTTTTCAACAAAAAAACTCAGAAAACTCGTGAGGAAGTGTTTCTAGAATGCAAACAAAAGAGAATTCAATGGAAGAAAGCATTTGCCCCTAAGAAATCTAATGTTTACAAATACATAAACTACCTCCCTCTAGATGAGTCCAAAAGCAAGAGTAGGAAAACATTAGGTATTCTAAAACATCACATAGATAATGTTAAATCTATTGTTGAAAGAGATTGGGCAAAACGTGAAAATGCTGAGTGGCAACGCCCGATTCCTCAAGATATTACCTTGCTTGTGAAAGAACTCTTAATTCCAAACACGACGTTGATTAAAGAAACTGTTCTTCAACTTTAGGAGTTCATTCGGACTGAAATGTATGATGATTTAAAATACGTTGAATCTCTTGAGAAACACATTGATGATCTTCAAATGGAGAAGTATGAATTTTTAGATGAATATGATTTACTCTTGCAAGAATGCGTTTCTAAAGATGTTATGTGTGCTTATTTTACATCTTGTGCTGATATTGATGAATATTCTGATGTTACATGCAAATATCTTGATAAGATCAAAGAATGTGAACGTCTTGAAATTGAGCTTTCGAAACATAAAGAAAATGTTGATAAAAAGGCTTTTGAGTTACTTCAACACAAAACTGATTTCCTTCAAAAACATTGTCATTCTCTTGAACTTGCTTTGCAAAAAGACGTTGGTATTTTTCCACATGATAATAGATTGCAAGAAAAAATTTCCCAAAGGTTTCGAGAAATGAATGAACAGAATTTGGAAATTAAAGGGTTGAAAGCTCAGTTACAAGACAGGGACAGAACGATAGCAGAGTTGCAGAAACTCGTTGCTAAAATGGGTGGGTAAGTCGTGGAACCTAGCATTAAGCAACTTGTTTTTAGACAACCCAATGCCTCTAAAGTGAATAAATCCTCTATCTTGGGAAAACCATCTGCTTTATCAAATTCCTCGTTTGCAAAACCTGTGTTTGCCCCCAAGATAGATGAAAAGGAAAGGTTACCATAGAATCAACCCATAAGGAATACTATAGCACCAAGCGTTAGGCACAATAATGTGATTAAACCAGGGATTTATAGAATGCCCACTAAGCCCACAAACAAAGTTACTCAATCGCCTCAGACTTCTAGAAGCACTAATATTCGTGTGTTTTCTACTACAGGAATAGTTTCCACTACTAGTATTAGTCGGCCTCAGCTTAAGCGCACTCAAGTGAATGATAAGGTCTGGAAACACAAGAATCAAGGAAAGATGAAGGAAGTAGAAGAACACCCTAGGAATTTGAATGTTTTTAAGAATAAAAAGTCTGTGATCGCATGTAATGACGATTTGAATGCTATGAATGATTTGAATGTTATGAATGTGAAATTTGTTTGTGTCAAATGTGGAAAGTGTGCTAATGCTAACAATTCTATGTGTGCTATGAATAAAGTCAACGGCGTAGATACTAGAACTAAGAAGCAAGTTGCAATGCCTATTAGAGCTAGTAAACCCAAACGCAAAGTGAACCATTCTGGTGCAACCCCCCACTAAGAAAAGTAATGCATCAGACTCCACCACTAAGAATCCTAGAAGCAAAATTAAGGAATTATATGAGTCTGGTAGCAAGTCTTGGAAATGGTGGTTTGCTGATCAATGTCCTCCAGGATACAAAAGGATGCCTAAAGTTAGGACAGAAAATGTGAAAACGAGTGTTAGTATGCCTTTAACTATTGATAAGGACACTAATGATTCTACTATCACAACTACTATGGTATCAAATTTAGCAAATGCTCCATCGTGTTCTAACTCTTCTAAAGGTGATACAAATAATTCTCTTCATACTGGACTCCGGATGCACGAAGCACATGACGGGGAATCTCAAGCTTCTAATTAACTTCGTGGAGAAGTTCCTAGGTACGGTCCGATTCGGAAATGATCAATTTGCTACGATCCTAGGATATGGAGATTTGGTTTAGGGGAATATCACGATTAAAAGGGTATACTACGTCGAAGGGCTCAATCACAATCTTTTCTCGGTTGGTTAATTCTGTGATGCGGATTTGGAGGTTGCTTTCAGAAAGAAGAAATGTTTTGTTCATGAGTATGATGGGAATGACTTACTTACCGGTTCACGGGGTACTGATCTCTACACTATTTCACTTCAAGATACAACTTCATCAACTCCAATTTGCTTCATGGCTAAAGCTTCAACGACTCAGGCATGGTTATGGCATCAACGTTTATCTCATCTTAATTTTGATACCATCAACTTGCTTTCCAAGAAAGATATTGTGAGAGGCCTTCCAAGTTTGAAATTCATCAAAGATCATCTTTGTTCTTCTTGTGAACTTTGTAAAGCTAAACGAAGTAACTTCAAAACAAAGACCACACCAAGCTCTAAAGGACGGTTAGATCTTTGATTGTAGTGTTTTACCACACCTTTAGGAAAAGGAGGTAAATAGGGAAAGTATTAAATACGAAGGTTTAGGAAAACCGTGTACAAATGACCCTAATGAAGTTCAAGTTCGTTTCCCAAGGAGGTATATGTGTGTGACTAAAATGTAGCAAGGTTTGAGATTAATATTGGATAGAAGGGGATGAGAAAAGAGAATGACGAAGACGTGAAATTAATTAGTACTACGACTAAACGTAAAACCGTAAAAAGAGCAAAAATAAAAATTAATTCTAAAAATTCCCTAAAATTTACCAAAAATCAAAAATAAATAAACTAAGAGTTTACCAATGATCAAAACTTTTTCAAACCTTTTAATTAATTAAATATTAATTTTTAAATGCTAATTAAAGCCCTAAAAATCAAATTAATTATCAAAAGCCCAAATAAAGATCTTTCAATTGGTAAACCTCTAAAATGACCTAAAAAGATTAAAAACTATTTTTATAAATTTTTAAACTAGTAAAAACTATTTAAAATGATTTAAAAACTATTAAAACTTAAAATAATTATAAAAATTAATCTAAAGATGATAAAATTAATCTAAGAGTTGCAAAATTACTATTTTAATGTATTTAAGCTAAGAAAAATATAAAAAGTGCAAAAATGTGAAATTTGAAAAATAATAATAAAATAATATTAAAATAATATTAAAAATCCTGAAATTATAAAAAAATCTAAAAACTTGCAAACTAGTTTATTTTAACCTAATTAATAAGAAAATGAAAGTGAAATTACGAAAATACCCCTAATGGGCTCCCAAATGGGCTAAAAGCAAAATCAGTCAACCTTAATGGCCTTTTTAGCCTAAAAAAGTCAAACTAAGCCCAAATGACCTGAAAAAGCCCTACCTGACTCAAAATTTAATTCTAAGCACAAAAGTCTGAAGGCCCAAAAGATGAAAATGAGCTTATCACAGCTTAAATAACAAACATCTTATGCTTATTCGGCCAATAAGCCCATTAAGCAATAAGCCAATGCCATAAGCTCTGCTTAAACACAATACCTTTTTTTGAGATGCCTAAAAGATCTGTAAAAAGAAATTTTGAAAAAGCTCACTCAATAACAGAAATAAGCAAAATAGAAATTCACTAAACGACAAAATAGTCGGGTTAGAGTTCTAGAGGGTTTCAGAAGCTCTGGTTTGTTGCAAAAGCTCACAAATAGCTTAACTAAGAATAATCAATCAAGAAAATCACAAAAAGCCAAGTAGACTAAGCTGTGTGAACCAATAAGCTGGCTGAAAAAGCCAAATAAGCTAGTTTTCTAGCAAAAGCTTAACCAAAAGACTTGTAACCTTCCAGACTTGTTATTAAGCTGAGAAAAATGAGTTCTATTACAAAAACCAAGTTGTTGCATGTACCAATAAGCAAAACAGATTCAATAAGCTATTTGACCAAGTTTGACCAATAGTCAAACGCTAACAAGAGTAATTCAAACGCTGACAAGCACAATTTTGGACGTTGACAGACTTAATGAAGTGTTAAAACTTTGTTTTCAACCTGCTGGTCAAGGTTTGAGTACAAACCTTGTGAATCAAGGTCTACCAGTTGGCAGACTTGACTAGTATTGGCACAAATAAGCTAATAAGCCAGTAAGCTTATAAGCTAGCAACAAAGCAATCCAAATAGCCAAATATCCTCACAAGCAGCACATAAACAGGATCCAAGCAACAAAACAACAAGCCTTAAACTAGAAATACAAATGCAAGCACCAAATGAGGTGGTCACTTTGCTGATGCAAATGACCACTTCAGCCAACTTTGATAAGCTATAGCACACTCAATAAGCCACCAAATTCAACAACCAGATAACCAATAGATATCTTATCACCTAAACTATTCCCAAACCTGATTTCAGACCTTAGATCCAACAAACAAAAAAGTTATTGGATCTAATGTGTTTGACCAATCTCAAAAACACTTTTATCAGATTTTTGCAAAACTTCAAATCCTTTTTCAAAACTTTCAAAAGCTTAACCAATGACTAAAACTTGTATATTAAGACTTGTTTAGACTTCCCAAACCCTAAGAACCAAGGGCACAAGGCCACAAGGCCTTATGAACCAGTAATCCCAAACAATCCTTTATTAAGCACTTTTCAAACAAACTTCTTAATCCTTCAAACAACCTACTGATTTTAATGATCAAATAGCTACACTAGGTGACAACTAACAGATACCAACCATAAAACACAAAGCACAAACACGAAATCACCAAATCACGTACCAAAACATAAATCAGACCATAACATGTGATTTTTTTAGAGGAATCTTAACAAGAGCTTATACCTGACCTCCACAACATCCTAGGAGGACCAGCAATGCTCCTTGGACCTTGTTCAACAACTAGAACAAGACCAAGGTACTTCAACAAGAAAGATGGATGACTGCCTTGGTTGATGTTTCAAAGCAGAAACTCAAGGGCTTGATTTCTTCAACACAATGAACAAACAACTCAACCAAAGGCTCCAATCCCTTCACAAGCTTGGTATCAACAAGCTTGTAAGAGCTTATAGCTTTTGGTTAAGGATTAGTACAAGCAAAATAACAAAATCAGAAACCACTTTTTAAGCTTTTTTCAAACTTGAAAACCTTACCAAACATAAACGTCCTTGAACCACAAGATTCAAGCACACTTATAACATATAATGGAACTCAAAATTACCCTTAAACAACACCAACTTTCAAAAACATAAAAAGGAATTACAATTTTCTCAAAATACCAACTTTTAAAGGCTGAGATTACAATGAGAAAAACCTAGCTATGAAGTTCCTAAAGTTCCCTTGAATCTTCTAGACGCATTTGTTGTTTGAGCTGTCCAAATTCATCTTGGCTGTTCATTTTAGCTTTGTAACCAAGCAAGGAGTGTGGGTTGTTGATTTTGACACCTGGCATTCCTTGGAGGTTAAGTTGTGATGTGATAGGTGGACGTATGAAATGGTGGGACCCTTTGGTGAGTGGAGGTGAGGGTTTTGTGTGTGGGATAGGTTTCTGCATGTATGAATCACACGTGGGAGTGGGTAATTGGAATTTACCCTTTGGTTTAAGTGAGATAGTAACTGGGGGTGAAAGGTGAACAGTAACACCTTTTGATCCGTTTTTGTAGGAGTGGAAAGTGTTTGGCGCATTTCTTTGTTTGAATGTTTCAAATGCCCAGCTTTGGCCCTTGTGTTTTGGTGAAATGGATAAATCATGTTTTTCAGCCACCAAAACGTATTCCCTTTGTATTTGAAGTTATGATTTTCACACTTTTGCCCTAAAACTTTGGCAAAAGTGTTTCAAGGGTTATTTTTGCCATTTTTGAATGCTTGAGGGACAGATTTTGGACTTTCTTGATCTTTAAAGGTCTTCATAGTATCTTTGACTTCATGAGGGACCATAATTGACAAATTAGAATTGATGAGGGACTAATCTTGCCAAATCTTCAAAGTTGAAGGACCATTTTGTAATTTTAACAAACTTAAGGGACCAAACTTGTAATAATGAATATACAAGGGTTTTAAGTGTCATTTCTTCATAATTCGAGGATCAATCTTATACATCTTCAAGTCTTCAAGGGTTAATCGTGGATAAATAATGAATTAGGGCCCGGTTCTTTGTACGGCTTCGTTTCTCGTGTCTGTTTTTCCTTGTTTCTTGTGATCTTTTGTCTTTTTCACGATATCCATACCTAAAACACACAAGTAAACAAATACAAGCATATATATGGTATTTTATGACATTTTAATGCATTTAAATCCCGAAAAGAACGATGAGATCATGTAAAAATGCCATCTCATCACTCCCCCATACTAAGCCATTGTCGTGCCCTCACGCAATGCTAGAATAAAGTATCTAAGCATCACCAAAATTCAATTTATTAACCTTTATTGAAAAGTAAAAGACTTGCATCAATACTACGAAGATGTGTAAAGACATAATGTATAATTTTTATCACTAATGTGACTTTTAGGGTCAATGAATAGAAACAAGTAAATGTCCCATAGAGTAAATTTCGTCATCCTTGATTGTCATACATTCCATGCTAAGTGCAAAAACGAGATAAAATGTTAGTACAAGTCACAATGCTAACACTACTCATATGTCCAAATTGTGTAATACTTTTTCTCCCCGCAATCCTAGTTATTATAAAAGGAAATGGGTTACTAGCATTTTTTAACTATTTGTCATGGATCACAAGTGATTCATATTGACTTATTTGAGTATTTATTAGTCCGAAAGCAAAGTAGCACGATTTAATCGATAGTTAGCCGAAGGACAAAATCTTTTAAAACGGCTTCTCGTGTATCTCCTTAAGTTCATGTCTTGGCATAACTCGTTTCACGATTTGAGACCTTTCTCGGACCGATATTTGGCATGTACTTTAAACTTCATGTAACACCTGGTAATTTTCCCTACTTTGTAAAATGACTATTTTACCCTTTGACTTTTTATTTAGTTAACTATGTGATTTAACTGTGTTGGAACCGGGAAGTTATCTCGCGTTTTCTGAAAAACTGTTTGATGACGAGTAATGACTTGACACTGTGCTCAGTCATTATTCTGAATATTTTCTGTGAACCTGACCAAAGTGCTGAGACGGTCAATGAATTGACGATAATCCATGAGATTATTCGTTATCTGTGAATTATATGCTTAACTGGTTAGTTTTTAACAGCGTGATCGTATTTTCTTGAACAACGTATTTAAATATTTCTGTATATGTTTATATATGCCTGTATTTTAGTATTTTTGCTATTTATAGTAATAAATCGTTTTTACTGTGAATATTTAATTAACGTATCGCGTTTTCGTATTTTACGTCCTTTTTACGTTTAACCGTCGTTAACATGCATAAAATACTTTACCAATTATAAAATGTCAGTTACCGTCGAAAAATCGTAAATTTAATATATTTCGTCAAATTTTTAAGTTTTACGTAATTTTAAACTTAACTATATACTTTTTGATATTTACCTAAAACTAACTAACCTTTTTACCTTAAACCTTTTAACTAGTTACCATGGTAAAAACTTTGAATAATTTACCCCATGTGGGACCCCCATAACCGGCCAAACAACCACCCACATGCAAGATGCACCAAATTTCTACTCTTTACCCTTTTAAGCTTAACTTACAAACCCTTACAACATTTAACTTATTAGCCATTTAACCCTAACTTCACCTCACAATTATTTACTCTTTCACTTCACTAAAAAAACACACAACTCTCTTTCTCTCTCAAAAACACACGACACAAACACACACCATTTTCCACCATTGTTGATTTTCTTGAAGCTCCATTTTAAGAAGAATTAACACAAAATAAATACATCCTAGGGCTTGTACAAGCATAAAGAAGAATGGAGTTTCTTGGTTTGTTGATTTGAGTAGTTTTTGGTTGAAGTTATAGAAGTTGAGTTCTTGTTGATTATTAGTGAGTTAGAGCGTAGATCGGGTTATTGTGATTACGTAGAGTCGTTACTCAAGGTTACTTCTTAAACCTTTTCATCTTTTCATTTTTCATGCATAATCTTTGTAGATCTATGCATGCATGTTACTCATCAACTATTTTCTTGAAATAAAATGAGAAAAACTATTTTTGGTCATGAAATATTTTAGATCTATGAAAATTATGTGTAGATCTATTAGATCCATGCATGGAAATGGTTTGATTGAAAGACTTGTAAAAATATAAAAATGTATATTTTTAGATTTGTGAACTTGAAGTTAAATCTTTGATTTTGATGGTGTTTATGAATAATTGGAGGGAACTAGTAGTGTTACTACTAGTGGTTACGCTTGAAAATGGTCGAAAACGAGTTTTTACGAAAAACATACAATCTGTCCGATTTTTATAAGAGGCGTAGAGGGTCGTAAAAATTGTTTTGACACTAGTTTACTACGATATTATGAAAATATAAGTTAATACCTTCGTTTCGATATATTATGGCTAAAAACGGAGCTAAAATGAGTACGATATGGTCGTTTAAATTCGTTGTCGGAAAACTTAATTTTTGTGAAAAACACTATAATGTGTTTGCTGTCTCGATTTTTAAAGTGGTCGAAACGACGTTTTCGAGTCAAACGGAGTTGTTTTAAGTGTCGAAATGGTTACTAAAAGTTGTGTATAAATGTTGGACTTGTTTTGTAAAAGGGTATTAGCGCGAAATGTGAATACTTGGTGTATCGTTAAAAGTTTGAACGGTGGAAGTGGAAATTGATACTATTGCGGAAAATGACTTGTTGAAATATTGGCGATTGAGAAAGTGTAGAAAATAGGGGTTTTAGGACGAGATTTGAGTACTTACTAAAAATGGCAAATTTTTATGTGACGCCGAAAGGCTGCCGAATTTTCGTTAGAAATCGTGTTGGAAAATTTATTAAGATAAATTTAGGTAAATTAAAATTTACGGCGAAAGGCTGTCGCAATTTCGTCGAGTCAAAAATAAATATTTTTGCCTAAGTATGTATATACTATAATGTTTATAACGATATAACATTTACAAGTCACGATTTTAACAACAATATATATATATATATATATGATTGATGAGTAACGTACGTGACAAACTATTGTGACTTATTTGCTAGCGCCTAAACTATAGTATTATATTTAGGTTGTTGCTAGAGTTGCTCGCTACTATTTGATCATACTTGTGCGGTTTGAATCGTTGCTTGAGGTGAGTTTATAGATCCCTATTAAACTGCTTTCTATGTTTAATGTTTTGGGATGTGATAAATGCTTTCGATACTTGCTTCTGGACGCAAGTAAAACTTGATTTCTGTGAACGCTTTGTGAACACTATTTATGAGATAGCTTAAGTTGCTTTAGCCATAGTCCCCACTATCGTGAATCGTTAGTTACTCTGCTGGAGTAAGCTCTTATGTTACGGATAGATCTATTGAGGGTTGACAACCTCCACTCAGGCATTCTGACGCCGAACGAGTGTGTACCATTTGTATGAACTGAGTTATCTTGGCTAGGTAATCTATTGGGGAAATTTATATGTGCAATCTATTGCATGTATTGGATCACTAGTTTCGATGTCACGAGCTTAGCTATCATAAATATTGTGAACACCCAATTTATCCTACACTTGGCACTATATCTCCTATAGTTGCACGTGTACATGAAATGAAATCTGAAATCGAATTACTGTGAATTTTTACTTGAAACCTATATTCTCACCAACTTTATGTTGACCCATTTTAGCATTTATCTCAGGTAATTGATGATGATTTGTATCTGTTGTGTGAAGTACTTGGAGTCCGCATGCATTTCTTGGATATCTTCGGACATTTATTCACTTATGCTTTTGAACTATTATCTCGTTGATGTTTAAAACTTTTACATTCCGCTACGCTATCTTTTGAAACTGAGAGCTTTTGTACTGTGATGCTTTTAATTTAAATTCAACGAGGTATTTTTATAAAATGTCTCATTTAGATTCGTTCTCTTGTACCTTGAACTATGATACAATGACGTAACAGCCCCCGAGCTTCACCGCTTCCGCATATCACATTTTGGGGTGTTACACTTCAAATATTGGGAAGACGTTCTTGAAATTATGGTCTTCTCTTCATATTTTGGAATTTCTTCACTTGACGTTTTTTGAGAGATTCTTCATATTTGGACCACGACTTCATCATTTTTCTTCAATCTTTATTTTGGATTTTGATATACAACGATCCGCCTCCTTTTCGGACTTGGATATATTTATCCTCATACCTTGTAAGGGTCTTTTTGGATAGACTTTCTGCATGATCTTTAGGGGAGTAATTGCTTTTCGTCGTGTGTCTCGATCCTTCATATTGATTTTGGAACAATGATACTTCACATCATCTTGGATCTTTAGCAACAAAATAGAGCTCCTCATGCCTTGTTAGGGCCTTTTTGGATCTTCACCAATCTTCGCGTCCTGCTTCAATAAGTTATGCCTTGGCTATGAACTCTATTCAACCCCGAGCAACTTTTAAACTATCTTGTGCTAGAAGCTAAGTAACATTTCAAATCGTACGACCTTACTTATTGCAATTATTTTTATTCCTAATGCATTGATCTTATGGGAAGAAAAAGCCACAATTAAAAACATATGAGTTTTTGAAAGAACATTTTTATGTTCTACGTTTAGCATGATCACTTGTCTAACTCTATCACTTCTCGTTCTTCACTATATAAAGACCTCTAATTAAAGAGACTCGTGAATACTTAGCCATGCAAGTCAAAATTAAGCCAAATTTGGATTAGCTTTCATTAAGACTATATCAAATCAAAGTTTTGGGTTTTCAAGCCACCTATAGGATCTTGCACTTTCTTGGACTTTTTCAAGTTTAGAGAATGCATTTTACAGTTCCCTTGATAAGTGACTTTCTAGGATCAATTATAGGAAATTGCGAAAAGTTCTTGTTCTTAACCCGAATGAGCTAAGACTTTCGCGTTTTAAAGTTCCCTATATAAAAGTCTAGCAAAACTTGAATTGAGCGGGTTAAGGAATGTAAAGGGCTAAAAATGCCCATCAAGTCAAAAATTAGCTCTTATTCTACCCATCGGAAAATATACATTCGTGTCTTAAAAACACTTATTAAAACTAAGAAAAATTTAAAATTTGGCCATTTTTAGCCTTATTAGCAACAAAACAAAACGTTGAAAGATGGAGAACATGAGGTCGTAGCAAAGCAAGTACCTATTCACCCCCCATACTAAAAGTAAACATTGTCCTCAATGTTTCGAGTCTAAAGGTGGAGCACCCCCATACTAGAGACGAAGAATCGAATGCTTAGGATCTAGCATGGAAAGGGTGATCAAGAATATATCTAAATCCGTTTATGAATTATGCTAAAAGATTAATTGTTTGAACAATAAAGGATATGTCATGGATTCGTGAAAAACTTCTTCAAGCAAACGATGGAGGCTCACGTAAACGAACACGAGAGTCTTCAATCGTAGATGATGATGATCTAGATAACACAATCACAAACAAACCACGAGAAAACGAGTTGGAAGGGCACAAATCCCCTCTCATTATTTATTAGAAAGCATAAAAGGATAAGCATGGGATCTCCCCCACGAGGCACCTCTTTTTTGATTACCGAGTCATGAGCTCGACTCGATCCCCTCAAAATGTGAACATTTAGGGAAAATCATGGTATGGTAAATTTTTTGATGGGGCTTACATGATAAAAAAGGCCCAAAAAGCAACCGGTATTAAGGACTAAGTCCTTTAATGATGCAAAATACCGGGATCGAAGATGACGTCTTCATTTTCATTGGATAAACAATTCAACGACACTTCAACACGTGCCAAAAACTCAAAGAGTTTGAAGAAAAGAGATGAGAAGTAGAAGGGTGGGACAATTGGTAAGACAAACTTTTGAGCTACTCGAGGTAGACTCGCACCAAGCAAATAGATATAGTTTACATATATTGCATCGGTGGAAGACCGAGATTTCCCTTTACATGAAATTCCGGGATCGAATATCTCGTCCTCGGTGGACAAGGATGAGGGAACATAAGGGGCTTCCCCCATACTAAAACCATACAAAGCATCGTCAAAAGGAGTAGACGAGCTTGTAGAACTCAAAACACGTGGTGATGACGGAGTTAGATTTGTAGAAAAATCAATTAAATCACATTTAAAATCTTTTCCTTTTTTACCTTTTAAACTCTCCTTATGAAAACCGTTTTTGATTATGTCGAAAATATTTGGTGTTTCTAAGACGATGTTAGTCACACTAAAAATTATCTCATTTGAAAACCGTTTTGGTTTTGGTGGTGGTAAGTTCTCAAAACGTTTATCGACAAAGAAAACCTCCCCATCGGGGTCTACATATTCGTCATCCGAAAGATTTTCCATAGAAACCGACAACTTATCAACACTTTTCAAGAATGAATGTTCGAGGTGAGGCGAAGGATTTTTCGATTCAATTATTGACGGTTTCTTCTTTGTAGGCTTTACACTCATAACCTCCACCGACGGAGGAAATGGTAAATTGTTTTTGGCGACATTTCCTAAAACTCTTGGTGAAAATTCTTTATAAACGACATTGGTTGAATCACCATGGTTTAAAGTAGCAACAGAATAGACATGAGAAAGCTTAGAGTTTTGTGTTGCATTGATGACAAGTTCTTCCTAATTGAAACGAAGGGTGATTTTTCGAGCATGAACATCAATAAGTGCTCTTGATGTATCCAAAAATAAACGACCCAAAATGAGAGTAACTTTTTGATCGATAGGAATGTCTACAACGATAAAGTCAACGGGATAGTAAAACTTTCCGACTTTAACGAAAACGTCCTCGGCTACTCCACATGCTAAAATCGTAGAATGATCGGCCATCTCGATAGACATGTTCGAAGGAGTAAGAGCCGGAAGCAAAAGTGATTTGAAAATATCAAGAGGCATTAAATTAATACTAGCACCAAGATCGGCCAAGGCGTAGCATTCCTCCATATCTTGAATTGCACACGGAATCAAAAATTTACCGGGATCGCCGACTTTTTGTGGTATGCGGCTAAGAAAAACCGATGAAAAACTAGATGATTATTGTAACTTCTCTTTGTTGTTTAGCATACTTTTGAAGTTTGCGGCGAATCGAGGCATCATAATAAGAGCGTCGGCAAAACTTATGTTAAAACGTATGTCATGAAACATTTTCATAAATAGCTCAATTTGATAATTATTCCGTTCTTGTGCCTTTTCATTGTTACGTCTCGAAGGGTAAGGGTTGGACATTAGGTAACGACCTTGGAATCTCGGGTTCCATGATTGGTATTGGTTCAATCGTAGGTGTGGCATGAGCTGTACTTCGTGGGCTTGTGATATGCTCCTTTTCGACCATCACCTCGGGCTCTTTCTCGATATCCTTCTCCGTAGAAGTACTTGGACGAGAGATTGGTTCCTTGAAAGTTTTACCACTTCGTGTAGTAATAACCTTCATTTCTCCCCTCGGGTTGTTAATGGTATCACTAGAAAGACCACCCGAGGAAGAGGGTTTACACATGATTGCTTCAAACATTTTTGCCATTCGGTCTTTAAATTTTGATTGCCTAGCATCCGCTTTTAACAATTCTTGCTTAATCTCATGTTGTCCTTGTTCCATCTTTTGTTGATTTTGTTGAAGACGTTGGACATTTCCTTCCATTTTATTTGCATGAGTTTTAAGTTCATTAGCAAGTTCGTTTTTAAGATCGTTTTTCAACTCGGATCTTAAGCTAATCATCTCACGTTGCATGTTATCAAATTTAGCATCATTTGCTTTAGCATAATCCAAAAATTCTCCTTGAAGATTTTTAGTGTGAGCATTTTGAAAACCTTGTGTAGTGTTTTGAAAATCACGGTTTTGTTTTTGATTAGTAACTTGTCCATTCCCACTTTGATAATTCCCTTTGTTGTAGTTACGTGAATTGCCTTGATAATTACCACCTTGATTGTTGTTTCGATAGTTACTAGCATTTTGATTTGGTGGAGCTTGATTTGGGCGGGAACCTTGGCCGTTTTGGTTGTAAGTTCACGTTGCTACGTAAGTACTCGAAGTGTTACCACCGGCGTTAATGCACTCAGAAAGATCATGAGCTCCACCACAAGACAAACAACTCTTATCAACCGCTTTAACCGAAGCGGAATTCAAAGCCTCTTGTGCTTTCCAATGAGTCATAAGATTTGAAAACCTATCGAAAAACCGATTTTCCTCATTAGCTTCATCATGTAAGCATTAATGCTACGAGACGATGACGAACCCATATTGGAAACACTCAGTGTGTTACGAGGGCTATAAACCTTAGATCTATTCTCGATAATCTTTAAAGCTTCATCGGTCATTTTGCACAAAAAATTACCACCCGCGGCGACATTCAAATAATCTCGTTCATGATCATTAAGCCCATTATAAAAAGTATCAACTTGATGTAATTCCGAAAAATCATGGTGTGGACATTCATGTAACATTTCCTTAAATCGTTCCCATGCCATTGAAAAACTTTCATTATTTCGTTGTACAAATCTTGAAATCTCATTTTTCAAATGTGTTGTTTTAGATGGTGGAAGAAATTTGTTCACAAACTTAGAAATGAGATCACCCCATGTCAACATTGAATTTGGCGGTTCTTTCTCAAGCCAAATTTTAGCGGGTCCATCTAACGAGTATGGAAACAGCATCATCTTAATGGCGTCATGTGGAACATCCTTAAACTTGCTAGTTGCGGTGAGACGATTAAAATTCCTTATGTGGTAATGCGGGTTGTATTTTTCATGACCTCTAAACTTATTTGCTTGCAACATCGACATTAAACCCGTCTTAATCTCGAAATTCTCCGCAAGGATAGCGGGAATCACAATGGCCTCTCCAAAACCCTCGGTGGGTGCTTGAAGCAACTCCATCATAGTACGATTAGCCCTGACGACTTCTTGTTCTACAGTAGGTTCAACAATTGGAGTTTGTTCTTCAATCAACGTCTCTTGATTTCCTTGATTTTGACGACGTTTACGAGCTCGTTTTGCTTGATTACGAGTTATCATAAACTTCACGAAGAATGGGAGGTGAGCAAAGAAAATTCTTTTTGGGTTTTTTGTGAATTTTCAATTTTTTTTGTGTTTTTGATTGTTTTTAATTTTTTTGGATTTTGGTGTATCTTTGTAGACAATAATCTACCAAATCTCTCCTCGAATTAAACTCTTGATTAAAGAAGCCTCAAAAGAATGAAAACACTCCCGTGGAGTGAACGCCTTCGAATGACTTTAGAACTTTGGTGAAAACCAAATTGTTCAAGAGGGTTTAATCACAAAGAAAACCAAGCAAATATATATGATACGTAATAATACTTTGGGCGGCAAAACCCTCGATTAACCTTCAATCTCAAAATACTCACAAGCAAGCGGGGAAACGAGGAGGCGCGAAGCACTTAAGAGCCTTTTTCCTTAGGGTATATTTTATAATACCCGCCTTATACCCACCTTATAGTTTGTATTTTTCAAAATCGAGCTTCACGAAAGTATTTATCTATTTTTGCCTTTTTCTTTTGTTTGAGATTCGAATACAATAATTAGGAGATCAAATCCCAATTAAGGTTGTGTTTTCACACTTTTGGAGATATTTTGAATTGATTGTGATACTTAATACAACATAGTAATAATAATTTCACAAGAAAAACCAAAAAACCGATAATACGTATTAGTAGATTTCTACTAATACAAATACTATTTATGGTTAATATTAAAAACAACAAGACAAATTAATCACGACACACCTCCCCGGCAGCGGCGCCAAAATGATTGTAGTGTTTTACCACACCTTTAGGAAAAGGAGGTAAATAGGGAAAGTATTAAATACGACGGTTTAGGAAAACCGTGTACAAATGACCCTAATGAAGTTCAAGTTCGTTTCCCAAGGAGGTATATGTGTGTGACTAAATGTAGCAAGGTTTGAGATTAATATTGGATAGAAGGGAATGAGAAAAGAGAATGACGAAGACGTGAACTTAATTACTACTACGACTAAACGTAAAACCGTAAAAAGAGAAAAAATAAAAATTAATTCTAAAAATTCCCAAAAATTTACCAAAAATCAAAAATAAATAAACTAAAGTTTACCAATGATCAAAACTTTTTCAAACCTTTTAATTAATTAAATATTAATTTTTAAATGCTAATTAAAGCCCTAAAACTCAAATCAATTATCAAAAAGCCCAATAAAGATCTTTCAATTGGTAAACCTCTACAATGACCTAAAAGGACTAAAAACTATTTTTATAAATTTTTAAACTAATAAAAAATATTTAAAATGATTTAAAAGCTATTAAAACATAAAATAATTATAAAATATAATCTAAAGATGATAAAATTAATCTAGTAGTTGCAAAATTCCTATTTTAATGTATTTAAGCTAAGAAAAATATAAAAAGTGCAAAAATGAGAAATTTGAAAAATACTAATAAAATAATATTAAAATAATATTAAAAATCCAAAAATTATAAAAAAATCTAAAAACTTGCAAACTAATTTATTTTAACCTAAATAATCAGAAAATGAAAGTGAAATTACCAAAATACCCCTAATGGGCCCCCAAATGGGCTAAAAGCAAAATTAGTCAACCTTAATGGGCTTTTTAGCCCAAAAAAGTCAAACTAAGCCCAAATGACCTGAAAAAGCCCTATCTGACTCAAAATTTTATTCTAAGCACAAAAGTCTGAAGGCCCAAAAGCTGAAAATGAGCTTATCACAACTTAAATAACAAACAACTTATGCTTATTGGGCCAATAAGCCCATTAAGCAATAAGCCAATGCCATAAGCTCTGCTTAAACACACAACCTTCTTTTGATATGCCTAAGAGATCTGTAAAAAGAAATTTTGTAAAAGCTCACTCAATAAGCCAGAAATAAGCAAAATAGAAATTCACTAAACGACAAAATAGTCGGGTTAGAGTTCAAGGGGGTTTCAAAAGCTTTGGTTTGTTGCAAAAGCTCACAAATATCTTAACTAAGAATAATCAATCAAGAAAATCACAAAAAGCCAAGTAGAATAAGCTGTGTGAACCAATAAGCTGGCTGAAAAAGCCAAATAAGCTAGTTTTCTAGCAAAAGCTTAACCAAAAGACTTGTAACCTTCCAGACATGTTATTAAGCTGAGAAAAATGAGTTCTATTACAAAAACCAAGTTGTTGCATGTACCAATAAGCAAAACAGATTCAATAAGCTATTTGACCAAGTTTGACAATAGTCAAACACTAACAAGAGTAATTCAAACGCTGACAAGCACAATTTTGGACGTTGACAGACTTAATGAAGTGTTAAAACTTTGTTTTCAACCTGCTGGTCAAGGTTTGAGTAAAACCTTGTGAATCAAGGTCTACCAGTTGGCCGACTTGACTAGTATTGGCACAAATAAGCTAATAAGCCAGTAAGCCTATAAGCTAGCAACAAAGCAATCCAAATAGCCAAATATCCCCACAAGCAGCACATAAACAGGATCCAAGCAACAAAACAACAAACCTTACACTAGAAATACAAATGCAAGAACCAAATGATGTGGTCACTTTGCTGATGCAAATGACCACTTCAGCCAACTTTGATAAGCTATAGCTGTGACAACCCTAGGTTTTGGGTTTGTCACTTGGTCTTACTTTTAGGTTATTTTATGTGTGCTTACTTGAATTGTGTGTTTACGTGTTTATTTTGTGTGAACGAGGTTGGTGTGGTTATCGTTTATGAGTATAGAGTACTCATAAGTAAATCGAGGAACGGTTATTTCATGTTCATGAGCTCACAAGTGGTGACTATGAAATGAAAATGGTGATATTGTGGTGTTTACGTATACGTATAAGTATTATAGTAATAGCATTTTTTTTGGATTTACGGTTTAGCGTTTAGAGGTCTCGGGTGAGGTAATTATCCATATGAATATTTTTCGGGATGGTTTTAAGTCATTTAGGACTTAGTTATAAAGTTTATTTCAAAATTTGAGATATTTTTTTCAAAGTGTATATTTTACGTCTTTTACGGTAAAACGCGTAAATTTGACTAGTTTTACGGTTTTGAGGTTTTGGGAGTTTTAGGAGCTGAAATAAATTAAGGGAAATTAAGGTAATATTAATAAGATATTAATTAACAATAAAAAGAAAAAAAATAAAGAAAAAAACGAAATTAGGGGTGTTTGGGTCGGTTTAGAAGAGAAAAAAAGGAAAAAAAAGGAAAATATTTAAGGAAAGTGGGCTTTGGGTTGGACTAGGATTCACCCATACCCTATATAATGTATATAATAAACCAAATTCATTATTTTTCTCCTGGAGATGAAGGAAATTCGTGAGTCTTATAAAAAAATTAGGGTTCTTCATAAAATTTGGGGGTTTTCATAAATCCAAGGTAAATCTTCAAATCCCTTTTTAATTAAATTGTTTTTATGTTTTCTTTAATCATCTTATGATGGATTTAGGTTAGGGTTTAATTTAAGAACACTAAATTAATGTTATAATAATGAGTTCATAATGATTACATAAATTAGGGCCTGTAATTAGAGGGATTAGGGTTAATTAATGTGGTTGATTTTGTTAAACCCGTTTTTAAAAACTGGGCAGAATTTTGAGTCAATTGTTTTGATCATATCGGAAGTTCTAGGAACATTCAAGATGCGATCCAAGTATCCCTGAAAAGGTAATTGAAGTGGCTTTCTAATGCAAGAAACTAGAACTAAATTGGAGGTAGGGAAGTGGGTCAAAAACAGGTTACAACAGTCGGAGGTCAATACAGTTTTGAAGTCAGCCTGTTTTCTTTTTAAGTTTTGGGTTGTTTGGGGTAGTTAGGGTTGCATTGGGATCTTCTAACGAACATGAGAGATGGTTTATATATTGTAATAAGGATCTGCACTTGGGCTAAGATTGGGGTTTAGGGTAAGACCCTCTAATGGTAATGAACTTTTCATACGTTTAAAATCAGGAAAACTGGAATGACAAAAGAATATATATATATATCAGGGCCTTAACAGTAACTTTAAGGTTAGGGCAAGTGGGAGGTGTTAGCCAACATATGTAAGGGTATGAATATTCCTTTTACAGAAACCATGGGTATGTTTAAGTGGACGTTTGACTTAAAGTTTTGAGACCTAAAAACTGGGACTGTTTTGTGTAAAATATGAACGGGATAGTTATTAAACTTAACCAAGTTAAGGACTTGTTAAGGAAGGGTACTGGGGTGTTTAGAGTTATAAATGGGGTATTTATATGAGAGGAGGTTAGATGTCCATCATAGGTTGATGAACCATTTTAGAGGTTGGTTCATGTATTGATTTATGTGTTTTTGGATTATTAGCTTGGAGCTAGAGCAAGGACTTTGGAGAAGCAATCAGGTGAGTTCATAGTCCCATTTTACTACGTTTTTAAATGTTTTTTTTCCAGTATGGGATGGAGATGACACTTGTAATGTTCTTAAACATGATTTAGTACTATGTTATAAAATGTGTTGACATAAATGTGTTATTGTGTGACTTGCGTGCTTATGTGTTCTCATATGTGCTTTGGTACGTGTTCTGCTATGTGAATCTTGTTTGGATTGTGATTGGCTTTGGTACATAGATGTATGGGCGTCTATGGGACCAGTTGTGATGTGTGTGGAGCGTGGGGCACGATCCGTCCTGAGTACTTGTGCATCGTCTCTTCGGAGGCAAGATATCTCGACGGGGATATAGTTCATCTTCCACAGGTGGTGTGGGAAAGATCCAGATAGTGTGGTGTGTGTTCTTGTGCGTGTGACGGGATACTTCTTGATTGTTATAATGTGCTTTGTGAATTGTAGATGTTATTGGTACTTGGCTTGAGTTTTGTTGTGGATGCATGTAGCATGATTATCACATTATGGTCCATTACTATAAATTGTTTTTCTTCAACTTATTTACAGCGGATGTCAAGGTTTCTTATGATGTTCTAGATAACTTAAACCTATGTTCTCACCAACTTTATGTTGACAGATTTTAGTGTCATTTTCAGGTGAGGTAGTTGTGCAAGATGATGTTAGAAGTGGCTAGAGTATAGAGGCTGCTAGGATTGCATTCAGAGGAATCCCCTTTCCTCTTAGATTTTATTTTGTGTTTTGATTAAGTGAACGTTGTGGTACCTATATGTTTGATGTTTGTTTATTTGTATGTCTTTGGTAAGAGGTAGGCCTGTTACCTACTTACCTAGACGCCTGCATTGTTGAGATATTGTCACGACATTTGTGTCGCCATCTATGATATTTCAATTTCATTTAGTTCTCTCTATAGACACGCTGTTGTTGTGATGATATCCATACGTCGCGCCCCATATTCCGCCATGGTGGGGTGTGACAGAATGGTATCAGAGACAATGGTTATAGAGAATTAGGTTGCCTAGTCGTATAGCCTAGTCTATAGCTTAAGGGTCCTGCATATAGGCGTCATAGGAGTATGTGTGCATTTTATAGTAATTGATGTGTTAGAATATTATTTTTGCAGTATTTGTTAGGTTATGAACTACTATGGTTCATACTTAACTACATGTTATTTTCTTTACGAGTTTTGATTAGTGCGGGTGGAACCATGGTCGTATACGCTAGTCATTGTTGGATTTCGCTTAATTATGTTTTCATGTTCTTTATACATTTCGAATTTTGTCTACGCTGGTTCAGCTGGACTACGAGTTTATGTGTTTCGTGCATTGGCTATGTTATTTTAATACATGGGGTTTTGGATCTTATCTTGTGTGGTTATGTGCTTGTGAGTTGTTGGATTATGTGTTATGTGTAGTATTAATTTCTTATAAGTGTCATCATAGGAGGGAGTACATTGGTGAAAGGGAACATGTATAATTATGGAGGCCTACATAATTATATATGTGCCACAACACCACTGGACTTTCAAGTATGATTGCATGAAAGAGAGTTAATACATGCTTGTATAGTATATGTTGGATGGATTTGAGTGTATGTACGCTTATGCCTATGTATGTAAAATTATTTTCTACTTACCGGTTGTATTCTTGGGATGGTTGCTAGATCGTTTCTCTTTGAGATGTTCAACTTCTGTAGTAGCGCATTGCTCGGGTCCTCATTTCACATGTTTGTTTGTACGGTACTTTTGGCGTGAAGGATTTTGAGATGGTGGAGATTTCTTTTTGGGGTAACGATGTCTTTTGTTTCGAGTTATACATGGTAAAAAAAAGAACTTGCAAATTGAAAAAAATGTTGTTGGTAGTCGATGAAATAAGGAAGTGTCGGGATCATGTTTCAAATAAGGTGGAATATAAAATCTTTAACATATAAGCATGACTCGGTTATTTTAAAATATTTTGGTTTTGATCACCAAAAGTTATTGTTCTTAAGTTAAAAATTTTGTTCTTATGTAGTGAAATATGTTAAAATCATGTAATTAATAGAGTTTTAATTTTCTGGAATTAAAATAAATTAGGTTCTAGTTTTGGTAATTAATGGGGGGCTTTAGGGTTTAAAAATCGTTTTTTTTAATTTGGTATAAATCGGAGTAGTTAGAAACTGTCGCTAATGCCTAGGCAGATTTTGAGAAAAATCGTTTTGGTCATAACTTGTTCGTTTTGAAAGGTTTTTGGGTGATTCAAAAGCCTAAAATTATGTACTCGGAACATACTTTTCAAATTATGCACTCGGAACATACTTTTCAAATATTCAGAAAGTTTCGTAATTGGAAGTCAGTAGCTTGGTCGAATTAATTGTACAAGTGTTGAGTTCAAGGTTAATTTTCGGACAACATGGTTTAAACTCGTGTTTTGGGTATATTTCGGTAATGAACACTTGGAGGGTTAACATAGAAATGAGTTGGGAAGGAATTTGAGAGTTCTTTAGAACTTATTATACGTGGTTATATTTTGATGAGTTTTGATTTATGGTTTTGATAAGTTTCCTCGCGGACGGTTAAGGCTCATGTGTTGTTGGTTGAGATTATTTTCGTGTAAACTGAGTTCACGTTTGAACGTGAAGGTTTTATCAAGGATATGTATCCTCGTTTGTTTGCTGAGAATAAGTTTGAGTTTGGGAGTAAATCTCGGGACGAGATTTCTATTAGGAGGGAGTGATGTGACAACCCTAGGTTTTGGGTTTGTCACTTGGTCTTACTTTTAGGTTATTTTATGTGTGCTTACTTGAATTGTGTGTTTACGTGTTTATTTTGTGTGAACGAGGTTGGTGTGGTTATCGTTTATGAGTATAGAGTACTCATAAGTAAATCGAGGAACGGTTATTTCATGTTCATGAGCTCACAAGTGGTGACTATGAAATGAAAATGGTGATATTGTGGTGTTTACGTATACGTATAAGTATTATAGTAATAGCATTTTTTTTGGATTTACGGTTTAGCGTTTAGAGGTCTCGGGTGAGGTAATTATCCATATGAATATTTTTCGGGATGGTTTTAAGTCATTTAGGACTTAGTTATAAAGTTTATTTCAAAATTTGAGATATTTTTTTCAAAGTGTATATTTTACGTCTTTTACGGTAAAACGCGTAAATTTGACTAGTTTTACGGTTTTGAGGTTTTGGGAGTTTTAGGAGCTGAAATAAATTAAGGGAAATTAAGGTAATATTAATAAGATATTAATTAACAATAAAAAGAAAAAAAATAAAGAAAAAACGAAATTAGGGGTGTTTGGGTCGGTTTAGAAGAGAAAAAAAGGAAAAAAAAGGAAAATATTTAAGGAAAGTGGGCTTTGGGTTGGACTAGGATTCACCCATACCCTATATAATGTATATAATAAACCAAATTCATTATTTTTCTCCTGGAGATGAAGGAAATTCGTGAGTCTTATAAAAAAAATTAGGGTTCTTCATAAAATTTGGGGGTTTTCATAAATCCAAGGTAAATCTTCAAATCCCTTTTTAATTAAATTGTTTTTATGTTTTCTTTAATCATCTTATGATGGATTTAGGTTAGGGTTTAATTTAAGAACACTAAATTAATGTTATAATAATGAGTTCATAATGATTACATAAATTAGGGCCTGTAATTAGAGGGATTAGGGTTAATTAATGTGGTTGATTTTGTTAAACCCGTTTTTAAAAACTGGGCAGAATTTTGAGTCAATTGTTTTGATCATATCGGGAGTTCTAGGAACATTCAAGATGCGATCCAAGTATCCCTGAAAAGGTAATTGAAGTGGCTTTCTAATGCAAGAAACTAGAACTAAATTGGAGGTAGAGAAGTGGGTCAAAAACAGGTTACAACAGTCGGAGGTCAATACAGTTTTGAAGTCAGCCTGTTTTCTTTTTAAGTTTTGGGTTGTTTGGGGTAGTTAGGGTTGCATTGGGATCTTCTAACGAACATGAGAGATGGTTTATATATTTTAATAAGGATCTGCACTTGGGCTAAGATTGTGGTTTAGGGTAAGACCCTCTAATGGTAATAAACTTTTCATATGTTTAAAATCAGGAAAACTGGAATGACAAGAGTATATATATATATATCAGGGCCTTAACAGTAGCTTTAAGGTTAGGGAAAGTGGGAGGTGTTAGCCAACATATGTAAGGGTATGAATATTCCTTTAAAAGAAACCATGGGTATGTTTAAGTGGATGTTTGACTTAAAGTTTTGAGACCTAAAAACTGGGACTGTTTTGTGTAAAATATGAACGGGATAGTTATTAAACTTAACCAAGTTAAGGACTTGTTAAGGAAGGGTACTGGGGTGTTTAGAGTTATAAATGGGGTATTTATATGAGAGGAGGTTAGATGTCCATCATAGGTTGATGAACCATTTTAGAGGTTGGTTCATGTATTGATTTATGTGTTTTTGGATTATTAGCTTGGGGCTAGAGCAAGGACTTTGGAGAAGCAATCAGGTGAGTTCATAGTCCCATTTTACTACGTTTTTAAATGTTTTTTTTCCAGTATGGGATGGAGATGACACTTGTAATGTTCTTAAACATGATTTAGTACTATGTTATAAAATGTGTGGACATAAATGTGTTATTGTGTGACTTGCGTGCTTATGTGTTCTCATATGTGCTTTGGTACGTGTTCTGCTATGTGAATCTTGTTTGGATTGTGATTGGCTTTGGTACATAGATGTATGGGCGTCTATGGGACCAGTTGTGATGTGTGTGGAGCGTGGGGCACGATCCGTCCTGAGTACTTGTGCATCGTCTCTTCGGAGGCAAGATATCTCGACTGGGATATAGTTCATCTTCCACAGGTGGTGTGGGAAAGATCCGGATAGTGTGGTGTGTGTTCTTGTGCGTGTGACGGGATACTTCTTGATTGTTATAATGTGCTTTGTGAATTGTAGATGTAATTGGTACTTGGCTTGAGTTTTGTTGTGGATGCATGTAGCATGATTATCACATTATGGTCCATTACTATAAATTGTTTTTCTTCAACTTATTTACAGCGGATGTCAAGGTTTCTTATGATGTTCTAGATAACTTAAACCTATGTTCTCACCAACTTTATGTTGACAGATTTTAGTGTCATTTTCAGGTGAGGTAGTTGTGCAAGATGATGTTAGAAGTGGCTAGAGTATAGAGGCTGCTAGGATTGCATTCAGAGGAATCCCCTTTCCTCTTAGATTTTATTTTGTGTTTTGATTAAGTGAACGTTGTGGTACCTATATGTTTGATGTTTGTTTATTTGTATGTCTTTGGTAAGAGGTAGGCCTGTTACCTACTTACCTAGACGCCTGCATTGTTGAGATATTGTCACGACATTTGTGTCGCCATCTATGATATTTCAATTTCATTTAGTTCTCTCTATAGACACGCTGTTGTTGTGATGATATCCATACGTCGCGCCCCATATTCCGCCATGGTGGGGTGTGACAATAGTACACTCAATAAGCCACCAAATTCAACAACCAGATAACCAATAGATAGCTTATCACCTAAACTATTCCCAAACCTGATTTCAGACCTTAGATCTAATAAACAAAAAAGTTATTGGATCTGATGTGTTTGACCAATCTCAAAAACACTTTTATCAGATTTTTGCAAAACTTCAAATCCTTTTTCCAAACTTTTAGAAGCTTAACCAATGACTAAAACTTATATATTAAGAATTTTTTAGACTTCCCAAACCCTAAGAACCAAGGTCACAAGGCCACAAGGCCTTATGAACCAGTAATCCCAAACAATCCTTTATTAAGCACTTTTCAAAAAAGTTCTTAATCCTTCAAACAACCTAATGATTTTAATGATCAAATAGCTACACTAGGTGACAACTAACAGATACCAACCATAAAACACAAAGCACAAACACAAAATCACCAAATCACATACCAAAACATAAATCAGACCATAACATGTGATTTTTTTAGAGGAATCTTAACAAGAGCTTATACCTGTCCACCACAACATCCAAGGAGGACCAGTAACGCTCCTTGGACCTTGTTCAACAACTAGAACAAGACCAAGGTATTTCAACAAGAAAGATGGATGTCTGCCTTGGTTGATGTTTCAAAGCAGAAACTCAAGGGCTTGATTTCTTCAACACAATGAACAAATAGCCCAATCAAAGGCCCCAATCCCTTAACAAGCTTGGTGTAAACAAGCTTGTAAGAGCTTATAGCTTTTGGTTAAGGATTAGTACAAGCAAAATAACAAAATCAGAAACCACTTTTCAAGCTTTTTTCAAACTTGAAAACCTTACCTAACATAAACGTCCTTGAACCACAAGATTCAAGTACACTTATAACATATAATGGAACTCAGAATTACCCTTAAACAACACCAACTTTCAATAACATAAAAAGGAATTACAATTTTCTCAAAATACTAACTTTCGTAAAATTCAAAAAGGAATTACAATGTTTAAAAGGTAAAACTGGAACAAGGCTCTCTGACAAGTTGAGGAGTCCTTATATAGGCCACAAAGGCTGAGATTACAATGAGAAAAACCTAGCTATGAAGTTCCTAAAATGCCCTTGAATCTTCTAGACGCATTTGTTGCTTGAGCTGTCCAAATTCATCTTGGCTGTTCATTTTAGCTTTGTAACCAAGCAAGGAGTGTGGGCTGTTGATTTTGACACCTGGCATTCCTTGGAGGTTAAATTGTGATGTGATAGGTGGACATATGAAATGGTGGGACCCTTTGGTGAGTGGAGGTGAGGGTTTTGTGTGTGGGATAGGTTTCTGCATGTGTGAATCACATGTGGGTGTGGGTAATTGGAATTTACCCTTTGGTTTAAGTGAGATAGTAACTGGTGGTGAAAGGTGAACAGTAACACCTTTTGATCCATTTTTGTAGGAGTGGAAAATGTTTGGCGCATTTCTTTGTTTGAATGTTTTAAATGCCCAGCTTTGGCCCTTGTGTTTTGGTGAAATGGATAAATCAAGTTTTTCAGCCACCAAAACGTATTCGCTTTGTATTTGAAGTTCTGGTTTTCACACTTTTGCCCCAAAACTTTGGCAAAAATGTTTCAAGGGTTATTTTTGCCATTTTTGAATGCTTGAGGGACTGATTTTGGAGTTTCTTGATCTTCAAAGGTCTTCATAGTATCTTTGACTTCATGAGGGACCATAATTGACAAATTAGAATTGATGAGGGACTAATCTTGCCAAATCTTCAAAGTTGAAGGACCATTTTGTAATTTTAACAAACTTAAGGGACCAAACTTGTAATTATGAATATACAAGGGTTTTAAGTGTCATTTCTTCATAATTTGAGGATCAATCTTGTACATCTTCAAGTCTTCAAGGGTTAATCTTGGATAAATCATGAATTAGGGCCCGGTTCTTTGTACGACTTCGTTCTAAGTGTCATTTTGTCTTTTTCACGATATCCATACCTAAAACACACAAATAAACAAATACAAGCATATATATGGTATTTTATGACATTTTATTGCATTTAAAGCCCGAAAAGAACGATGAGATCATGTAAAAATGCCATCTCATCAATCTTCTTCACATGGATCTATGTGGTCCCATGCGTGTTCAGAGTATCAATGGAAAGAAATATATTCTTGTAATTGTCGATGATTACTCAAGGTACACATGGACTCACTTCTTGAGGTCCAAGGATGAAACACCCGAAGTTCTCATCAGCTTTCTTAAACTGATACAACGTAGTTTTCAAGCTCAAGTTAAAGTGGTTCGTACTGACAGAGGTACAAAATTTTTGAATTCAAAACTGAGAAACTATTTTGAAGTCGAAGGAATTGAACATGAAACATCTATTTCTCGAACACCCGAACAAAACGGCGTTGTTGAAAGACGAAACCGTACTTTAGTTGAGGCTGCTCGAACATTATTATCCGCTTCAAAACTACCACTATACGTTTGGGCCGAAGCCGTGTCAACCGCATGCTACACACAAAACCGATCCTTAATTATCCCAAGACACGAAAAGACACCATATCACATAATTCATGATCGAAAACCTTCACTCAAACACCTTCATGTTTTTGGATGTACGTGTTACATTATTCGAGATGGTGAAAATCTGGACAAGATGAAAGAGAAATGTGATGCATGTATTCTTGTAGGATATGCAACTCAGTCTAAGGGATATAGAGTGTACACCAAGAGAACAAAATTGATTGTCGAGACCATTCACATTCGATTTGATAAATTACAAGAGATGGCACTTGAACAAAATAGTTTATGTCCTGATACACAATGACAAACGACTTCCGTTCATAACCGCACGGAACTCGGAACTCAAGACCACAGCAATGAACTGTCAAGTTCAACGCTGGTTCTAGAAAATGTTCCTAGAGCTGATATGACAGTCGACACGACAATTGAAGAGTTGGAAATGTTATATGGACCAATGCATGATGAATATTTCACGGGGGAGAAACAAGTTGTATCAAAGTCTTCCGCTGTCAGTCATGATAAGAATGATGATACCGATCATCGTCAACAGCCGGATACAACTTCATCTACTTCAACATGGGTTGCTGCAAATTTACCTCCTCAGAATATCACTTCAACAATCGATCCTACAACATCCACAAATACTGTCATTGCTCCAGAGAACACAAATCAAGCAGACCGATGCATTATCTGACGAAGACGAATTTATCAACCCATTCAGTACACCAGTACACGGAACTGGAGAGTCTTCTACTCGCCATGTTGATCCATCAAATATGCATACGTTTTACCAAGGACATCCTTCAACACATCAATGGACCCGATATCATCCTTTGGTTCACGTAATTGGAAACCCTTCACAACCCGTTCGTACAAGACGACAGCTTCACACCGATGGTGATGTTTGTATGTTCGCACTTGCCGTGAGTTCAGCCGAACCGAAAAACATCAAAGAAACCATGGCTGATCATGCTTGGATTGAATCGATGACGGATGAACTTCAACAATTTGAAAGACTTAAAGTCTAGGAACTTGTTGACAGACCATACGATGTAATACCATTAAATCTTCGATGGATCTGGAAAAACAAGATGGATGAAGAGAACACGATCATCAAGAACAAATCTAGGCTAGTGGCAAAAGGGTATGGACAGAAAGAGGGTATTGATTTTGAAGAATCATTTGCACCAGTAGCTCGAATGAAAGCGGTCAGGATTTTTCTTGCTTATGCTGCACATAAGGGATTCATTGTCTATCAAATGGACGTAAAGACGGCGTTTCTTAACGGTCCTTTGAAGGAAGAAGTCTATTTCACACAGCCGGAAGGATTCGTCAATCCTCATTATCCTGACAAGGTGTATCGTCTCCACAAAGCACTTTATGGACTCAAGCAAGTTCCAAGGGTGTGGTACGACGAGCTCTCAAAATTTCTTGTCTCCAAATGTTTCTCAAAAGGTTCCATTGATCTAACTTTGTTCACTTATAAATATGGGGATGACATTTTGCTTGTGCAGATTTATGTTGATGACATCTTCGGGTCTACAAACCCAAAACTTTCAAAATGGTTTGAAAAAGTAATGCACAACAGATTTGAAATGTATATGATGGGTGAACTAAAATTATTTCTAGGAATTCAAGTTCACCAATCCCCAAGTGGTATCTTCATTAACCAAACTAAGTATTGTCAAGAGATAATCAAAAAGCATGGTATGACATCATGTGACCCCATTGGGACACCATTATCAACCACAACCCTAGATGCTGATTTGGAGGGATTACCCATAGATCAAACGAGATATCGTTCCATCGGGTCCCTCATGTACTTGACAGCAAGCAGACCTAACATTCATCATGCTACGTGTTATTGTGCATGATATCAAGCACGACCCACTGAAAAGCACCTCAAGGAGGTTAAACGGATCTTTCGGTACCTTAAGAATACCATTCAGATGGGACTCTGGTATCAGAGGGAAACCGGTTTCTTTCTAACGGCCTATTCAGATTCTGATCATGCAGGGTGACTTGATACACGTAAAAGTACTTCTGGTGGTGCATAATTTCTAGGACAAGATAAGCTTGTGGGATGGTCTTCCAAGAAGCAGGATTGCACGTCACTTTCATCAGCCGAAGCGGAGTATGTGTCTCTATCTGCGTGTTGTGCTCAAGTTCTTTGGATGAGAACACACCTCACGGATTATGGCTTCCACTTTGATAAAGTACCTATGTACTGTGACTCAAAGTCTGCCATAGCCATCTCCTGCAATCCGGTCCAGCATTCCCGCACGAAGCACATTGATGTCAGATATCACTTCATTAAGGAACAAGTTGAAAAGGGTATTGTTGAATTATACTTTGTTGGTACTGATTACCAATTAGCTGACTTGTTTACAAAAGCTCTTTTGAAAGAGAGGTTTGCGTATCTTGTTAGGCAAATTGGTATGAGATGTTTGACTCCAGCAGAACTGGAGGTTCTGGAAAAGAAGCCTGCTTGATTCATCTATCAAACATCTACTTGTAAATACCTTTGAAAAAGCAAAATATAAAACATATAAAAACAAAACACAAAATTAAAAATCTTTCAAAATCCAAAAATATTCTTATCGACATGTCTTTCAGTATCGATAATATGGACTTACCTAGAAATGTCGCTAAATAACGACACGGGTGTGTACATAAAGCTCGAATGAAAGTTGTAAATATTTTTCAAAACATGTCATTTCTATTTTTTTAAAAGAAATTGTCTATTTTGGACAATATTTCCATCAACGGGTAGAGCAATCTATCTTGGGTTGAGCTTGTCACAAAACATTCCATGTTTTGAGCTCAACACAATGGCTTGTAATCACTTTCAGATTGCAACCCGGATCTAAATTCACGGGGGAGTGTACGCTTTTGTACTCTTACCCTTAGCAAAAGAAGTTAAATCTTCTTACACTTGAGTGGATTCGTCAAGACATTCAAAGTCTATGAACTCAAGTTTATGCTTTAGAAAAACCTTTTCGTCAAAAAGAATTGATTTTTCAAAAAGCGTTGAACACAATATTTTCAAGAATTTCTCAATGATATTCAAAATCTTTCAAAAATTTTTTGTTCAACAACCCCTATCCTAAAAAGTTTAATGTGGATCAAATCCTCGTAATGACAATTCTATTGGATCAATTTTTGAGGGGGAGCTTTCCAAACTTCATGCTAAGTTTGACACATTTTTTTTCTCCCGAAGGATTTCAAGACTATTTTTCAAAATATATTTTAATCAAATTTGGTATCTCTAATATCAAAAGATTTTATATATTAGAGATAGGGGGAGAAAATGTGATTAAACTATGATCTAAAGACTCAAGCACTCATGGTTATGATCAAATACCCACAACATCTTTAATTCAAGACGTTATTGGTGTTAAAAGGGTGGTTAGGTTTAAGTCCTATGATCCAACCAGAACCGGAGGGATCTTCCCAGGGACAATCCAATAGATTATAAGAAGTCCTTAGGAAAGATGGAGTAGAATGTGATCGAAGCTAAATGCCGACTAAGTACTGATGATAGCACTGGAACAATCACAACAAGGTGCTATTAATGATGTCTTGGTAAGCATTGAAGGGGTTGAAGGATGAAAAAGAAATGTAAGGATAAAGGATCTAAAGAAAGAAGCCCTCCATACAACTTAGGCAGAAACCGGGTCAACACATCATGAAGACAACTCATCATGGACCCAGTGATGTGAAGCACAACCCTTTCCCAGCTACTCAAGCTTCTCTCAAAAGAAGTTTGTTTTATTGTCACGGAGATCAACATGACTTCTATTGACTTTCTTACTCCGAGATAGTTGATATTGAATAGGTGGCATCTGCTCCAGCCTCCGACAACTAAAAGTGCACAAATCGAGTCTAGAGCCAAGAGATCAATCAAATCTCGTTAGGACACGCTGATGAAGATAAAGAGAGTCTTACGCTATATCCTTGCGATATTGCTAGAACACTCAGAGTGATACTACTTAGTATTCACAATGATGAGTGGAAATCCTTCCAGTGTTAACATCAAACAGCACTGCGGTAGGTCATATGCAAGATTCTTTATGAATGGAACATGTGTAAAACTGAAAAGCAACAGTGGTTTGACTCTGAATTGATTCAAACTCGTTTCAGGTTTCTACGCAATATCTTTATGGTCTTGCCAGAACATTCAGAGTGATATTCATTAATATTCACAGTGACGAATGGAAATCCTTCTAGCATCAACATCAAACAGCGCTACGGTAGGTGACTTGTGAGATTCTTATGAATCAAACATGTGTCAACTGGAAAGCAACAATGGTAAGATTCTTAATGAATCAAACTTGTTCCAGGAATTTGAATTGACGACTTTAATCAAGCGGATATTCATCCAATTGATTCACTCTTTATGTTCGTAGTCTTGCTTTGAGACGGTCGAGTAAAGAGAACGGCTAGTACAACCGCGAAACCATGTCAAGGAGATTCTTAATTGAATCTACCTAATCACAGGTACGGTATTTAATATCATATAACGGTCTTCACCGACCGAAGGTAAAACGCTACCGATTTAGGATGAATGTCAAAGCCATTCAGTCTGTGTCCATGTTTTGTCTCGAGAAGGTGGCGTCACGGTGTACTCAGCATAGTCAAAGATTCAAAAACCACATGTTCATGCCCAAAGACTTATTCAACAATTAATAGTGTGAGCATGTGGATAAAGACACAAGATCGCAAGATGGAAAAGACAAGTCAAGAATGATTTAAGATCTCAAGATAAAAGACTAAGTCGAAAGACAATGACAAAGGCTCAAAGATCACAGCATGAAGGAACAAAACTACTGTTACACGTTCAAGACTCATTTATGACGAGATTCGTAATATCCATTGATCTTCAAATATCAAAAGGGTATGACCTCACATTGGGGGAGATTTTTAGCCTCAAAATATTGAGTCAAACAAGAATGCTCGGTCATAGGTTATTATTGTAACATTAGTTAGAACGTTGTAATAGGTAGTTAATTAGTCGTGGTTTACGGGCTTGGATTTAAACTAATTAAAGTCCAAAAGACAAGCCCGGTCCAATATATAGCCTATTAAAGCCCGCATGTGGGTGGACTATATATACTACCCTCCTAGCATGTTAGGAGGGTTGGTTGTTCACTTTATTCTTTTCCTAATCTAATATTCACCAAGTTAATCATCTATTCTCTCTACTTTCTCTCACTACTTTCTCTCTCTAGAATTCATCTTCTTCATCTATTTTCTTTCTCAAATTCGTATTATATCATCTAAATATATGGGACAACATGTACCCCTTGACATGACCTTAATACATGCTCCCCATAATACAACCTTGCCGGGCTAGAATAACAGAACAACACCCAAGACGAGATGGAGGGACAACGAAGACGAACCTCTCGCAACATAACCTCTCGATCTACCAAATTGAAAGCATTTTTAAAATCAACTAGTAACATCGACAAACCAACCTCATCACCATACCTCTCAAGAAAGCGATTCACATCATGAAGAATAGCCTCACTCCCTCCCGACACCCCCACCCCAAACTGTAAATCACCAAAGTACCCATCCAAAGAATGACCAACCTTATAAGCACATACCTTAGAAACAAGCCGTCTCTAAACAGTACCTACAGCAATGGGACGGATCCCCCCACCAGGCTTAACCAACGGGGTGAGAGGAGCACTAGCGATATACTCACCCAACACCATGGGACAACGCCCATCAAGAAAAAGGTTCACTACTTGGGTGATAGAAGAAACCAAATCATCAGAAATAGCAACCGTAGAACCACTCAAACAATCTAAAAGGTGCTGGGCCCACAACCCATCCCGCCCACAAGACGTACCTCGGGGAAAACTCTTGATCACATCAAGAACCACATATTGAGAAACAACAAGGGGATGAAGATCAAGAGGTATATCTGGTAAAGAAGGAGCATGAACAAAAGGATGCTTACCCTTTAAATCTACAAGATTAGTATCATTATAAGGAGCCACACCAGATGAGGAAAGAACTCTAACGGCTGCAGAATAATGCCCATCCGAAATCTTCCGTCTACACTTCTTAAAATTCTGCTCAACCAACCCACTATCCTCACTAAGAACATCAGACAAAGCGGGGGAAGATTCAACCAAACACTCTCTAAGAAGCTGTAAACTACCATCCAACGTCTCCCAAGAACGAATAGCATTAATAATATACTCCTCTTGTCTTTGCCTCTTGATAACGGACCTACACTCCAGATTACTTCTCGGACGAAAGGTTTTAAGAAGACAAAGAGGCAAAACAATCAAACGAACCCAAGAAGAGATGTCATCAGGCTTTTTAACCACCCTGTCAAGGGAACCTTTCAAGACGCGAGAAAAACCTAAACGACACTTTGGAGGGATAGATTTAACGGTACGCAACCCTTTAGAAAATAAGTTATCAAGTGTCCCTAAATCAAAACCACAATGTGAGTCGCGTACTTCATCATCACCACTAACAAGATGCAGCGGACAAGATGGAACAAGAGGCTTAGTTAGGTCATAAAGAACAAATTGAACAATACCATCACCACAATTAGGAGGTGGTACAAAATCCGAACCCTTACCATGCCGACACTTAGACCGAAACGTGTGCGTAGTGAAACAACCACCACACAACCAAATCCCCGTACCCTTGAAGGTTAACTCGGCCCTCTCATATACAACCAAATCGGATAGAATGGATTGTTTTGTACAAGCTAGTGCATCACCACTAAAATGTTTATCACGAAGATGAATAATCAAAGACGACTTAGTAAGCCCATTCCCACTACCATCTCGACAACCATTATGACCAACAAACGGACAATGAAACCGAACAACCGCCATGACACCAACCAAACCAAATCAATAGCGAACACCACCAGTCGCCACTAAACAACCTAATCTAAAACAAACACCACCAGCCGCCACTAAACAACCTAATCTATAACAACCTAAACTATAAGCAACCACCCAGCAAACGACCAACAAATGATCAACCAAAAACACATCAGCAGCAAGCCAAACAAACTCACATCATCAACAAAACAAGCAAACCCACAACAGAAACAATCAAAACAAATCCAACCGGAGCTACCCCACCTAACGAACCAGCAAGACCCTGACCACCCTAACGAAACCACAAGACGTGGAAGCAAAAGAAACAACCGAAACCTACAAGACCGGCCCACCAAACAAACCCACAAGACGTGGATGCTACCCAACACCAATACCACAGAAAACTCCTGCTCTGACAAAAACCCTTTCGCCCGAAACCACAAGAAAACCAAACCTGTACGGACCAAACGGAGCAAACACCACCTATCGAAACAGCAAGACCCTGACAACCCAAACAAACCCCCAAGACGAGGATACGATCCAGCAACAAAATCAGACCTATAAAACCCCTGCCCCGACAAAACCCACCAAAACTGACCAAAAACCAAAACCACCAGAAAACAGAACCTGTGCGACGATCCCCACTAAGAATTTTAAAGAAACCGGTAAATAGAAACAAGATGAACGAGAAAAGTAAAGGAGGTAGGGACGACCGGAAATGGTGATATGAAGATGAACGTGAAATGAAAAGATGACCGTGATATGAAGATGAAAAAGGGTTATTAAAGGCTCGAAAAAGAAGGATGATGAAAGTGATGAGAAAGTAACAGTTATATGAAGATAAAAAAGGGTTATTAAAGGGTTCGATTGAAGAAAGAAGATGAAAGGGATAAGAAGAAAAAACAGACGAGAAATAAGGAAGATGAAAAACAATTATAAGATGAAAAATAGTTATAAGATGAAAGGGAATAAATGGTTGACCGGAAAATGGGATTTAAGAAGAAAAAACAGACGATAAATAAGGAAGATGAAGGAAGATGAAAAACAGTTATAAGATGAAAAAGAGTTATAAGTTATCATTACATACAAATATCTACCTCCATTATTCTTTCTATACATCTCCATTACCAGACCTTTCATCACCAAGCCTTTCATCACCAGACCTTCCATCACCAAGACCATTTTCCACCATGGCTAGCTATATTCATTATTCTTCTTTTTTTAGACCTGAAATCAGAGAACCAAGATATGCAACGAGATCCAACCATCGAGAACCAAGTTAGCCATAAGCATACCTGAGAACTCAATAAGGGTTTGGTGGCGAGATCATTAAAAGAATTGGATCTATCGTTTATGATTTTGGTTTTGTTGGGTTTACAAACTCGTCATAAGTGGAAGCTAGTTAGATCGAAGGGTTTAGGGATTAGGGTGTGGTAACGTCATCTAGGAATTTATCAGGTTAATACTTAAGCATGAAGGCTGGTTAGATTTGAGTCCGTTTTATTCAAACCCTAGGTGTATCTAGGGTACTCGATTGATAAAAGACGAGGTGAACCAGGTTGTATACTTGTTAATTCAAACTCGATGACTGGTGTTAAAGGTACTATGGCTTCAAGCCCGGTGGCTGGTGACGAGACATTGGTATTGGTGCGGAGAGAGGGTCGTGGCGAATAGTTAATTCCAACAACTGTGGTGATTGTGTTCTTATGAACACAGAGAGATAGAATAAAAAGGAAAAAAGATTATTGCTTTTGTTGTATAAAAAAATAAGAGAGTGAATGTGGATAAAAGACGAAAATGCCCTTCTATTTAACAGTCAAATAAGTCAAAGTGACGGAGTTAGCAAAAATGGACCAAAAGTAAAGAAATAGTTTACTTTTTTGGTCAAAATCGAAACTATTTTTATTTTTGGACCAAAATTAAAAACTCGACCGAACCACGAGAACCAAAAAAGTAGTTAACTCTAATCTTAATGTTGCTAAGGTTACACGTGTCTTTTTGACCTATTTAATTATTACTTCTTTTACCTAAACTAAATAAGAGATATATAAGCAAGTATCCATTTGACGCATTATACTGTTTTGGCCAAATCGCTGTAGTGAAAATCTTGATAAAGCTGTTTGTGTAAGAAAACTAAGACTGAAATTAAAAAAAATAGTGATTCGTTGTGATTTCGTTAGGAAGATGTTAAATCAATTTTTAGAAAAATTATTGTTTAATTCCTCTAATATGAGCCTCTGTTGTTGCATAATTAGCATAGACCCATTTGAAATAATAAAAACCCATATCATATGGGCAAAATCTCACATCTGTGTGGGCTTGTTCTTGCATTACCGTCGTACGCAGAGTCTTAAAATTACACACTATTCTTTAGCCATCAAAAAACTGAATTCTTTTATATGCTTAAAAGGTCCATTCAAGACTTTACTGAAACTATTTACACCAAGGCTACTGATTCGTTAAGTAGTGTCCTATAAAATATGTAGAATAACATCGGTAAAATATAAAACTGTAGATCTAACATACCTGATAGGAATATATTCATAGAGGATGATAGTGAGCCCTCTAATCAATGCACTGCAATCGTGCCAGCCCCGCCTACAAAAACCAATGAAACATTAGAATATATGCAAGTAGCAATAATGCATTATTGATAGTTAGTCCTGCCATTCACAATTCTATGCCAAGTCTATATGGAGCCTCATTGTCATCATTATCCATCAAATAATTGATTTATATAAATATACATATGTTTAGTTAGCAACATATTAGGAATTCATTTGTGTAATTACATTGAAACCTACAAATTGTTAATGCATCTTATCCTTACTCAATTTTTTGCTTAAATATATCTTTGGTTGCAGTCTTCAAATTTTCCGCATCAGATGCTACATACCTTGTCGAATTAAATATTACATGTTTTCCGTCCAACCTAAAATAGTTCACATCTCGTAAACAAAAACTATAATCTATGATTGACCACACAAAAAACCCGGGATTAGCGGTTTCACAAATTACCAGCTGGCTGTGACTGTTGTGAGGAAGAATTGTGAGCCATAGGTTTTTTTCCAGCATTCGCCATTGAAAATAGTCAAGCAACTCAAATGATTTGATGCTTGAATGCACGTTTATAGTTTTAGTTCTGTGAGCGAACCTATCAATCAATTATTTACCTAATGCGATATGTTTGATCTTGAAGTTCTCATCACTGAACTCTTCTCAGCATATTGATTCTCCTCCTATTCTGATCAACTTTATTGGTTTGCTTTATATCCCTACATAAGATGAAGCACTCTCCTCTTTATGATCCAATATGAAAGTAAGGGGTTTTTTTTGTTAGAAATTGATGGGTTATTTGTAAAGCTGAAGAGGTTGGTGCAAGCAGACAAATAGAAATTAGAACACAGGGCGCTGTACATAAAATTTTCTTGTTCTCTATATGAAAATAACCATGAAGGTTAATGATCCTTAAGTAAAAATGACAGCAACATAAAAGAAACTGGTGTCAATGAATAAATAAAAAGGACCGACCTCTTTAAGAGCAAGCTGGCAAGAAAATCACAAATCTGAGATTAACTCTATTACTAACTCTTGGATAATAGAACCATCATTCCATCACTCGGTCATAATATGCAACAAATATCCCTTTTATCAAATGATTTCATACTATTACAAAGGAGTTTTCCGAGTGACACTCTATTGAAGATAGAAGAGCCACGGGTCCTGCAAATGATTTCAGATAATGGCAGTAATTTAAGAGGAAGAACCATGAAAAAAGCGTTTCTTTAAAGCTTTATAGAACAAACCACGGCTTATATTAAACAATTTTTTGGAAGCTGTTGTTCTCGATAAGCCATCAATGTACACCTGGGTCTCTCAGTACTTTCATGCCATAATGTTTGTGACTATATCCATGATGAGATGATGTACCCTCATCCATAGCCTATCCATCAATTGTTGCCAGTGGTGGCCATGCATGGACCAAGACCTAAGGGGGGGGGGGGGGGTATGAACCACATGACTTATCAAGTCTAACCTATGTGATCCAATATGTGAGACAAGGCATCCCTACTATCGGATCATATTCGTCATGTCCAGTGGTAGGTTGTTCAGTAATCGCTGGAGTTGAAGTCGTTCTTGCATTGATTTTCTGAAATGGTTGCTATAAAATGATTATGCAGATTTATAATACAAATGAACGGTTAAAGAAACAAATTAAATAGTATAGAGTAATTACAAATACAATAACATCCTATCAAACGATGAAACACATTAATGTGAGAAAATAGAATTATCAAATTATCTATCGAGCCGTGAAAAAGATAGAAATATAGTTAGTTCTTTTTCTTATTGTAGGGTTTGGTAGAGGATTTTAAGTAGGGGTCAAACAACAGAGTTACTATTTTCTATCAATTTGGAAAAAAAATCATAGGCAGGAAAACGAATTGCTTCCTACATCATGATAATGTATAAGAATAGCATAAGAAAGTACCTTTAGACGCACCATTAGAAGCAAAGTTCTACAGGACAACCTGCACGTATATAATGTCTTAGTTTTAGTAATGTAAATGAGTCGACGCATTAGGGAAGAGATAAAAAATACTCACCATCATCACCATTGAGGCCATTGGTGTCACGCTCATCATGGGTGTCTGTACTTATGTAGAGAATTCAATACAAAAACAGACCAAAAAAAGAGATCAAAGGTATAAAATCATTTTACCTTAGTTCTCAATACTCTAATATCATCCATGCGAGACTTTAGATTCCATTATCATTCGTTGAAACCACCGATAGACTTCCTTCCTTGTTTAATCTTATGGAAGGTGAAGCCTACAGTTACATCAAAAACCAAAAATCAGTCGATAAACATAGCATTTTTTCGTCTTATTTCAGGGAAGAAAGCGTTGATGCAAAAGTGGATGGATAAAAAGTAGTCACTTTCATTGTGTGCAAAACTGGAGTGATCTATGTCAATTACATAGATTCTTGAAGAACTTGGTCTGCATGGACTTTGCACATCTGAAGCGGTAAATCAGAAAATGTCACGGAGCAGAACAAATAAGATTAAGCTCTAAGATCCACGCTTAGATGGACATGTAATACATTATCATTGGGTTTTCTAAAGAGTGCACGGAATGAATGATTTTAAACATTACCTAAAAAACAAAGGGCATGATCAACTAGAAAAAATATGAACATATGCACACAGAATCTAAAAGGTATTCAGTAGGGTTTTGAGAAAAAAACATATATCTTTAAATCAAAATAAAGAAGATGACCTGCAAAAAAAATTAAACCAACATATGATCTAAAAAATAAAAAAAAATCATTAGGGTTCGAGAGAAGGAGTTAATCTTTGTTTTGTGTGTTTGTAGGGGATATAATTAGTAAAATATATCAAACCAGTTAAGAATAGATATAAATTGGAAACAGATAATTATTAAAATATATGTGTTTAAATTTGGGACAATAAAACCATAAAAGCTGTGTTGGTCTAACGGTATTGCATATCTATAATATAAGCACTGATCCAGTGTTCGAATCATGTAAGTGCCAATTTTTTAAATAAAAAAAATCCGAATTTAATTTTAAAAATTAAAAAAATGATGACATGGCATTATGAGGTGCTTATGTGGCATATCCTTCCTCTTATATATAATGTATATATATATATATATATATATATATATATATATATATATATATATATATATATATATATATATATATATATATATATATATATATATATATATATATGTATATATATATATATATATATATATGTATATATATATATATATATATGTATATATATATATATATGTATATATATATATATATATATATATATATATATATATATATATATATATATATATATATATATATATATATATATATATATATATATATATATATATATATATATATACATATATATATATACATATATATATATATATACATATATATATATATATATATATATATATATATATATATATATATATATATATATATATATATATATCATGAGGTGACGTGTACAATGATGTCATAGTCAAAACCTGAAAACTGCAGGTTTTACATTTCCTCATCTAATTCATCAACACCCGCCTCCTTCTCAGCAACAACATCCTTGGTATGAGACGTCTCATTGCCTCTGTGTCCTTTTCCAGCATCAACAACATTCTCCGGCTCGTCTCTCCTCTCAGCCACATCAACAGCCAGCTCGTCTCTCTTCTTAGCCACATCACCAGTCGGCTTGTCTTTCTTCTCATTGTCTTTATTCTGATCATCTTTCGTAGGATTAACATCATCAAAATAATCAAGATGAGGTGACTTTTATTCCAGTCATAAAGTATCTCTAAACAATCGAATATATCTATGGTACAATTCATCAACTTGTACATCATTCTGAAACTCTTTGTTAGCCCTTCTCAAGAGAGTTTCTAATTCACCCTTCTCCTTAGTTACTCTCAACAAATTCTCTTTAATAACTGTGCAGATACTCTATAAACAAATGTAATAATACTTAAGTTAGAATCAAACACGATTAATGGTGAATCATATATAGTATTATAATCATATATAGCGAAGGTTGATTCATACCTTTTTGTCCTTAGGAGGTACGCCTGAAGCTTTGTTCTTTTTTTAACGTCACTGGCACCAAAGAAACCCTCTATTTTCTTTGCCTCAGCCGCACTCCACTCTCCATGAAGCTCAAGATTACCAAAAACTTGATCTTCCAACTCAAGTTATTGGCGAGTATGCATGTCAGTAGAACTTCAATCCTTGATGGCTGGTCTTGATCGAAGGACTAGAAATTGGTCATACTTTGTAGAATCAAGATAAAGGAGCTGTACACAATACAGAAAAATAGGTTGATATAAGATAAAATATGATAAATATTTAGTCTTACAAACATATATGAAACATATGATTCATCATGAATCATATATGTTTCATCATGAAACATATATGATTCATCATGAATCATATATGTTTCATCATGAATCATATATGTTTCATCATGAATCATATATGTTTCATCATGAATCATATATGTTTCATCATGAATCATATATGTTTCATGATGAAACATATATGTTTCATGATGAAACATATATGATTCATCAAGAAAGTTAAAATTACTTAAAAATGTAAAAATAAAAAGCAAAAATAAAAGATAGGGGACTTACAATCAGAAAATACAAGGGACATGTGTAAAAGCCTTCGATAGTATTAGGTTCTACACTTTCTTAAAGACAACAAGAGTTAATGAAATGGCACCAGTCCACTTTAGCGATATTCATTTCTTCATGAATATGGCGAACCACAATAAGCCTTGGAATTGCTTTCATAGTGTCCGCATCACCCATTATAGTCGCAAAAAGTGTCAGGAAGTTGAGTTTAAACATAAAGTCAATTTCCTTCGCCTTCAACAACTTCTGACTGATGTCCTTAGCCGTGATTTTTTCGGAACCTTTGGCGTAAACTGTTGTTTCCATGACATCACAACACTGTCCTCTTTATATCTCTTCGGTAAATCAAACAAGGAAATTCCACCAATTGGAAGTCCAAGAATTTCATGGATCTTCTCGGGCGTGACTTGAAAGCTGCCTGTATCAATCTTAAACTTGTAGGTGGATTTTTTGAAAGCTTTAACAGCAACCCTCGCTAAACGATTTGGCAAATTATCAACCTTAAGACCCCACTAGTCAGAAAACCCAATCTCCTTCAAAAACTCTTCCATGTAAACATGAACAGCCTCGTTTATCACCTCAAAAAGCGACGCCGGTACAGTTCTAGTAAAAAGCGGTGGAAACTTATTCGAGTACTCAACCTTGTTAGCCTGTTCAGCAGTAAGAGGTTTCTTCTTCACGATTTTTGGAACCACCATCTGCTTTTTAGATGGTGATTCATAGCAAACCAAGACGAAGTCTTTGCTCTCACCATGCACATCGCCCTCTTCTTTCATAACCTTTGGTTTTTTCCCCGTACCAACTTTGGCATCTACCTTCCATTTTCTATCGACCTTGGCTTTGCTCTCCCAATGCACAGCAGCCCCTTCTTTCATAACCTTTGGTTTTTTCCCCGTACCAACTTTGGCAGCTACCTTCCTAACATGTTTCTTAGGCGTTTTCTGACTCACCTTTTCAACTTTAACCAACGCTGCTTCAACCACATCCTCATCCATTATATCATACGTGTGTGTTCGCTCATCAGATTCATCACTCCCACTCTCAGCCACATACTCACTCCCACTCTCGGCCGGCTCCTCACTCCCAATCTTGGCCAGCTCATCACCGTTCCCATCATCACTACCACTCTCAGCTGGCTCATCACTACCACTCTCAGCCGGCTCATCACCTTTCCCATCATCGCCACCCTTTCCAACCTCACTACCCCTACATCAGAAACAACCTTTTCCCCCTTATCCTCATTACCTTCTATATCAGTCAACTCCTTATCCTCGACAACTTTCCCCCTTATCCTCAACAGCTTCTCTTCGAGAGAACACAAGTTTAACTTTAGTAAGATATTTGGGTCTGTCAGTGATTAGAGGAGGTGTATGTGTTACTTTTTCGGCAACTCCTGGTTCCACGCCAAGTAGAGGTAGTTTAGGATTATCTGCGCTAGATTGTCTAGTTTTCATAGTGGTTTTAGGGGGCGGGGTTGTTTTAGAAGCTGTAGTTTTAGGAGGTGTGGTTGTTTTAGGAGGTGTGGTTGTTTTAGGAGGTGTGGTTGTTTTAGGAGCTGTAGTTTTTGGAAGTGTTGTTATTTTAGGAGCTTTAGTTTTAGGAGGTGTGGTTATTTTAGAAGCTTTAGTTTTAGGAGGCATGGTTGTTTTAGCAGCTGAAGTTTTAGTAACTGCAAAAGGAAACACAAAACACATTAAACAAAACAATAAAAAGTTTCAGTCATATATGTTTGCTCATACAAAATAGTACACAATCATATATGAATCTTGATGAATCATATATGTTTTATGGTAAAACATATATGATTCACCATGAATCATATATGTTTCACCATGAAACATATATGATTCGTCAGGATTCATATATGATTGTGTACTATTTTTGAATCATATATGTTTCATGGTGAAACATATATGATTCATGGTGAATCATATATGTTCCACCATGAAACATATATGATTCGTCAGGATATAAGCAAATGGCTACAAACATAATCTTAAAAAACAATAACAAAGCTATTTCCATTTTATAAATCAAGAGAAGTTACCAAATAAGCAAAATAAGCATAAAACCAAGATAACATACCAGATAATCATAATAAGCATAATAAAAAAGCATAAAAAACATGATTAACTGGATAGAATGATCATTACCAGCTTCTCCAGACGGGTTAAATAATGATCTAAGTTTAGACTTGTTAGCAGCAGCATACTCTAATCGAATATTCATAAATCCATAAAAATTAGGGTTAGGTTACGATTAGATAGTGGCAATTAGATCGGGTATATAACAAAGATGGTTGGGATGGTGGAGATACGGTGGTTGGGTGGTTACGGTGTAGAGAGAAGACGGTGGTTGGGGTGGTTGTGGTGGTGTAGAGAAGAAAACACGTGAAGTGTGTGAAAAAATGAGGGGTAACAGATATTGTTTTTACTTTTATTAAATTGAAATGAAAAAACGTGAATCATAGATATTAAAAGAAATGGAGGACCATGATTGTTTCTTTTGGTCTTTGATACAAATGGAGTCTATGGGAACTTTTCCCTCGTAAAGTTATGTTTGTTTTTTGTGATATGTGTCGTGTGATACAAGTTTTGTTTTCTCATACGATGGATGAACACAAAAAATATGTTTCAATCCTTAGATGGATTAAATGTATCTACCGTTATTAAACTATTAGCCAGTGATTTCTTTATCTACATCCATGTAATTTATATTTATGAAAGAAACACTCATTCAGACTCGAATACTTTTAATGAGAATCATTCGTGTTAGTTGAAACTTCCAAATCATATTATTTAAGAATTAACCACTTTCAATATATATATTTTTTTTGGAACGGAAAATGTTAGTTGTTAGTGGGTCAATTCGTGCAATGGCATCCAAGCGGAAGAATATCTTCTTCGAACCCTCGCTTAGTTATGTTAGACTCCTTATCCGTTTCTCCTGAAAGGTCTTTGACAAGTTTTGAACCCAAGACCTCCAAAAAACCTTCTTCAAAGAAACCACTTAGTGGAACGTTGGTGGTAACTGAACTAAGCCAATCGGTTATATATATATATATATATATATATATATATATATATATATATATATATATATATATATATATATATATATATATATATATATATATATATATATATATATATATATATATATATATATATATATATATATATATATATATATATATATATATATATATATACATATATATATATATATATATATACATATATATATATACATATATATATATATATATATATATATACATATATATGTATATATATATATAGAATAAGGTTAATGTGGTTGAGGGGTTTAAAATTGTTAAAATAAAAAGTGATATAGGCCATTGGATGTGTTAGTGATGAGTTGATTTGATTTAATGAGAATAATAGCATTCTTGCAAATAAAGCAAAATTCATGACATTTTTGGAACCCATTTTGAAGACCATGTACGGTCAACCAACACATTTATGTGTTTAGTTGTCACCATTATTTGAACATTTAATTTGTCACCTTTATAAGAACGTAATTTGGTAATATTTTTTGCCCTATCTATTTTATAAATGAGATACAGATGTATATTTGTTCATGCATAGTTTACAACCATTGATTGATACATATAATAAAAATTTAATTAAATATACCAGATGGTTAAATCACAACAAGCAATTGTGTATTGTAAATATTCATAATAACTAAACCATATTAAATTTGTTGATATGCACCATCCGTTTTGTACAATCGTAACATCAGAACAAGATATTAACAATGGGTATTATGTATCATCTTAAACATAATTAAGAATTTGAAATATAGCGTTAATATAGATTATCTTGAACCAAATCTTCCATCGTAAGCTAGATTTCGATGTAGCTACGACTAAGAATTTAAGCCGCGTCCGAACATATCAAGAAGACCAAAATCATTACCGATGGACATATCCATTTTGACATTTTCTTCATACACATACATGAACTCCGTAGTTTTTAACAAGCATGTATACCTATTGTTGCATGAGTTTACAATATTTCTAGCACCAAATTCATACCATTGAAACATCACAATATACCAACTAATACATCAAAATAAGGAGTGCATGAAATAAATGCTACACCGCACCACAAAACTAATACAAGGTCATGGAGGGTAGCGCAAATTCGGACAGGGGGTAGGAATCCAATCGATACACGAGCACAAACGATCGATGAAAAGAAATAAAAGGTAATAAGTAATAACATGTACATTGCTTGATTAATTGATACATATTTTTTTTTACATACTCACATCTTAAGCATGTACATCACTCGTATGATATGCCCAAACTACAATCCCGTTGATGAAAAAATGACATTAATATACAAAGAAACATAAACATAATGGATCAATTTAAAAATTAGAAAACATGAAAATAAATATAGCGACGCTTCGTTGATACACTGTCACTACAAAATACATATTTAAAAACCATGCATCGGTTTCATCCGTTCGACCCCAACAAAAAACACCACGATGAAGTCGAGCCTCGTGGCACAAGACTCGTACACCACCCACTCGTACACCATAGTGAATTCGGGCCTCGCCACACACGACCCGTAAACTACCGACTCGTAAACCATGAACTCGTACACCAAGATGAACTCGTTAAGAATAGCATTAGTCTATATGCATTACGAATAGTATTCACATGCATTAATTTGTGCAAATGAAGAAGGTTTCTTTCACGTTGTATAGTTTCTTGGCATATTTTTTTTTATCTTTTTCATATATTTCCATTACACATGTTCCCATAATTAGACCATTACAAAAAGAAATCATCAATGTTATGATTTTCTCGTTTTCATAGTTTACAAATTTCTTTCTAATTCATGCTTGATTTCAAAAGGTTTTCTTTTTTTTTCTAGTCACAATAAACATGCTGATACATACAGCACAAGGCTTAACATGTACATATAAAAAAATCTGATACACCATGACGAACTCGAGACTGGCCATACATAACTCGTGCACCACTAACTCGGACACAATGGTAGACTCGAGCCTCGCCACACACATAATGGTTCACCCACTAACTCGTACATCACCGACTCATACACGAAGGTGAACTCGAGCCTTGCCAGACGAATCGTACACCACCGACTCGTACACCACAAACTCGTACACCACGAACTCGTATACCATGGTGAACTCAAGCCTTTCCACAAAACTATCGACTGATACACTACCAAATCGTACAATATGGTGAACCCGAGCCTCACCACGCATGACTCATACACCACCGAGTATTATTTACCCCACCGACTCGCACTCGTACACCACAAAACATAAACTATATTGTCGCTTATTGATAGACATAGTGGGGTTCGATGGAGATTACGGAGGCTAAGGTTTCAACGGCATGACGACCACAGTTTCGAAGATGGAGAAAGTAAGAAAGATATGTGTTTGTAGATGTGTGCTAGTAAATTATTAAATGGGAGATCGGGTGGGGACTGTTTGTAGACGTGTTAGGGCATGTGGGGGAGTAACATTTGTGTTGATAATGAATTTATAACGATTGATGGTGACGAATGAATTGATTTAAATGAGGCTGATCATTTTCTTGTAGTACTCCGTAACAACTATTCAGAACACATTAACAAAATACCCTTAATCATTAATAAAAGATATTAATTTTAGTTTTCATTTTGTTTTAATCAATTTAATTATCATCTTAAAAAAAAAGAAGATCCAAAGGCTCAAAATGCTTTTTAGTTTAACAACTTTAAACACCTACATCATTTTATCTAAATTCTATATATATATATATATATATATATACATATATATGTGTATATATATATATATATATATATATATATATATATATATATATATATATATATATATATATATATATATATATATATATATATATATATATATATATATATATATATATATATATATATATATATATATATATATATATATATATATATATATATATATATAATATATATATATATATATATATATATATATATATATATATATATATATATATATATATATATATATATATATATATATATATATATATATATATATATATATATATATTAGATATATATATATATATTATATATATATATATATATATATATATATATATATATATATATATATATATATATATAATATATATATATATATATATATATATATAGTTTTGTTCATCTAAGGTAATAACTCTAATCTATTGGAAACTTACGTGACACTAGTTAATCTGCAATGATTTTAGAGTTATGAATAGTCCGTTAAAGTTCGTCTTAAAGCACGATAAAATTTAAAGAGCAGCTTTCACGTTAAGCGATAAGTAAAAACGTTATTGCTAATTTTGATATGTTTAGCAAGAGCCCAAAATTATGATACTTGAACCTCTCATGAACTGGAACATTTCGTGATCAACAATAATAATTCATTATCCTTTCCTGCATATTTTTTACGGTCTCAAATAATTATAAGCTAGACTCATTATTTAAAAAAGTATTATAAGGTGACGATTATAGATTATAGATGCCGTAAGACAGCTAAAAAAATCTCACTAATATGTAATATCCTTCCTTGGTTTATCTTATTTTTCATTTATAATTTCCATCCCACCAAATTGTATTATGAAACGACCAACGTGCTTACATCAAACTCACCTACAAAGATATTACTCCATATTTATATACCAAAATACTAAGAGACGTGAAAGTCACAAAAATATTATTAGCATGGCATCAAAGCCATTCTTTTCGAAGAAAAAACCTAATTTCCCTCTCTTCCTAATTCTCCTCCTTTGTCTAACACTTATACTTCTAATCCATACCACCACTTATAATCTTTAAACCGACGACGAACCACCAATAACTTCCACCACCCTTCGTCGTCTAGCTACCATTGAACCACCACCTTGGTATGGAAAACTCCAATACATGCTAAAAAAACATTCAGCTAAGCTAAAGCTTGGGCATGTCAACGTTCTGGTTGACCATGCCCAAGTCAATAATGGGTTAGCGGACGTGAAAAATATAAAATTTTGAAAAGGTAGGGGAGATAAGAAATGGGGAGATTTTTTTCCCCGAGTAGGTAGATGAGAACGGAAAAGGGGTCCAATGAAGTGTCGTGAAATCCCGATGCCCGAGTCATATGAGAAGGTGGACGTGGTGGTGGCTCAGCTTCCAAATGGTGTTCGAGATGTTTTTAGGTTGCAAGTAAACTTAGTTGTGGCTAATGTTTAGGTAAAGAGTAGGTGGGAAAATAATGGTGATGAGAGGGAAATGTACGTAGTGTTTATTGGGAAATCAGGTCCAATGTGGGAGATATTTAGGTGTGATGATATTATAGTGGAAGAAGGTGATTATAGGATATATAAACCAGATTTAAGGAGACTACAACAAAAGGTGAATATGCCTGTTGGCTCTTGCATGATTCATTCACCATCCCTCCTACAATCTGGTAACTATTTCATCTTAAATATTGAACCATTTTACTTCTTGGATATTAGTATTAGTTATTACCAAGTACTAGTCTTTGCTTTTTAATTTAATTGCTTTACGTACCCAATTTTGTTTTGTTATTAGTCAATGCTGGAATCATACATACTTTTCAACATGTTATTAGTTGACATACTTATATGCCAAAAATTGCATTCAAGAGCATATATAGATTAGCTTTCTAAGCTTATTTATTATGATAACAATGCAAGGTTATTAGAATATCTCATTATCAACATATTAGTTATATAAGACATAAAAAGATATCGTGAAATTCAAGTTCACAATTTTTAAAATGATTACAGTAACCTCCTGAAAAAGAGGAGATATACCCAGTTTGAGTATATGCTGCGGTAAGTTCAAATCTTGTAGATTAGCAAGACAACGTTCAAAAACCATATTTATAAAAGATAGAAAAATATAAGGGGGCTTAACTTGGTTTAAAAATAACCCGATTTGTCATGTATATAAATGAATTTTTTTTTGACATTATGCAATGTAACATACTTTTGGAATTGTGAATTTGTTTATTTTTATTTTTCACATTAATTCCTATTGAAGAAATTGCATTTATTTACTAACATTAACAATCCCAAGCTCTAAAGTGTAATAAAGTTGAGTAATACGAAATCCCCATAAAAAATGGCCTTTTCTTAGATGGACTATATATAATAAAATAAATTTATATCACAACATACAAAAAAGTATACCTCTTTATTGAAAGAGTAAAATGTATTATAGTCTTGAATGAACGATTGGTATCAAGAAGCATCAACCAATTGATTTGAAAAAAATGTACTTAAAAATAACTACTGTAGCATTTGTATATTACCACACGAATTTTGTATAAATTATACTCACTTATTGAATTGATAAAGTACTATCTTGACACACACTTATAACTAATTAGGCCCGAGTATAATTTTACACACGTGAATATAACATTTAAATGATTTTAGATGAACCATTGATACGAATATGACAGTTTTCTTGTTTTTCCACAGAATATGTATATGCCAGATTCGAATTATTCTAACAAGGGATCAAAATAAAGTTCAAAATCAAATAGTTATATTTCTAACACCCCCACAAATGCTATGCACAGCGGAACTACAACATTTGGGTGCTAGGCAGTTATCATCACACACAAGCCATATCAAACGACTCAAAGAGACGTAAAAGTTTTAGCATAATTTAAACATTGTTAAAAACATACAAGTCTACGGTTTTCAAAATCCCAAGATGATACCACACAGAGTTTGCATTTGGTCCCCACGAATCTCAACCACAAAAGATACATTTTTGTTCACATGACAGAAAAATAAAAGTTTTCAAGTTAAATAATGGGTGGAAAACAAGTAGACCGCCAAGCCACACATAACTCCCATCTTTTGCATGCTCCATGCTATACTTCATCGATTACCTGAAACACATGCTAAATTGGGTCAACAAATAATGTTGAGTGGAATTTATAGGTTTTACAATCTCATTTTGAACATATGTGTTATAAAAATCATTCACGATCATGCATAGAATTGTCGATCAAACAATCTATTATCAAGGTTATGACAATTGTATTTAAGCTCATGACACTAATCCGTTAACTCAATCACCCGCGTATAATTACCGGCATGATTAAGATGAAACCATTGCCCATTCTAAAGGCATCAATAGCAATTATACCTTATCTCTTATCACAAGTTATCCGTCCGCAGGGGGTACTCAACGTACTAGCCCTCGTCTCGGATAGGGTCGTCAACCCCATAGTACTATCAATTGTATAAGCGGCTATTTTCAATCCACACAAGGATTAAACAATAGTTAATAGTTCATGAATATAGGGTCTTTTGCAACTAGGTACTCAACACAATTTAAGGCAACATTCGTGTCCAACAATCATTCATGACATATGTTCATTTTATAAAACTAGCATGCATCTCCCACGCGGGTAAAAACAATTTAAAACAGCAGTAAGCGAGGCTACAAATTCACACCTTATGTATATAGAAGTAGTCGACGATAGGAATGACGATCACTGACGATGATGAGGATGCCCGGGAAATTCAACACCTAACAAACAATAACGCGTAATGAGTAAATCTCATTTATAAACTTTAAGTACTGTATAATATGTACATATTAGTCAATTGTGATAATTACAAACTCACGCCAAAACCAAACAAGTAGTTGTTATTAGTTTTATATGATTCATCTACGTTATTAACGTTACTACCCTTTTTTCATTTTTCGCCGATACTTACCAAAAGTATGGGCTATTTTCTAAGACTTAAACCCTTTTATAAAATTTAGGAAAATTCTAAAAAATACCTCAAGACCTGTAGAAAACCCATTTTTAATCCCATTAAAAGTTCTCACTTTTATGACCCGTTACTCAACACATTACTAGACATACGTTTTTCGGACTGATTTTGCACATTGACCATGTTGGACTTGTTTGACCCATTTAAAATACACCATTGACCCGTTTAAACACCTAAGCCTAATAATAGACTCACAAATGCAGGTTTGAGACCAAAAATCAACTTTTAATCAATTACCAAACTATATCTATGGTCCCCGGGATTTGACCCAAAACCAAACATAATTTCGGATTATGTAGGTTCTCATCTCCCGGTACACGTAGTTTCAAAACATCATAACTTTTGACTCGTTAGGAGTCGTAAGCTCTTTCTTATACCAAATCAAAGCTAAGACGACGCTCTACAACTATATCCTAGTCTCATGACCTGTTTACAAAGTCAAACCCATGAAAACAAGCCTAAACAATCTGCCTAAAATTACCCTTCTCAAAATCAACCCAACACTTGTTTCCAAACCATTTTATCGACACCTAGCCTCAACTTAATCACTCCTAACCTGTACTAAACACCTAATTCAGTCCTTAAAACTAAAAATATCAAATCCACTCTAAAACCCATTCAATAAATCAAACATGCAACAAACTTAACCCATTCAAAAACATCTAAAACATCAACTTAAACATAAACCCACAAGCAAAAACATCAACCACCAAGATCCACCAAACACCCCCATATTGCCGTGGGGTGTTGGTGATCAAAACAACCCAACCAAATTGATTTTGGTTGGTTTTTTGGGTGATTAATCATTATCTATACACAAATTAAACATGCATAACCCCCATTTACATCAATTTCTTTTTTTGAAAATCCCCTTTGATTCTTGAAAAATTTTATGAATGCATGTTGGAATAAATTACATCAAAACACTTGGAATTGATAATTAAAATGTGGTCTAACCTTGGATCTAAATATAAACAAGAAAAAAAATATTTTGGTGATGGTGGTGGTGGTGTGGCCGACGGAGAGAGAGAAAAGAGGAGAGAGGGATTTTTTTTTGAATGTGTGTTTTTGTTGTGTGTGTTTAGTTTCCCCCTTTTTGTAAATCTCTAGGGACCTCTTGTGCAATTTGGGCTTTCTTTTGGCCTTGTTTTAAAACGACCTCAAATTTTTGCGGGAATGACTTACAGTCGACTTGGAAAATTTTACGGGAGTTGGGGGGTCATCCCGAACACTCCAAAATACTTTTAGGACGATTTAAATGCACCCGGAAAAGAAATAAAACTCACCCGACTCGACTTAACAAGAACCGGAAACTAAAATCCTCGAAAATTATAATATCGATAAAGAGACAATAAACATAGAAATTTGTCATCCATGCGGGATCGTAGTCGTCAACTTTCTTCCTAAATCGTCAATCGTCAAGATTACGACCTCAAAACATTGGTTTCAACCAAAACGAATAAAATATATAGTAAATAAAATTTCTTAAAAATTCTAAAAATAGGCATAGTTTAGGGTAAGATAAGTGACCTCAGTTTTGGGGTATTACATCCACCCCTCCTTAAAGAGAGCGACGTCCCGGCGCTCGCCTCTTCTTATACTATATTTCGTGCCGCTGGAACAGATGAGGATATCTCTCCTTGAAAAAGTCCTCACGTTCCCAAGTGTATTCCGGTCCACGCCTAGAATTCCATCGTACCTTCACAATGGGAATTCTACTATGCTTCAGCCTCTTAACCTCTCGGTCCATAATTTCCACTGGTTCCTCCACGAAATGCATTTTATCGTCAAGCTGAATCTCGTCCAAAGGAATCACCAATTCCTTATCCGCCAAACTCTTCTTCAAATTTGATACGTGAAACGTGTCGTGAATAGCGCTAAGTTCATTCGGCAATTCTAACTTATATGCTATCGGTCCAATTCGTTTAACAATATTGAACGGTCCAATATACCTTGGACTCAGCTTTCCTTTCTTCCCAAAATGAATCACACCCTTCCATGGCGAAACCTTATGCATGACCATGTCTCCGACCTCAAATTCCAACGATTTCCTTCTATTATCGGCATAACTCTTCTGTCGGATCCTTGCAGCAAGTAAACGGTTCTTAATTTGTACAATCTTCTCTGTCGTCTCTAAAACCATCTCGGGCCCAGTCAACTGACTCTATCCTACTTCGCTCCAACACAAGGAGATCTACACTTCCTTCCATACAACGCTTCGAATGGTGCATCCTTGATGCTCCCATGATAACTATTATTATACGAAAACTCCACTAAAGGTAAGTGGCGTTCCCAACTTCTCCCGAAATCAATCACGCATGCTCGGAGCATGTCCTCCATCGTCTGAATAGTTCGTTCGCTTTGGCCATCAGTCTCAGGGTAATGGGCCGTGCTCAAACTCAATTCGGTGCCCATCGCACGTTGAAGAGATTTCCAAAATTCCGAAGTAAACCTACTATCGCGATCCGAAATGATCAATAAAGGTACACCATGTCTGCAAATAATCTCCTTCACGTACACACTGGCAAGTTTCTCCATGTTGTCCGTCTTCTTCATAGGTAAAAAGTGAGCAGATTTCGTCAATCTATCCACTATTACCCAAGTCATATCACATCCACTAAGAGTTCTTGGTAAACCCGTCACGAAATCCATAGCGATCCTTTCCCATTTCCATTCTGGGATCTCAGGTTGTACCAACAATCCAGACGGTTTCTTATGTTCAGCTTTAACCTTCGCACAAGTCAAACATTTACTGATGTAACGAGCAATCTCCGCCTTCATATTCGGCCACCAGTAGACTTTCTTCAGATCATGATACATCTTATCCGCTCCAGGATGTATTGAGTACTTCGACTTATGAGACTCGTTCATAACCAAATATCGTACTCCAGGAATTCCTTCCTCGGATGGACACAACGGTAACCAAATCCGATTCTCAAAATATCTTAGCCCGTCTGACCTAACCACAAAAAGAGGTTTCAGCAGTCTTCCCAGATTCTCAGCACCAACATTTTCTTTCATTAATCCCTTCTCTTGAGCCTTCAATATTGTTTCGGTCAAATCAACACCCTCAGTCATCACTAATGCTCTGACTCTCAAAGGTTTCTCTCTATCCTTCCTACTAAGTGCATCTGCTACAACGTTCGCCTTGCCAGGATGGTAGCGAATCTCGCAGTCGTAGTCACTCAGTAGTTCCACCCATCGCCTTTGTCTCATATTCAATTCCTTTTGGTCTAAAATGTGCTGCAAACTCTTGTGGTCAGTGAATACAACACACTTAGTCCCATACAAGTAGTGTCTCCACAACTTAAGCGCAAAAACTACAGCTCCCAATTCCAAATCATGCGTAGTGTAGTTTTCTTCATTCTTCCTCAATTGTCTCGACGCGTAAGCAATCACCTTCTCACGCTGCATCAACACAGCTCCATAACCCTTACGAGACGCGTCACAATACACCATGAAGTCTTCGATTCCTTTTGGCAATGACAAAATCGGAGCAGAACACAATTTGTCCTTAAGTGTTTTGAAAGCGATTTCTTCATCATCTCCCCATTCAAACACCCGATGCTTCTCAGTAAGCTTGGTCAACGGCTTTGCAATCAACGAAAACCCTTCGATGAATCTCCGATAATACCCAGCTAAACCAAGAAATTGTCGAACTTCAGTCGGCGTTGTCGGTGCCGACCATTCCTTAATTGCCTCAACCTTGGCAGGATCCACACGAACTCCTTTGCTATCAATTACGTGCCCAAGGAATTGTACAGATTCTAACCAAAACTCACACTTTGAGAATTTCGCGTACAACTTCTCTTTCTTCAGCAGATCCAATACCTTCCTCAGGTGCTTCTCGTGTTCTTCCTTGCTCTTGGAGTAAATAAGAATATCATCGATGAATACAATGACAAACTTATCTAAATACGGCTTACACACTCGATTCATAAGATCCATGAATATTGCAGGCGCATTTGTTTGCCCAAAATGCATCACTCGAAATTCAAAATGTCCATACCACGTACGAAAGGCAGTTATAGGAATATCCTCCTCTCTAACTCATAGTTGATGATACCCTAATCTCAAGTCGATCTTTGAGTACACACAGGAACCTTGCAATTGATCAAACAAATCATCAATCCTCGGCAATGGATACCTATTCTTAACCATCAACTTGTTGAGCTCTCTATAGTCGATACACATCCGAAACGACCCATCCTTCTTCTTTACAAACAACACTGGCGCTCCCCATGGTGATGAACTCGGTCGAATAAACCCCTTATCCATCAACTCTTTCAATTGATCCGATAACTCCTTCAGCTCTGACGGTGCTAATCGATAGGGTGCACGAGAAACTGGTGCAGCTCCTGGCATCAAATCGATTCGAAATTCGACTTCACGTGTGGGCGGTAAACCCGACAACTCATCAGGAAAAACTTCCGGATACTCGAATTACAGGTACCTCTTCCAACTTTGCCTCTAAATCACCATCACTAGAAACTTGTGCCAGAAACACATCGCATCCATCTTCTACATACCTCATCATTTTCAAGCAAGATATTACTTTCAAACGAGAAGTACATTCATCTCCCTTCACAGTCAAAACCCTATTCCTCAACGGGATTTGAACTAATCTTTCTCCACAAACGATCACGGCACTATGCACCATTAGCCAATCCATCCCAACGATCACGTCGAAAGATCCTATCTCTATATGCATTAAATCGATATCAAAGGCATAATTCCCTAACTTCAAGGTACACCCCCTTAGTATAGAATTTGTCCTAACAATCTTCCCATCGGCTAATTCCACGTTATAGTTAGTCGTTAGCATTACCGGTTCTCTATTGATATGACGACTAAATTTTACATCTACAAAGCTCTTGTCGGAACCAGAATCAAACAATAGCGTCAAGTAGAAACGTACCGGTAACCACATTCGGGCCTTGCGGTTTATCAGCGGTACCTACTTGATACACAGAAGCAGAATTATTTCCTCCTTGCCTATTTCTAGTTTTCGGGCAGTTCCCTTGCTTATGCCCCCTTTCTACACATAGGTGGGCAATTCCCTATATGGTACAAATTACATCGACCACAATGAGGATTCACCTTAGCTCCTCTAGGGGTAGTGACAGCCCTCATCCCATCACTTCTTCTCTGGTTGAACTACTGGTTGCGGTTCTGACCTTGGTTGTTACGGTTTCCTCCACGATTTTGACCTTGGGATTGATTCCCCTGAGCTGCCTCCCACTTTCTCTTGTTCCCCTCGACAATGTAGTCCTTCTTATCTTGCAGCTTGACATCCATTAGTGCGTGAGCCATTTGGACTGCTTCATCGAATGACCCAGGCTTAGATGAAGTTGTCTCACCCTTGATATTGCTTGACAAACCCTTGATGTACTGCTTCATCTTCTTGTGATCATCAGCAAAGGCATTGGGACACAAAAGGCTCAACTCATTAAACCTCCTTGTATACGCGGTGATGTCATTGTTCCTCAAAGACAAATGCCTTAACTCATCTTCTAGCTGACCCAACTCTTCTTCGGGACAAAACTTTTTGGTCAAGAGTGCCTTGGTAGCAGTCCAAGTCCTCGCATTTTCTACCGATAGTCCGACAGTGGCCACTTGATTGTTCCACCAACTTAAGGCGTCATCGAGAAAACTGGCAGCTGCAAACTTGACTTTATTTGCCTCTGAACATCCGCTAATTTCAAAAGTGCTTTCGATCTTCTCCAACCATCTTCGGAGTTCTAAGGCTCTGCCAGTACCACGAAACTGCGTGGGACCGCAGTTCATAAAACCAGCATAGGAACACTCCCTTGGGGCTTGCTGTCTTCCTGCATTTCCACCTTGATCTAGGTTTCGGTTTGCACGATCCGCTTCAAGTGCAATTGCAATTGCTTCTTGAATCATTGTGTTCACATGGTTAGCTGTCAGCTTTGGAGGCATGGTGAATTCTCAAGTACACCTCTCTGCAAAGACAGGGAAAATAGAAAACAAGGTAAGTATACACATCAAGATTAAGATGGATTTCTCTTTCAAGACATAATATAAGTACAACAACACATAAAGGTTACTAATATTCATCAATCACATCACAAAGAGCAAATTAAAGACATATCATAGATTATGAAAGGTAAACATGGATTGCATTGATAAATCAACCAAAATTTATGACAAGTAATGCCACTACAACCATACACCAACAAACTTAAAGTCATCAAGTTTTCATCACAATACCATCATACATGAGTCTAAAATAGTTCGATTACAACGATCAAAAGATAAAATAAAATACAAGTAACTAGTCATGTGGTGATCCACACGACCTCTTGGATGGTGGTTCTTCTTTATTTTCCTCGGGCTCTTCGTCACTGTCTTCTTCTTCCTCGTCCATCTTCCTCTTTCCCTTATCACTCGGCTCACACTCAGTTACCTTCTTCGTTCCAAAAGTAGATCCACACTCCAATGCTACCTGATTCCCTAAAGTGATACACACACCCCTGGCGGGTGGCTATACCATGAAATCATTAGCCTCCAGCTCCGAGTCATCTACAAATCTCCAATCTTGTGGCAGGGATGCTCTGACACGGTGCTCCCAACTTCGCATCTTAGCCAACCTCGCCTGATCTTCCTTAACTTGCTCAAGACTAGTACTCAGGTTTGCTATCATCGATCTCAAACTATTAATATCACTCTTATTCGCTACTCCATCAAATTCAGCCCTTGTAGTTCTTGCCAACAATCTCTGATGTGCCCTCTAATTTTCGTCAAACCTTTTGATTACTCTAGTTTTTACCACGTACCGTTCGTACATCAACCTCTCCATTCTTCTCAAGACAAGTGGAACGTCACGATAAGCTCTTGGTCCGGGGCAGATAACTCTTGCGATGTCCTGATGAAGAGAATTAGCGCTTGCTGCAGCGTCGGAACTTCTAGGGATACCTGGCATACCAATCAGATGAGAAATACGAGTAGGCCTGGGGAAGGTAGTACTCCTTCGATCGGGGTCCTGAGCTTGCACATTGTCCGTCTCGGCCTTGGAAAATAAACCTTCGCCACATTTTCATGAAGAGAACGCGATCTAGATGCATTACTGGATTCCGCACCAAACTCATTACTCACCCGAGTAAACCCCGTCACCGTCCTCAGGTAATCCTTACAAATGTCCATTAGGGGACGAACGGGTTGCTGATCATATCGGCCAGTTGGAGGCACTTCATATCCCTTCGGTGAATTTGGAGTTTGAACTAAATCGGGCTCGGTCTGACCGACGACATTTGCTGGAATTCCATCATCCACCAGATCCTCTTCCTCAGAATCCTCTCCACCATCGTCACTAACGCTGAAGTTGTCCACATCACTTTCATCACTGTCATTTGCCGGCTCTATCGCTTCTTCTTGAGCTATCCATCCATTGTCACCATTTGGCGGGTTCGGAGGAAACGGTCCCCTTTCGTGTCCTACGACGTATTCGTCTCCATTTCCGTTAGGCGGTACCTCGGCCATTTCTGCAATAACAGAGAATTTTGGAGGGTACTTAAGATTATTATTCAATATTTATAAATATATGCATGCAAATGCAATGCAAAGGTGGTACACATGCCCAAAATGCGATAATATGATGCTCATGCATATGCAATACAAGAATTACGGTATCGAGTACTCCACGTACAATTCCAACGTTTACATATAGTAGTTCAATATCTACGTAATAAATACTCACATATATTACTTCAACTCAAAGGTATAAATCTATACCATCAATACTAAAAATAAACCTTACCGGAGCCATGCAGGATAGTTGTGTGCTTGGAAAATTTCTTACGACACCAAAAGTTATAGTTTAGGATTTTTCAAACGACCTAGTTCTCTATAACTCATGGCTCTGATTACCAATCTCTAACACCCCCACAAATGCTATGCGCAGCGGAACTACAACATTTGGGTGCTAGGCAGTTATCATCACACACAAGCCATATCAAACGACTCAAAGAGACGTAAAAATTTTAGCATAATTTAAACATTGTTAAAAACATACAAGTCTACAGTTTTCCAAATCCCAAGATGATACAACACAGAGTTTGCGTTTGGTCCCCATGAATCTCAACCCCAAAAGATACATTTTGTTCACATGGCAGAAAACTAAAAGTGTTCAAGTTAAATAATGGGTGGAAAACAAGTAGACCGCCAAGCCACACACAACTCCCATCCTTTGCATGCTCCATGCTATACTTCATCGATTACCTGAAACACATGCTAAATGGGTCAACAAATAATGTTGAGTGGAATTCATAGGTTTTACAATCTCATTTTGAACATATGTGTTATAAAAATCATTCACGATCATCCATAGAATTGTCGATCAAACAATCTATTATCAAGGTTATGACAATTGTGTTTAAGCTCATGACACTAATCCGTTAACTCAATCACCCGCGTATAATTACCGGCGTGATTAAGATGAAACCATTGCCCCTTCTAAAGGCATCAGTTGCAATTATACCTTATCTCTTATCACAAGTTATCCGTCCGCAGGGGGTACTCAACGTACTAGCCCTCGTCTCAGATAGGGTCGTCAACCCCATAGTACTATCAATTGTATAAGCGGCTATTTTCAATCCACACAAGGATTAAACAATAGTTAATAGTTCATGAATATAGGGTCTTTGGCAACTAGGTACTCGACATAATTTAAGGCAACATTCGGGTCCAACAATCATTCAGGACATATGTTCATTTTATAAAACTAGCATGCATCTCCCTCTCGGGTAAAAACAATTTAAAACAGTAGTAAGCGAGGCTACAAATTCACACCTTATGTATATAGAAGTAGTCGACGATACGAATGACGATCACTGACGATGATGAGGATGCCCGGGAAATTCAACAACTAACAAACAATAACGCGTAATGAGTAAATCTCATTTATAAACTTTAAGTACTGTATAATATGTACACATTAGTCAATTGTGATCATTATAAACTCACGCCAAAACCAAACAAGTATTTGTTATTAGTTTTATATGATTCATCTACGTTATTAACGTTACTACCCTTTTTACATTTTTTGCCGATACTTACCAAAAGTATGGGCTATTTTCTAAAACTTAAACCCTTTTATAAAATTTAGGAAAATTCTCAAAAATACCTCAAGACCTGTAGAAAACCCATTTTTAATCCAATTAAAATTTCTCACTTTTATGACCCGTTACTCAACACATTACTAGACATACGTTTTTCGGACTGATATTGCACATTGATCGTGTTGGACTTGTTTGACCCATTTAAAATACACCATTGACCAGTTCAACACCTAAGCCTAATAATAGACTCACAAACGCAGGTTTGAGACCAAAAATCAACTTTTAATCAATTACCAAACTATAACTATGGTCCCCGGGATTTGACCCAAAACCAAACATAATTTCGGATTATGTAGGTTCTCATCTCCCGGTACACGTAATTTCAAAACATCATAACTTTTGACTCGTTAGGAGTCGTAAGCTCTTTCTTATACTAAATCGAAGCTAAGACGACGCTCTACAACTATATACTAGTCTCATGACCTGTTTACAAAGTCAAACCCATGAAAACAAGCCTAAACAATCTGCCTAAAATTACCCTTCTCAAAATCAACCCAACACTTGTTTCCAAACCATTTTATTGACACCTAGCCTTAACTTAATCACTCCTAACTATTACTAAACACCTAATTCAGTCCTTAACACTAAAAATATCAAATCCACTCTAAAACAAATTCACTAAATCAAACATGCAACAAACTTAACCCATTCAAAAACATCTAAAACATCAACTTAAACATAAACCCACAAGCAAAAACATCAACCACCAAGATCCACCATACACCCCCATATTGCCGTGGGGTGTTAATGATCAAAACACCCCAACCAAATTGATTTTGGTTGGTTTGTTGGGTGATTAATCATTATCTATACACTAATTAAACATGCATAACCCCCATTTACATCAAAACAAATTTTTGAAAATCCCCTTTGATTCTTTAAAATTTTTATGAATGCATGTTGGAATAAATTACATCAAAACACTTGGAATTGATAATTAAAATGTGGTCTAACCTTGGATTTAAATAAAAACAAGAAAAAAAAAGATTTTGGTGATGGTGGTGGTGGTGTGGCCGACGGCCAAAAGAGAGAAAAGAGAGAGAGGGATTTTTTTTTGAATGTGTGTTTGTGTTGTGTGTGTTTAGTTTCCCCCTTTTGTAAATCTCTAGGGACCTCTTGTGCAATTTGGGATTTCTTTTGGCTTTGTTTAAAAACGACCTCAAATGTTTGCGGGAATGACTTACTAGTCGACTTGGAAAATTTTACAGGAGTCGGGGGTCATCCCGAACACTCCAAAATACTTTTAGGACGATTTAAATGCACCCGGAAAGAAATAAAACGCACCCGACTCGAATTAACACGAACCGAAAGTAAAATCCTCGAAAAATTATAATATCGATAAAGCGACAATAAACATAGAAATTTGGGCATCCATCGGGATCGAAGTCGTCATCGTTCTTCCTAAATCGTCAATCGTCAAGATTACGACCTCAAACATTGGTTTCAACCAAAACGATAAAATATCTAGTAAATAAAATTTCTAAAAAATTCAAAAACAGGCGTAGTTTAGGGTAAGATAAGTGACCTCAGTTTCTGGGTATTACAATATTGAATGTTTTACTCTTTCGATTTTCAGGTGGATTGATATCGAGCTCATACAAATCAAGGGAGGAATATGCGACTGTCCTACATTCCTCCGAGACCTATGTTTGTGGCTCAATAGCTTTAGCACAAAGCATCCTGCAAACCAACTCAACCAAGGACCTAATCTTGCATGCCGATGCTTCTGTATCTCCAAAATCAATTCGAGGACTTAAGGCCGCGGGATGGAAGATTAAGCTTATCGAACGTATACGAAGCCCACATGCTAAAAAAAGTGCATACAACGAGTATAGCTATAGCAAACTTAGAATATGGCAGTTGACTGAGTACGATAAAGTGATTTTCATAGACGCTGATCTAATAGTGTTGAAAAAGTTGGACAAGTTTTTTAGCTATCCCCAACTGTCGGCTGTTGGAAATGATAAATATCTATTCAACTCGGGTCTTATTTTAATTGAACCATCACAATGCATGTTCAATGGCCTCATGGAAAAGATGTCTACTTTGGGATCATACAATGGAGGTATCAAGATTTTCTAAACGAAGCATTTACATGGTGGCATCGATTTCATTCAAAGTTAAACCATCTAAAAATATTCCATGATACAAAAGATAATAGACATGAAATCATGGATGGTTTATATACAATTCATTACTTGGGGTTGAAGCCATGGTTATGTTATAAAGACTATGATTGTAACTGGGACATGTTAGACCGTAGACGCTTTGCTAGTGATTCAGCTCATAAAAAATGGTGGAAGGTTTATGAGACAATGAATACTAAGCTGAGACCGTTTTGTGGGTTATTGAAACAAATGAATGCTAGGATAAGGAATGGAGAAGGATAGCAGCAAAGAGTCCGGGTTTTAAAGATGAGCATTGGAAGATTAAGGTGAAAGATAGGAGACAGACACTGCATATGATGTTATAGCAAATCAAAATGCTCAGAAAGATGCATCATAATATTCGTATCTATAATTTATATAGTATACCATGTTTTCTATTTTATAATTATATAGTTCACCATGTTTTCTATTTTGTAATTATATAGTTCACCATGTTTTTTATAATTAATATAGTTTACCATGCTAAAAAGATGCATCATATTCATATCTATAATTTGTATAGTAGCAACTATTTTGGTGATAATATATGGGTTGATTTGATAATTAAAATTCAAATCGACGAATGCCCTAAATTTTTCACTATATAAATGGAACTATAGGTTTTTACAATCAGATACTCACACAAAGAATCAACGAGTACCACAATGACCAAGCGTTATTCAACCATACGTTTTGATTTTATTTATGATTCTACTTTTTTTGTTAGATTTATTAATGTTAATTAAGATACTTGTGAACAGTGACGGAGCCAGGAAATATTTTGTGGAAGGGCCGAAATAAACTTTTCTTCGGAAAAACATACTACACTAATAGTGTATGTCAAACAAAATAAAATTTTCTAAAATACTCAATATGTTTTCAAGTAGTTTTACTTCGTGTTTAGTTTTCCAGCAAACCCAATCTATGCTACCCGACATTGCCAATCTATGTTAGACGTTATCCTATCTTCTGTTAACTCTAAATTTGTTCCTTATAAAAGTCGTGACATATGTTCAAGTCAAGAAGATATTTAAGTTTACAAATATATAACACTGACTAATTTTAAAATTAAGATCATTAGCAAGATTAGAATACGGGTATAAAGCAGATTTGACGTTCTTCCTTTCTCTATTTTGTTTCATTTAGTACATAACTAATCAACAAATTTAAGTAGGCCTTATTTGTTGGAATTTTATGTGATGAGAGGGCTAAATCAAATAACTCAATTATTAAACACATAAAATATAAACTTTAATATACTAATGGGCTAACTTGTAGGAGGACCAGGACCCCTCTTGATCCATACGTGCCTCCGCCCTTGATTGTTAATACGGTTGATTGTTTTCTTCATTAAGTTGTTTTGTTCATTCTTAACAACAATTGAATGTAATATAAAAAACTTTTTCTCCTTTGTTGATTGAAAAGAAACTAACCACTTGCATAATGAGATAAAAATGAGCTCCGTGTACTAAATAGAATATATTGCCAAACACTCCCTTAATTTATTATATAAATTGTGACTAATAAATCTTATGATGTGTTAGGAAAGGGCGAGGTCACTTACAACATGGTGCATGACATCCATAACCATTAGAAGAATGTTGAAGTTGTGAGGATTGTTCGTGTATAGGTGTGAATGGTCGGACCTAACCCAAATCCGAAACCCTCTATCCGAACTGAAGGAGTGTTTATCCGGCCAAGAGATAAATCATGGGTCAAGCAAACAAGTCAAAGAGACAAGCTTCCATAAATTCAGGAAGGTTGTTCTATTCGGGCCTAACATGGCCCTGACAAAAGCCCATTGGGACTTCCGGCTTTTAAGGAATTTGATTAGTATAAACACCCCCTATGACTCAAGTTTGAGGTGACTGTTTTTACATTATATTATTACTATTTTACTATATTCATTTACTTATCCATTTCGGATCATTTCACGTTACTTACTCTCACGCTGAAGCTTGGTTTGGGTTCTTACACCCGGACGAGGTTAACGCGTTTACTTTGATTTCAGGATATCCAAAGGACGAGCCTTGCCTAGTCGTAGGATCATACAGTTCGGACCCTAGCAGGATTTTGCACGAACATTTGGCGCCATCCATGGGACCTGACATTCTATCTACCGATTGCTTAGAATGACAGGTCCTATACCTCCTGTTCTTCCAGTTACTCCGACTAATCCCCCCATTCCTATGAATCTGGTCACTCTGGAAAATCAAAACCTCACCAAAGAACAGCTCGAGCAACATATTTTGACGCTAAGATCTTTAGTTAAGGAATATAATCAAAATGTTATCATACTTGTCTGGTTAAACCTTAATGATGAAGAAAAAGGAAGCAGTAACACCAAGGTAGTTAGGGGAAATGTGGTATCCGATGCGGATTTGAGGAAACCCTTCAAGGAGGCACTCAAGACTCCTCTCACTCAAAGGATCATTGACTTTGCAGGTCCGGAGTATAAGCTCCAAACCAATTTTAAAGCATATGATGGTTCCAGAGATCCGGAGGATCATTGAAACCGATTTGCTGGTGCAGCTAACTCCGGAGAGTGGCCCATGCCGGTATTGTGTAGGATGTTTCAACAAACACTGGACGGAGGAGCTAGAGGCTGGTTTGAATTCTTGAAGCCAAACAGCATTGATGAGTGGGCTGATTTAAGAAAAGCCTTCACAAAGAGGTATTCTATTATGAAGATGTGCCATAAGGGTCCTCACTAGATAACAAAAATCATAAGAAAGGCAAACGAGTCACTCACGGACTTCAAAGAAAGGTGGACGATAGAAGTCGGTCTCATTCATGGGGTTCCGGAGGTGATGAAGATATCAGCGTTCATGGATTCTGTCACAAGCCCTGAGTTGGCAAAGAGATACTCTGATAAGGCACCAGAGTCAGTGGACGAGATGATGGAAAGATTGGATGATTACCTTCGAGCTGAAGAAGCATATGCTACCACTGAACTTCCGAAAGGCGAGAGTGCGGAGTCATTCAGAAAGCCCAACCATCCCTCCCAGTGAAATGATCGAAACCAAAGGTACAACAACTGGAATAACAATCGAAGAAGTGAAGAACGAGAAGCATACAGAGGAAGAGATTTCCAAAATTCCAATAGAACCCGAGACAGAGAATATCGAACACCATACCCACCGCCCCGAAACGACAATTACAACCAAAATAACTATACTGACCGGAATGGAAATCGCAACCGAGTAGCACTAGTCTTGAGTATTAACTCCTTGACAAAGAATTTGAAGGAAATCCTAGAAATCGAAACGCGATTCCGCCTACCTCCTCCTCGTCCGATGAATAACCCAGCAAGAGGTGGAAATATGGATAGGTATTGCGACTACCACCAAGAAAAGGGTCACTTCACCAATGATTGTATTCAGTTGAGGAAGCAGATTGAGTTAGCTTTAGAGTCCGGAAAACTAAACCACTTAGTGAAGTATGTGAGACAAAGAGGTCGGGATAATCGAAGAGAAGAAGCTCGAAGGCAGGATAAGGTAATCAACATGATCGGAACCATCCCAGACAGGGAGAAGAGAAAGCTTAGAGGGGAAACCGAAGGCTGGATGAAAGTTCCCATCACTTTCCCTTTCTTAGAAGAAGACGAGATGTCTGACGATCCAATAATAGTAGAAGCAGAGCTAAGAGGATATATAGTAAGGAGAATCTATGTTGACGAAGGAGCTTCGGTCGAAATCATGTTCGAACATTGCTTTGAAAAGCTACCTTCAAGCATAAAGTCAAGAATGAGGCAAACGCACACAAACCTTGTTGATTTTGCCGGCGAAGTAGTCAAGCCAATTAGGAAGCTTGAGTTAGAAATGAGTTTCAGGTCGGATGGTCTAGTCCACCGAATGCACATGAAGTTCGTGGTGATAAGTGCTCCGTCACCCTATAATGTGATAATAGGAAGGCCAGACATCTAGATTTTACGGGCGGTGCCCTCAACTATTCACGCCATGATGAAGTTCCCCACACCAAGAGGCATAGCTACCCTCGTGTCTCGTTCAGTCATCGTATCAAAATGTAGGAAATTGGCAAAAAAGCAAACACCACCCCCTTTAAGCAAGGAGTTAGCAATAGATCAGACATCAAGCATGACAGAAAGCTTAATGCTTAATCCTGCTTATCCGGAACAATTAACCATTATCGGACGAGGGTTAACCAAAGCATGCCAGAACGCCTTGAAGAATTTCCTAAAAGACAACGTGGATGTTTTTGCATGGGAACCATAGGATATGACCGGAGTGCCAAGAAGGGTAATGCAACAGAATTTGAATGTCAATGGAAGTTTAGTGCATGTATGCCAAAAAAGACGAATGTTAGGAGCCGAAAAGAGTCGAGCTGTCATTAAGGAAGTAGATGTAAGACCCGCTTAAAAATACCATTTACTAAAAACTTTTAATATTTATTTATTACATGACAAGTATTACGTATAATTAATAAATGCACGATAAGTATTTACGTATTTTAATATTACACGACAAGATTTAATACGAACATAAAATTCACGAGTACACGAACTGTAAGAACATAAGTTATAATTATATCACGAAATAATAATGGACTCATGTATAATAAACCCTACAAGACACCTTAATTAACTTTACAAGTAAATAGGCCCAAGACCCAATCCACCAAATGTTGTAAAACAAAACATACGAATGTTTTATTCCCATTTATCAAAACACATAAATCAACAGGAAACCCTACCCGTTTAAGCCGCCAGTTTTTAAGAAGAAAAAGGGAAGGGAAAAACTATTGTTTGATCTTGTATCTTACGGGGTAGTTCATGTTATTCATTCATCATCCCTAATTCAATAGGTAATCCTAACCTTAACCTTTTATTTATTTTCATGAATTAATATTGAATCAAATTAATTATGCATTGATCACATGTTATTATTAATTAAAATCAATAATTAAATCGGTTTGGTTTGTTTCGCGTTTTCACGGAAACCGAGAGCTGGTGCTCTCGGTGGACTTTTTGGACCAGCCATAGGCAGCAGTGACTGCTGTGGCTAACTAGCAGCAACCCTAAAGTGCTGCAGTGGGGGTTCCGGGCGCATTAGTGGCAACCGAGAACAAGGGTTCTTGGTGGGTAGGCTACTGCTGCCGGTGGGAATTTTGTGCATCCAAGGGATGTGTTTATGCTGGCAGCCGCAACAGGAGCAAGGGCTGTCGGCGGGTAACTTGGTCGGACAGTGGAACCTGCAGCAGGGCTGCGGGGTGGTGTGTGGTTCGTGCAACCGAGACCATAAGGTCTCGTTGGGCTTTTTTGTTGGCTTGGATAACCAAGAAAACGAAAAGGGGGTGTTTGGATTTTATTTTATTCGACTTAATTAAAGTACCTATTTTATTCAACCTTAAAATAAATTGACTTCTAGATTATCGTTTATTACGACTTATGAACCGGTTTATTTAATCTATGGAATTTGTATGAACCGGTTTATTAAACTATGGGCTTATTATGAACCGCTCTAATTTGGCTTATTGTAAACTTATTTAAATCGGTTTAACTAATCAAAGCTTATTATATAAAAGTGATGTACTATTATTCGGTCTATTTTATGACTTTTTAGACTTAACTAAACTAACAAGGGCTTATCAAGTTAAGGTTTAATTAATAATCAAATAAATACATGATATATTATTAATTAAAATTAATTATAATCTATGACATAATATTAATTACTAATTAATATTAATCAATGATATGTTATTATTTAATAATTAAATTAAATCTATGATATATTATTAATTAATGATTAAGTATAAAACGTGATATATTATTAATTAATGATTATTTATAAACATTAATATATGAAAGTTACTTATTAAAATAGACTTATTGATATGATAATTATAAGTAAACATGACTTATAATAATTGGCTTATTTAATATACATATTAAATCATGACTTATAAACTAGCTTATTCGGTGAACAAGATATTATTACTTATGTATATTAAACGAGCTTATTACTATTTATGGAAACTTACTATTTATGGAAACTTGCTATTTTTGGAAAGTTACTATATTTGAAAACCTGTTATTTTTGGAAAGTTACTATATATAGAAACCTGTTATTTATGGAAAGTTACTAATTATGGAAATACATGTACAATAACACAAGAAACATGTAATACATTAATCAAGAGCACATGACACGTATAACATTAAGAAAGACACGATAAACCATGAACAAGTAACTCAAGACATGAACAAGTAATTAAAAACTAAGAACAAGTAACTTATTAATGAACAAGCAACTCATACACGTCCTTTATCATGTAGCTAATGTGAAGTCGGAGTAGTATTCTTCCGCTGTTCATCTCGTTCACCGATTACTGGACATAAGGTACGGATATTCCGTCTTTTAATAAGGACATCTTTCTATGCATGCTTAGGATTCCCCGTTTGTTATGCCATCTGTTTTACCCAGTTTTAAAATCATAAAAACTTTTTATTATTTGCCATGCTATCATTTTAAATCACCTGAGCTATATATACATGACCATGACTTACATGACCACCTAATTATGGAGGTACCATAGCCATGACACATGAGGCACCTGTATCATGACTCTTCCGCGATGAGAGTGATTTCTCGCGGCATCCCTCCACGTTCAGTTTTGGCCATTAGTATTATTATTATGTTAGGCATATGGGTGCATCCTAGTTTCAGGTTTACACGTACAGGGTGATTGGTTTAGTGTGTGCTCTACACTCCATCACATTAGAGCTGATCCCTCCGCCCAGACTTATATTATTAGAGTTCACCCCTCTAACTGCACGACGAGGATTTTTATGTTAAAATTGGAAAGTTTATTTTTCCCGGTGACTTTGTCATTTCCGATTATGAGTATGATCCTAAATGTTCCATTATTTTAGGTCGACCCTTTTTATCGATGGCTCGTGCCATTATCGACGTTCACGATGGGAAATTAACTATGAAATATGGGGAGGATGAAATGGAATTTTTCGCGAGTAGATCCCAAAATCAAAATGGTCAACCAAAACTGATGTTTCCAAATTTGATAATTTCAAAGTACACACTTTAGCGGAAAAAATGAGGCTAGATTCATGTGACAATCCGTCAATTTGTGGTTGATATTTTATTCTCAAATATTATTTAAAAACATTATTTTAATATTATACTATGAACTCACTTATTTTTGGGAAGAAATTTGGATTTACGTCTTGAAGTAGCATCGACTACGTCTGAACCGGAGGATTCTACGTTACGTGCTCACGTTTACATACACCGTTTTGGTGACAGTCCGACATTTCAGAAAATAAATTTATCCGTTAATATTATTTTGGAATTTTAAATTTGTGTTGGTTCATAAACTCACAAATTTACGAGAACAGATTAGGAGTTACGATTACAATTTAACGTCCTTTACGACTAAACCGGAAACCTTAGGATTACGTATTTACGTTTTCGAACTCCGTTTTTGATGAGACAATTTTTATTAGATTCGTTTTGTGTCGTTGATTCATAATTTATAAAAATGTTTTTCGTAAAACGACCCGAGGGCACGCAAATCGAGGAAACTAGAATCGAGGAGTACCCGTAAATTAGTAGGATGAGACAAGATAAATCTTGCCCCACCCCACTCAAAAGGGACGACAATATTAAGCTACTAACACCCATGAGGTGTCAAAAATTTTAAACAAGCTATACACTTGTCATGTAAGGCTTAGCTTGTAAGCTAACCTTACACAAACCAATCAAACCACTTTCTCCAAACCATTCTCTCCATTTGCACATGCAATACCACACACACAACTCTCTCCTCCCCTCCTCTTTGCCGTCCAACCTACACCATAAACACCCCATTTGATCTAAATTTAACCACAAACTATTGTTATAACTTACATATGTTAATCTCCTTCAAAAGAGATGAAGATTGGTGCAAGTTTTAACATCCAAGGAGGAGTTTATATGGAGTCTTGGGGCTGATTTTCCACAAGGAGTTCTTGAAGAATGGTGGTCTTGAAGATGGTCTAGGTTTATCGCAAGTTTCTCCATCAAAATCCATGTCTTGATCATAACCTACATCATCATGGTGGTATAAAGATTGTCCTCCCCATACTTTTGTTAATTTTGATTATGTAATCATGTATTTTCTTCTTAAATGTATATATGTATGATGATATATGATGATAAAAATATTATGTGGGGATTTGGTGTTGATAATCATGGGTAAAAAGATGAAAAACTATATGTAAAAGTGGTTAATCTTGCTTAATTTAGTAGGCTGTATAAAAACAGTAAATAACCATGTCATGAACTGATAAAATGGCATATATTAATATATATACAGTAAGTAATATGTCTTGTACACATGTGAGAGTTGGCCATGCAATGGAATCATTAGGATGAGTGAGATATGATCAAAACAAGTTTAGAGTACAAATTTGAGTACACTGGTTTGGACGATTTTTATAAAATACTTAGATGCTGATTCAACAGTAGACATAGGAGAGTTAAATGGAGCACATATCAGGTAGTTTATGCCATAAACATTTGGGCTTCTATCTCCTTATAGAACTCTAGATATGGTTGTTTTTGTGAACATGAAAGTAAAAATCAGATTTTGGGAAATTAGAGTATAATAGTATTATATAAGCACTCAAATAAAAATAGTATAAAATGTGAATTAAAACCCACTAACTTATATAATACATTTATATAAATATGTATAAGGATAAATAAATGGACATTTTATAAAAATGGTAGTTTGATAAGTTTTATAAGTTATAAAACTATAAACATGATTTTTACGACTTTTTCGGCTATTACCGTAAAATTAACGTTTTTGTTAAATAAAACTTAGACGGTTGGACCCGTCTAATGCCAACTTTTATAAACTCATATACTGATATATAAACATATATAACAAGTAAAAACCGATAAAACCCGAACTATAAAACATACGGACATTAACGGGCTAAGTTAACGTTATTGGACTAATAATACAACAAAATGGGCTAAAACACTTATAAACTTATTTATTGGGATTAAACCATTTGGGCTCAACATGTAAAGTATAAATACTGATAATACAAGTATGAAATGGATTAATACAAGTCAATGAACTTATAATAGGCTTATTGGACCTAAAACACGTAAATAGGTAAAACTAGTAAACTAGTAAGAAGTTACCAATACCTAAACACTAAAATGAGTAAAAGAGAATATGTAAACCCACTTGATCATCATATATATAAAATCATCATATGTATACATAATTGTTATTTTTATAAAGTCATTGGACAAGAGTCTAAGACGAGTATTATTTGTCTAGGTTTCCGTGATTGAAGCACGTACCGTACGTCCGAAATGCCGATAACCCACTTTCCCACATCAACGTGAGTTCATAGCCTCGCACTCTTTTAAATGTTTTTATGAAATGTTTTATAAACTCGCGAGGGAGATAACATGTTAGTTTTTATAAAATAGGACACTAGTTGTCCCGATTGTCTGTTTATTGATTTGGACCCGAATGATTGTATGACCCTATGAATGATTAAATGACCCGATAGATGAAATAAAATGGATTATTAAAGTTAGGTTATGTCACTAAAAGTCCCATTAGCATGAATTGTGAACTACCGGGATTTGGTAGACGCTTATGCATATAATAGTACTATTTGGGGACGATCACCCCAGTTCGCGCATTGACGGTTGATCCCCCTCATGCCTCATTGATTGGTAAGCGAATTTATGTATGAGAAGATTTCAATAGCGTGATCTTTGTGACGACACGCTAACTTAGATGGGCGAATTGAGTTCCGGGTTAGCTACCCGTTGTTTGTTGTAGTAAGGTAACAATGTCATGCAGCTTATAATAATCCAATTAACGAAATACTGCTATATGCACCGAATTACAATATATTGCCTGACTAGCAATACGGGGTCATATTATTGATATTATGTTTGTGTTTTGGTTTTATATAACCATATTCATATAACAGTTTTTTATTTAACTCTACACGACGTTATAAAACGTATTGTATGATATTTTTACGACATTGGTTCGTATAATGTTTTTGAAGGCGAAAGCCTATATTATGATTTTGATAAGGATTTGTATAAAATGACTTTGGCTATTTTATGGCCTATTACAATGATTTGTACAAAATGATTTTCGGTAATAATTTTATACCGATGTTATATTGATGGATTTTATTAAACTCTATGAATTCACTCGGCGTTATCGCTGACCTTTTCTTTTAACATGTTTTATCTCAGGTACTTGAAGGTAATTCTCGGGAAGACAACAAGAATTCATGGCCCGCACTTAAACAATAATTTCCATTCAAATACTTTGAAAAACCTGTATGAAATACAATGACTTGGGACCTATGTAACTTTGATATTTATGAATGGAAATGCTTTATTATTCAACGACGCGATTTTTTTAAGCGTTGTCTATGATGTGAGTAATGTGCTATCCCGTAACACCAACGAGTCTTCCCCTGTATTGAGTTGTATTAATTTGGGGGTGTTACAGTTTGGTACCAGAGCTCTCGTTATAGAGAACAAAAGATTTTTAAAACCAAGGTTTTGAATAAAACATTTCAAAATCTTTTAACTGTAAACATTTTTCTCAAAATGTCAAAAATCTTTTGACTATAACGGTGCCGAAGAATTCCCGAGTTACCGACAAGGCCAGACTGAGAAGTGTTATTTTAATATATATATAACTTGGATTATATATATATGATGTAATTTTATTACATGATTGTTTGATGATTATTTTGATATTTATACGAGGTATTTATACGACGTAGATTGTCACAAGGAACCCTAAATCCCCTAGTAACTTAATCGAAGCTATTCTCATAGGAATTCTTGCTATCCTAGATCTATACTAAGTTGTGGATATTTATGATCCCAATAAATGGTTGATATTCGTAGAAATGTTGATATTAGTTGATTGTGATATTAAAGAAGAATTGGCGAGATTAAATCTGATATCGATGTCATGACGATCTTTCCTTATAGAGTGGAGTTTGACAAAACGTTACCACCTAGAAAGATGTCATCTGATTCGTTGTCACCCAATTCTTAAATTTGAAATCGAAAGGGGTGAATGTTGCACTTGAGGTTGTCATTGGAACCATTACCCAAAAGCCTCATGCCACTAGTACCTTTCCGAGAAAGTCTTATTGAATGTATGAGTCATCTCATACTAGTGACTCATTTGATAATTGTTGTTGTAAGAGCTATAGGATTGGAAATTTAGTGTTGTTCATATCGAGCATCTATTGTTCTTTGAAGGTATAATAATAAGGTTGAAAGTATTGGAGAATGAGTTTGGATATCGAATTGAGTATAAGTTGATTGAAAACCTGAATAAAGTAAAATTTAACTTGTATGGAATAAGAAATTGTTAAGAGGAAGTTGTTGAGTCCTGTGATTGAATTATAAGGTTTTAATTGATTGTTGATTCGTGTTAAGGGTTGTTCCTAGGCCATTGTCCAATGACGAGGATGCCCAGTGTCCAATAAATAAAGTGAAGAAATCTTCTTCCGAATTGGGACCGATGGATCTTCCGGGACAGGTGGAACCTCCATAATTCTTGTAGATTAGTATTCACTGTGGCATCTTTTAAATATAATCCCTAACTTAACTGAGACATCAGTTGGTAGGATGAGTTCATGAAATTGTATGACATAGTGACACATAATGTGTTACGGTACAATTTTGACTTGTTTGTGATTAATGAAAAGACTACCATTGATTGCTAAATTCTACATGTATCGATGTTATCTATCCTTTATTGCTTCATCCTAATGTTCGCATTAGTGATGCAACCATTGCACAAGTACTCATCTTGATTTGAGTTACGTTGTGAATTATTTTTCGTGAGTGCCATCGAGGTCATGAACCTCATGATTATTTGGCTAAAGCTCATTTCCTATTATATTGTAGTTAGTTCTTTGTGAACCACTCCTCATCATTCTTTTGCAGATCACTTATTGTTTTTATAAGATACAATAGTATCCCTTGGGAAAAATTGAATTTTCATCACCATATGAATTATTTAAAGTGAGACTTATACATAATCGTTATCAAAATGAAGTTGTTTATAAAACACCTTGGAAAACTTAATTGTTTTCATAACAAAGAAAATCTTTGTAAATTTATTTTTGATTCTTATTTAAGAATTAAGCATGAAAATGTTTTTCTTATAAACATGATGATAAAATTTTGATGAACTGAGTATTGCATCGCTAATCTTGAAATTGTATATAGTTGCGCGCCTACATACAATTTGAAAGAGACCATGCAAGGCTGATTAGTAGTCACCATAAAATTGATTAATAAACACTACATTTTCTTTGAAGTTGTGAAAGATTAAATTTTATGAGATCTGCAAGAAGTGCAAAATAGGGACATAATGTTAGAGACATCTACATATGTGCCCATGCCATCAATTCTTCTGAGTCGAATTTACTCATTTGTGGAAATTGTCTTATTTTACAATTGACAATTCTTTCTTGTCCAATTCTCCCGTAGTGAGATTCTTAGGAAAAGTATTTGATTACCGAGTGTTGATACCCGACTGGATGTATCGACGTTCCTATCATTTCTTTTGATTAGATTTCATTTGAATGACCTGGGTAACGATCCGAGGAGCTTTCGAATGCGTACTCAAATTATGAAAACATAGGATATATTCATATTCATTAAATGTTTTCGTCTGTATCTGATTTGAAATTTTCTCGCGTAGATTATGCGTTAACCTTACTCTTTTAAGGTTAGTTATGTCTCCATATATCCTTGAATTTGTGAAGGATTATGAGTTATTATTAGTCTTTTGAGAAGTTCACATCTTATCGACGGCAATAAAACTGGAAAGTTGATAGTGCCAGTAGAATGGATTAATTGATTATGACATGACGACATTGTCTTAATTGATGGGAACTCGAATAGAATTCCCCTAAATGATAAGATGTTGATTATCCAAAGTGATCTAAATAATTCTTGATGGATGACCATATCCTGTATTTAGACTTGAAATTTTACCGTGAAGGGTTGTGAATTAGTCATAGATCTTGTAATCTGGAAAGAACTTAAAATACATGTATTAAAAGATGTTTATGTTATCTGAAACGCTAGGAGGTAATTGCTGGTGAATTACCTAGACTTTCTCCATTAAGGCAAGTTAAAATTGGTATTGATTATATTCCCGGTGTTGCACATGTGGCATGTGCACAGTACGTCAGCACCATCTGCATTAAAAGAATTACCCTACAACTGAGAGAGTTGTATGAGAAGACTTTTATTCTACCAAGCTCGTAATCATGAAAAGCTATGGTGTTATCATTCCTTATATTTATAGATTACTGTGAACTGAGTAAATTGACAATCGAAAACGATATCCATAACTCGAAATGGAAGATTTGTTCGATCATTTACAAGGTTCTAGCGTATGTTTTAAAGATTTGATCCACGGCATGGTTATTATCAACTTCGCTTCCGCGAAGAAGATTATCTATTCCAATCACTACATCTGGTACTTGTAATGAAGATTATGAGTTTCACGTGATGTCGTTTGGATTGACTAATACACATGTAGCATCCATAAATTTGGTGAATCTTGTGTGTAGGCTGTAATTTGATAAATTCATGCTCGTGATCATTAAGGACCATTTGTTTGTTTATAAGAATAAGAAGAAGTTAATAATTATTTATAGATTGACCTGAATTGGCCGAACAATAAAAACATGTACCTTGAATAATTAACATGTGATTTAAGACTTAATCCTTTATATTAAATGACCGTTTGATTAATGATGGTAAGATATATATATATATATATATATATATATATATATATATATATATATATATATATATATATATATATATATATATATATATATATATATATATATATATATATATATATATATATATATATATATATATATATATATATATATATATATATATATATATATATATATATATATATATATATATATATATATATATATATATATATATATATATATATATATATATATATATATATATATATATATATATATATATATATATATATATATATATATATATATATATATATATATATATTGACTCTTTAAAAAAATTAGAGCCATTTGAAACTTTGGGTTTTACCAAAAAGAAAATGGAAATATGTTTTGACAAATGTTTTAACAAAGGTTTTTTTTAAGGGATCGTTCCCTTATAACCCAAACATTTAACTAAACTCCTGTTTAGGGGTAAATGTTTTTGCATACCTTAAGATAACCTAAGCGGAATTGAGGAAAACATTTAAACCATAACTTGAAATTTGAAACGATAATTTTTGCTTTTCAACTAAGAAAATTTGGACCAAAGTATAACCAAATATTTTTCAACACTTACGAATCTTATTAATTTTTTTCAATAAATCAGCAAAAATCGTGGTTAATTAAATTCAAATTTGTTTTGAACATATTATTATAATTGGTCGAACCAAGAAATTTAAAACTTTTAACGTTTACGTTTCATAAAAATTTAATAATTTTTATTAATTTACTTGTGATAATTATCGACGCTTTTAAAACGTCGGATTGAGCAAAACTGATAAAAATAATAGTTGAGACGAAACTGAAACTTAGAAAATATGAAGAAATAAATTTTGAATGAATATGGTCATGATAATTATTTCACCAGGAAAGGTGAATGTAGATACTGACACATAATATAGAAAGGATAAAGAACCAATTAGGATGTGTTCCTTAGTAATGATGGTACAAAATAAAATTTCCGAACAATATAAAAATAAACAATGCTTGTAAGAAGGATAATGTAGATAATAAAAGGGGTTTGCGGCTAATGTGAACCATTAGAATTAAGAAGCCAATGGCGTTAAATGTATAAAAGGCCGTTTGTGGATTGCCTAAATATGGAGGTTTGTGAGATATAGTCAGGTTGGAATCCCGTATGTATAAGTATTCTATCCCTGCCATTTCTGATTAAGTGTATCTTTATCTGAAGAAGTTGTACTGATGGCAAATTATGAAGGCAGACACCGCCTCATACATTAGTAAACGTCTAGCTATTGTAAAGGTCATCATCTGAATTTGATTTGATTTGGGTCATCATCGATAGACTGACCAAATCTGCTAATATCATCCCTACTAATGATAGATTCTTGATCAAGAAATTGACTCTTTTGTATTTAAAGGAGTTGTGTAAACATGGTGTGCCTGTATCGATCATCTCTATCAAGATCCTCGCTTCGCGTCGAATTTCTAGAGATTTGCTCAGAAGTCATTGAGAACGAATCTTGATGAGAGTACTACTTACCACCCCAATCGAAGGGACGAGGCAAAGTAACGATACAAAACACTAGAAGTCCTGTGTTATGCTTGGATGATTGACCTTTGGTAATAAAGTGTAAAATCGTTTCCCTTTAGAGAGATTATCATTGATAATTATCGTATTAGGATCGAGATCGAATCTTGTGAGGATATATATTAGAGCATCTGTAAGCAGGAGTTGGGATGAAGACACTCGACATACACCCATTGTGAGTTGGACATGTCTTTTAGGTTTAAGGTTACCTATGATGGCGAACCTAACCTTACAAAATAATCGACCCGCGAGACCTGAAATGATTGTTGAAATTAGGATCTGATTATTGACTGCCGGTAGTGGGCAGGAGGTTATGTGAATATGAAATGTAGATCTTGAAGTGCCAGATGGGTAGCGAAGTCATGCCAAAAATTTTAACTATGGAAAAATGAATTGATGATCTGAAAGATCATGGGATATAAGTCCCCGTTGTATGGGACCATTGAGATGATGTAAAATATTGGTTTGAAAGGCATATAAGCTGGATCTACCCTAGGACTTCAAGAGCTGCGTGAATTATGTTTCGTAAATCGAACTTGATAAATGCATATCAAGTAAAAATCTGACTATTCCTTAATGAAGTTTAGATCGGCGAAAAGTTGCATTCATTAAAAACCCGTGAACATCATGGATAGAGAAAGTTAGTCAACAATAAGCCTGATCTTATTCCTGTAGTTATGTTTGATGAAACTCACGTATTGTAATGAATTACACTTGTGAGAAAAGACCGGATGTGGAGGAAATACCCACATGGCTTTAACTCTATAAGAAGCGAGTAGTAAGATAAGATGATCTTTGAGGACAAAGATCCTGTTTAGGGGTAAATGCTGTGACAATCCATCAATTTATGGTTGATATTTTATTCTCAAATATTATTTAAAAACATTATTTTAAAGTTAGGTTATGTCACTAAAAGTCCCATTAGCATGAATTGTGAACTACCGGGATTTGGTAGACGCTTATGCATATAATAGTACTATTTGGGGACGATCACCCCAGTTCGCACCTTGACGGTTGATCCCCGTCGTGCCACATTGATTGGTAAGCAAATTTATGTATGAGAAGATTTCAATAGCGTGATCTTTGTGATGGCACGCTAACTTAGATGGGCAAATTGAGTTTCGGGTTAGCTACCTGTTGTTTGTTGTAGTAAGGTAACAATGTCATGCGGCTTATAATAATCCAATTAACGAAATACTGCTATACGCACCGAATTACAATATATTGCCTGACTAGCAATACGGGGTCATATTATTGATATTATGTTTGTGTTTTGGTTTTATATAACCATATTCATATAACGATTTTTTATTTAACTCTACACGACGTTATAAAACGTATTGTATGATATTTTTACGACATTGGTTCGTATAATGGTTTTGAAGGCGAAAGCCTATATTATGATTTTGATAAGGATTTGTATAAAATGACTTTGGCTATTTTATGGCCTATTACAATGATTTGTACAAAATGATTTTCGGTAATAATTTTATACCGATGTTATATTGATGGATTTTATTAAACTCTATGAATTCACTCGGCGTTATCGCTGACCTTTTCTTTTAACATGTTTTATCTCAGGTACTTGAAGGTAATTCTCGAGAAGACAACAAGAATTCATGGCCCGCACTTAAACAATAATTTCCATTCAAATACTTTGTAAAACCTGTATGAAATACAATGACTTGGGACCTATGTAACTTTGATATTTATGAATGGAAATGCTTTATTATTCAACGACACGATTTTTTTAAGCATTGTCTATGATGTGAGTAATGTGCTATCCCGTAACACCAACGAGTCTTCCGCTGTATTGAGTTGTATCAATTTGGGGGTGTTACAATTCAAGTTTTGAAATAATTAAAAGCAACGGTCTTCGTGAAGAGGATTTTAATGATAAATAATTCGTGTACTTAATTGAAAAAGGGTATTCGTAAATTTATGGATGAAAATTCATTTTGGGATATATTCGGCGAAACAAGTGAACAACCAATTCCGGAGGAGAATGTTAGATCCATCACGACAATGACCAAAATGGACTCGTTTTCACCCCCTCCGAAGGACCACGTCTTTGAGGCTTTAACTTCTAAATCCATTGAAGTGCCTCCATTTCCTAGCCCACTATCTATTGAGGCTAAAGCTTTAATCGACACCAATCCTCTCATCATTGAAATGTCACCTAAGCATAGTCCAAGGACTTCTAAGACCATGGTTGTGACTCTCGAGAAATCCTCTCGAGAACTTGCTCACATCGACACTTTCTTTGATGATAATGATGCCATGTTGGAAATTTCTTGTGATGACGAGAATGACGACACTTTCACCACGTTCTCGAACTCCGCCTTTGAACCTACTTTTCATCATAATCCCATTTTTGATGAAGGGTTCGAGAACGTTTATGACCATATCATCGATCTTCCTTCGTTTCACAATTGTGATGATGAAGAATTTCTTTAAGGAGGTCGGTGAATTTCTCGTTATAGACATGAATCCCATTCTCGGGGAGTTACCTCATAGACACTCCTCGTTTGAGAATGACGAGTGCCACATTCTTGAGGATTTAATTCATAAACAATCCCTGCGAAAGAATGATGGTTTCGTACTTGATCGTAATCTCTTCGAGAGAGTTTCCAAAATCCTTCACAAGGGGAATGACAAACCTTGGTTTGACGAGCCTATCTACGATGAGGAAATCGATGAGTTTAACGATCTGTGGAGGATGACGTTTATGTAGACCCCGAGGGGGTGAATTTTTTATTGATCATCATTTTGAGAATTTGTGCAACCCCCCTCCCTCCTACGACTTAAATGTGAGAATTTTAGTGTGCTCAACCTCGTCTTAGAAACGCCGAATATTTTTGACATAATCAAATCAGGTTTTCATAGAGTTTTTTAAAGATGAAAAAAGGAAAGGATTTTAAATTTGATTTAAATGATTTTCTTACTTTAACTCCGTCATCACCGCGTTTATTGAGTGCTACGAGCTTGTCTACTCCTTTTGTCGATGCTTCGTATGGATCTAGTGTGGGGGAAGCCCCTTATGTTTCCTCACAGTTTTCCACCGAGGACGAGACATTCGATCCCGGTATCACAATTAAAGGGAAATATCGGTCTTCCACCGATGCAATAAATGGAAAATATATTCATTTGCTTGGTGTGAGTCTGCCTTAAGTGGCTCATTATGTTGCCCCACCCATTGTCCCACCCTTAAACTTATCACCTCTTTTCTTTAAACCCTTTGGGTTTCTAGCACATGTTGAAGTGGCGTTCTTTTGTTTATCCCATGAGAATGAGGACGCCATCTTCGATCCCATTATTTTGCATCATCAGAGGACTTAGTCCTTAGTACCGGATGCTTTTTGGGCCTTGTTTATCATGTAAGCCCCACCAAAAATGACCATACCATGATAATCCCTAAATGATCACATTTATGGGGATTCGAGTCGAGTTTTTGACTCGGTTATCAAAAACAAGGTGCCTCGTTGGGGATTCTCATTCTTATCCTTGTAAATATTATTGCTTTCTAATAGTATAATGCGGGGACTTGTGTTCTTCCAACCTTTGTTCTGTGGTTGTTTGTGATTGTGATTTATTAGGTTCATCGTCATCATTGAATCCTCTCGTGTTCGTATTACGTATCACTCGATCTTTGATCGTTCCCTTTGAAGATTTCGATATCCGGTGATATCCTTTTATGTTCTAACAATAATCTTATTAGCATAATCATAAACAACTTTTAGATTATTCGTTTTACCCTTTCCATGCTCGAGATTAAGCATTCTAATTTTCGTCTCTAGTATGGGGGTGTTTCACCTTTAGACTCGAAACATTGAGGACAATGTTTAGTTTTAGTATGGGGGGGGGGGGTGAATAGATACTTCACCTTGCTTACGTAATCACATAATCCAATTTTCATCTTTTTGTTATCGTTTTATTGCAAAATAAGGCTAAAAATGGCTAAATTTTAAAATTTTTCTAGTTTAGCCATAAGTGTTTAAGACACGAATGTAGGTTTTCCGATGGTGAGAATAAGAGTAACTTTTTACTCAACCGTGCGTGTTGAGCACTTATCTTCAATTCCTTAACTATATTAGACTAAGTCTTATTAAATTGAGTACGAGAAATGATAGAGTTAATTATAAGTTACTATGCTAAACGTAGAGTACTCGTATTCTTTCAAAAACTCATGTATTTTAATTATTTGCTTATTCTCCCAACGCTTATATACAGATAATTGCAATAAATAAGGTCGTACGGTTTATAAAATGTGTTAGTTTCTAGCCCAAGATCGTTTAAAAGTTACTTGTAATTAAATAAAGTACATATCCAAGGCATAACTTATTAAAACGGGACGCGAAGATTGGAGAATCCAAAGAGGCCCTACCAAGACATGAGGATTACCTTTTGTTGCTAAATCCAAAAAGATGTTAAGTGTTAGAAATACGTTTTTACGTATATTAGAAGTATCGGTCACTCCACAATATTATTCATGTTGTAATAGCTCGTAGTTAACAAATAGTTATTAGTTGCTTATTAAGTTAAGTAAGAACCGGTCCATGGGCTTGTCATGGGCCGGCCCAAGTCCACATATGACTTGGAAGTATAAATACCCCTTTCCTCCTTGGAAAGGGGTTGGTTGTTGAATGTTTCTCATTTTCACTTATTGAAATAACACATAGTTTTCTCTCACTTTCTCTCTCTAGTTTCTCTCTCTAGAAAACATCAACCCCCCTTCATAGATTCATAGGTTATCAAGATTCTACATTTGGTATCAAGAGCTATGGGGTGATTTAAGGTAATGATTTGTGTGGTTTTTTAGTTTTTGATTATATTAGTGTTCTTTAAGAAGATCATCTTGATTCTTGGTGTTTTTTGGTGTTTTTGTGATTGGGATTAGTAGATAAGTACTAGTTTTTACTTATTATTGTAGAAATCACAAAACGTTTTGGGTTATTTGGTAAAAAAATCTGGGTTTAAATCACCGTTTTTGATCGACTGTATACCTCAAACAAACCTTCTGTTATTCCCAGTAAAAGTTCCGAACCAAGAACCAAAAAGTTCCGAACCAAGCACTTCCGAACCAAGCACTTCCGAACCAAGCACTTCCGAACCAAGAACTTCCGAATCAAGAACTTCTGAATCAAGAACTTCCGAATCAAGAACTTCCGAATCAAGAACTTCCGAATCAAGAACTTCTGAATCAAGAACTTCCGAATCAAGAACTTCCGAACCAAGAACTTCCGAACCAAGAACTTCCGAACCAAGAACTTCCGAACCAAGAAGTTCCGAACCAAGAAGTTCCGGATCAAGCCAAAAGTTCCGAACCAAGAAGTTCCGGATCAAGCCAAAAGTTCCGAACCAAGAAGTTCCGAACCAAGAAGTTTCGAACCAAGAAGTTCCGAACCAAGAAGTTCCGAACCAAGAAGTTCCGAATCAACACTTCCGAATCAACAAAAGTTCCGAATCAAGGGATATTTTACTTGTTTTTTCGACGATTTTTTAGAGGATTTAATCTTGGTTTCTTACAACAAAAACTCAACACAATTCACAAGCTTTATTTCACTGCTCGATCAACCGATAATCTTTGTCTCTTTGAAGTCAACAAAATGAATCCGAATTCAGTAATGCCTCAGATGACATCACTTACGGATATTTCCGTCATTACGGGAACAGATAATCGCCCGCCAATGCTCATCAAAGAAGTTTTCGAAGCATGGCAAGGCCGGATGATGTCTTACCTTAAGGGAAAACCGGTTTATGGGAGGCTTATGGTTAAGTCAATTTTAAATGGTCCACTTGACTATGGTACCATCGTGGCTAACAATGTGACTCGACCAAGAGAATTTGAAGAACTTACACCAACTCAACAACTTGTTGCCGATGCAGACCAAAAAGCTCTTCAAACAATTCTCCAAGCTCTTCCCCATGACATCTATAGGATGGTAAGTCAGTATACGGTGGCAAAGGATTTATGGGAACGTTTAAAGGTGTTGCTACAAGGTACGTCTCTCACCAAACAGGAAAGGGAATGTCAGTTGTATGACCTGTTTGATAGATTCACGTACAACCCAGGGGAAACGCTTCACGATTATTACTTCAGATTCACCACACTCATGAATGATCTGAATGCATACAATCTTGTGATTGCTCCATTCCAGGTTAACACCAAATTCTTGAATACTTTACCTCAAGCTGAATGGGGTGAGTATATTACCGATGTTAAGTTAACCAGGGATTTGCATAAGTGCAATTTGGATCAACTATATGCTTTTCTTCAGCAGCATGAGAAACATGTGATCATGCACCGTTCTCCACGAGGTATGTACCCTGATTCATTAGCTTTGATGGCGAATCAACCAAGCTTGTCTCACAACAACACTCCTTATATTTTGGGACATCAAGCCTATCATCCATCACCTTACATGACACCAACCTTTCCCCAATACTCGATTCTACCGCAACCACCCACCTCACATCAGCAACAATATCGGTTTAGTGCACCTTCATCACAATATGCTACACAACCTCACCCAGCAAGTATTGCACCTTATGCTCAATCTTCATATTCTTCTTATCAAGAGAATGCAGCATATCCAACAAGCTACCCTGATCAAATGAGTATTCCTTCTAGTGATTATGTAGCTCATCAAGACCAAGCAATGTATTGTGATGATGAGGAAGTCCCTGTTCCTGTATTCAAACAAGGTGCTGACCCAGTTGAAGTGTTAACCACTATGTCTGCTTATCTCACAAGGACTTTAAGCAAAAGAGGATTTAGGGGATCAGCTTCTACCAACAATCAGTTGAGGAATTCATCCAATTCTCGCCAACAAGCTACTATTGAGAATGGCAGGGTAATGGTTCAGCCTATTCAACCATATCAGAGGAGACCTACCACATCAACTACCAATGCTCGCACGGTCAATCAGGCTCCAATGGTCAATCCTGCTCCACGGGCTAATTCCACAGGCAAGTTGAGAATGATTACATGCTACAACTGCAAGGAAGAGGGTCACATGTCCAGGGATTGTAAGAAACCCAAGAGGAGAAGGGATGGACAATGGTTTGCAGAGAAGATCTATCTGGTGAATGCTCAGGCACAAGGAAGGGAACTTGATGAAGAGGAGCTTGCATTTCTTGCTGATCCAGGGATTGCTGAACAAGACACTGTCACCACAGAGAATGCAGCATACCAAGCAGATGATCTCGATGCGTATGACTCAGACTGTGATGACTTTCAATATGCAAAGGCTGCTCTCATGGAAACTATCTCCAGCTTAGGGCCAGAAAAGAGATCTGAGGTCCTTATTAATACCACTGATGCTAGTATTCAACCACATCAAGTTGTGCAAGAGAGTGCTGATTCGAATGATTCTTCGGTGGTGAGTCTTTCAAATGAGGAGACAATCAGTGATAGCAATATCAATGTGAGTCCCCAGACTTTGAGTGAATCACAACCGGGAGCCATTTCGCATACGCCTACTCCTGCTCAACAAGATTTGGTCATGGTTCCTGCTACATTACTTAGCCAAATGAATGCTGCTCTCTTAGAAACCCTCGCTAAGAATAAGAATTTGTCTGATGAGCTTGCCTTAAGCAACGAGAATGTTCAAACTTTGGAATTAGTGCCTTCATCTAGTGTTCTAACAAATCCCGAATATGATCACTTTCGAAACAAACAAATGGGTCACTTGCAAGAAATTGAAAACTTAAGAGAAAATCTGTCTAATGAACTTAAAGAAAAGGAGTTAGTGGTCACTAATTTTCAAAAACTTCAAACGGATTTAGAATCACTCGAGTCTAAGAAGAATGAAATGGAGATTAATGCTACTAATAAGATTAGAAGTCTAGATTACTTGCTTTTAAGACAATACGCTGCTTCTCAACTAGTACACTTATTTGATGCTTCGTTTAGTGAATTTAACTTATCACGTCAAAAAGGCCTTCCCCCTAATCCACGGTATGCAAAACAAGCTTTAAGACATAGTCCTAGACTTTATAATGCAACTCAATTAGGATTGGCCTTAGACCCGATTGTTTTTCACGATGATCGAACAAGTAAGGATCTAGTTGATGAGGATCGGTCATACAATTCTGCAAAATATCCCGAGTGTGATTATTTTAAATTGAATAAGGAGCTTGCAAAAACGGATTTTAGAATTCGCTTCCATATGGACAAAGATCTCATAACAGCACCGACCTACATATTAGATGAAGAAAACCCTAGTACATTTCCTACACTTGTCAATATGGAAGGTCCTAAGGAAATTCCAAAGGATCTTCCACCTGTTAGCACTGTATGGTTAAACTTGCAAGAGATTAATCAATACTTTACTAATTTTGACAAGGTCATTTTGGAATGTACGACTTCAAATGGCTTAAATGCCGGAGAATGGGCTTTCGAACATATGAACGAGGTGTTTAAAAATGAGATCAATCCGTTTGTCGAAAGTCTAAAACGAAGTTTTGCATCTCTTAAGGAAAATCTTGTGTTTGAAATTGTTGAAGTTCAAAAAGTGTTTTATGAAATGGACACCGCTTACGAACTACAACTAATTGAAAAAGAAAAGATTTTAACCGAATATGACCGATTCTTGTCTGCAGTAATCTCGTGTGATGTGCTTACTACTGTAAATGTTAATTATTCGAATGAGCTTACATCCGCTATGATTAAATGTGATGCTGTGCATATATGTGATGATGTTTGTAATCTCTCTGTAAATGTTGCTGATACTGTAAATGAGGTAGATAATCATTCTTGTCACGAATCTAACGCTGAGTTTTTAAAGCTACAAGATTCTTACAATTTACTTTCAAAACGCTTTAATCAACTAGAACAACATTGTATATCTTTAGAATTAAAACAACAAACTCAAAATGAAGATCTTTTGATATCAAATGGTTGTGAAAACGGTGTTGAGACAAGTGACAAGATGATTGCAATTGTTAAGGCCTTAGAGGAAGAGATTATGAGATTGAAGAGAGATGTGTCATCAAATGAAACATTAAAATTGGAACTAGAGGCTGCAGAGTCTAAAAACCAGGTCTTAGAAATTAGACTTTCGTCTGTTCTAGGGGAGATGGATCGGACAAGACAGGGACTATCCGCTCTTTATGGTTCACTAGAAGAACGCTTCGCTTTTAATGCGGCACAGCAACAATCTTATGTTGAACAACTGAACCAAAAGTGCGAGGAAATCTCTGACTTGAACATCCTGCTCATTGACAAAAATATGGTTTTGGCTGAATTAAAGGAGACACTTCTTCTCACCCGACAAGAAGTTGTTGATAACTTAGCTACCGACTCTACAACGTCCACTAGTGCTCCAACAACCAAGTCAGTAGTGCTTTATACGAACCCGCTTCATAAGAGAAACTCGGTTACGTACGATGATTATATGAGGAATGCCGTTAAGCATGTAGATCTTGTTAGGGATATTCTAGATGATCTTTATGCCTTAGATCCCTCAAGTAGCTACTATTATACGGCTCATGAATATATTAAGCGAGTTCAATATTGCTTAGCATATTTGCAATACATAGGTAAACCAGGCTCTGCACTACTTACTAATAGGCCCATTGCTGTAACTCCATTTAATAAGACTCCAGAAGTAAAACCGTCATTGGCACAATCAAGTAAGGCACCTTTAAAATCTGTTGCTAATATTCCCACTTTGCCTTCTACAGGATTAAAAGAGACTACTAAGGCTAAAGGATCGTTACTCAAGAAAGATAAGATCAAGCCCTCCACTAGTAGTGCCAAAAAGAAGGAAGTAGAAGCTCACCATAGGAATGTTAGTTCAGTTTTAAATAAAAAGAATCATGTTAAGACTAAAAGCTCTGCGCCTGTGCAGAAGCCAAAACCATTCGTGAATTCTAATTTGAATTGTTGGAATTGTAATGAATGTATGTTTTCCCAACGTCATGATTTGTGTCTGATTGATCATGTGAATGAAATGAATGCCATTAAGAATGGTCTTGAATGGAAGCCAACGGGTAGAACTCATGCCCAAGTTGGCTGGCAATGGCGTCCCACTGGTAGGACCTTTACATTAGATGGAAAAATGTGCCCTTTAACTAGGAATGCATCCATTGAGGTTAGTTCTGAGCGTCCTTTAGTTAGGAACACTCGCACTCAAGTATGGAAACAGCGCCCTTTAATTAGGTCAGCCCCCACTATAGTGCCTATCAGTGAAGAAATACCTCAGGATTTAAGCCAACTAGAATCTACACCACCAACTAGGAAGAAAAAGTCTAGGAAATCTAAGAAACCTAGAGTTAGAAAATCTAAGATTATTAAATCTGTACCTGCTAATAACAAGGAACACTCAGATTCCGATACCTCTACATTGTCTTCGTGTGGTGATATTTTCAGGTGGTCCAAATCATCCTGTGGTATTTGGACTCCGGTTGTTCAAAACATATGACCGGAGATCGCTCGATGCTCCGAAATTTCGTCAGCAAGTTTCTTGGTACGGTTAAATTCGGGAATGATCATATAGCAAAGATAATGGGGTATGGTGAATATCAGATTGGAAACGTGACGATTTCAAGGGTATACTATGTAGAAGGTCTTGGTCATAATTTATTCTCAGTAGGACAGTTTTGTGATTCCAACCTTGAGGTTGCTTTTCGACAACACACTTGTTTCATCCGCAACTTGGAAGGAAAATATTTGTTGAAGGGATCTCGTGGTGCAAATATTTATACCTTGTCCTTACAAGACATGATGGCCGCCTCTCCAGTATGTCTTCTCTCTAAAGCATCTAAGACCAAGTCATGGTTATGGCATCGCAGATTATCTCATCTTAACTTTGATGCTATTAATCATCTGGCTAAAAACGAATTAGTTCGTGGTCTTCCAAAGCTTAAATTTAACAAGGACCATTTATGTTCCGCGTGTTCAAGGGGGAAAAGTACCAAGAAATCTTACAAGCCCAAAGCTGAAGACACCAATCAAGAAAAACTTCATCTTTTGCATATGGATCTTTGTGGGCCAATGAGAACTGAAAGTGTGAGCGGTAAGAAATTCATTCTGGTAATTGTGGATGATTTCTCCAGGTTTACATGGGTTAGATTTCTACGTACAAAGGATGAAGCACCGAAGGCTATCATCACTTTTCTGAAATTCATTCAGGTACGTTTGAATACTACTGTCCGCCGTATTCGTACAAACAATGGTACAGAGTTCGTCAACCAGACTCTTCGTGATTATTATGAAGGAGTTGGTATCTCACATGAAACATCCGCTGCACGCACTCCACAACAAAACGGTGTCGTTGAAAGACGGAATCGTACACTTATGGAAGCTTCTAGGACTATGCTTATTTACGCGAACGCTTCATTATTCTTGTGGGCAGAGGCTATATCTACTGCATGTTTCACCCAAAACCGTTCTATCATTCGGAAACGCCATGGAAAAACACCTTATGAGCTTCTACATGACCGTAAACCCGATGTTTCATTTTTTCATGTGTTTGGTGCTCTTTGCTATCCAAACATCAATAGTGAGAACTTGGGTAAGCTTCAACCGAAAGCCGATATAGGTATTTTCATTGGTTACTCACCGTCCAAGAAAGCATACCGAATCTATAACCGTCGTCTTGGCAAGATTGTAGAAACTATGGACGCAGATTTCGATGAGCTGACAGCGATGGCTTCTGAGCAACACAGCTCTGAACCCGCGCTTCATGAGATGGGAACCAGTGCTATTAGTTCCGGATTAGTTCCCAATAATCCTACTTCTACATCATTTTTACCACCATCAAGGCCCGAGTGGGATAAACTGTTTCAACCGTTGTTTGACGAATTCTTTGATCCCCCAAATGATGAAGTTCCAGCACCCGTAGTGATAGCTCCAATTCCTGAAGTTGTTGCTCCAGCCAATGAAGCTTTATCTAATGCATCTTCAATTCACATTGAACCGGATGCACCTTCACCAAGTGATTCTCAAACTACACCTGAATCGTCACCCCTACTTGTGCCTAATGATGTGGAAGAGGATTCTATTGATCACGACTTGGAATATGCTCACCTACAAGAGCTTCCTTTCTTTGGTGTAGCGATACCTGAAAACCCTTCAGCCGCGTCTACCTCAGAAGAAGCTCCTTCTATTGTTCACTCCAGACCACCTAGTATTGAAAACCATAGCACTAAATGGACAAAAGATCACCCAATTAGAAATGTCATTGGAGATCTAGATCGACCAGTCTCTACACGCCATCAATTACAAGAGAGTGCACTCTATTGCTACTTTGATGCATTTCTCTCTGAAGTTGAACCAAAAAATTGGCAGCAGGCTATGACTCAATCATCTTGGATTGAAGCCATGCAGGAGGAACTAAATGAATTCCAACGACTTGAAGTATGGGAATTGGTTCCTCTCCCTGACAAGGTCAACATCCTTACTTTGTTATGGGTTTATAAGGTTAAACTTGATGAGATGGGTGCGGTATTGAAGAATAAGGCTAGATTGGTTGCTAGAGGATATAAACAAGCCTTGGGTATAGACTTTGAAGAATCTTTTGATCCTGTGGCATGATTGGAGGCCATTAGACTATTCCTTGCGTATGCTGCTCATATGAATATGATCGTCTATCAAATGGATGTGAAGACGGCATTTTTGAATGGTGAACTAAGGGAAGAGGTCTATGTTAGTCAGCCGGATGGGTTCGTTAGTACGGAGTTTCCTAATCATGTGTACAAGCTTAAGAAGGCTCTCTATGGGTTAAAACAAGCTCCACGCGCGTGGTACGATCTCCTCTCAACATACCTCATCTCGGAAGGCTTCTCCAAAGGCAAGGTGGACCCCACTCTATTCACTCTCAAGGAAGGCAACGACATGATTCTGGTACAAATTTATGTTGATGATATAATATTTGCTGCCACTAACATAGAATTGTCAAATCGATTTGAGAAGATAATGTCCACACGCTTTCAGATGTCGATGATGGGAAAAATTTCATTTTTCTTAGGATTACAGATTTCTCAAAATCCCAGAGGCATCTTTATTAATCAATCCAAATATGCTCTAGAATCTCTTAAGAAATATAACTTTGAAAATTGTGACCCCGTGGACACTCTAATGGTGGAGAAATCCAAGTTAGATGAAGATAGGAATGGGACTATTGTCGATCCAAAACTTTACCGTGGGATGATCGGCACCCTTCTATATCTGACTGCTAGCAGGCCTGATTTGCAATTTGTTGTATGCATGTGTGCCCGGTATCAGGCTCGGCCTACCGAAAAGCACCTACATGTTGTGAAAAGGATCTTTCGGTATCTAAAAGGAACACTTCATCGTGGTCTATGGTATTCGAAAGATTCCTCTATTGCTTTAATATCATACGCAGATGCCGATCATGCTGGATGTCAAGACACGAGGCGTAGCACTTCTGGATCTGTGCAACTCCTTGGAGATAGATTGATTAGTTGGTCTTCAAAAAGGCAGAAAAGCGCTGCAATTTCTAGCACGGAGGCTGAATACATCGCCATGTCCGGTTGTTGTGCTCAAGTCCTTTGGATGAGATCATAATTAACTGACTACGGTTTGGGATTCAACAAAATCCCGATGTATTGTGACAACAAGAGCGCCATTGCCCTTTGCTGCAACTATGTTCAACACTCCCGGGCCAAGCACATAGACATTCGCTACCATTTCATTAAGGAGCAGGTGGAGAACGGAGTGATCGAGCTGTATTTTGTCACTACTAAGTACCAGCTGGCGGATATGTTCACCAAAGCATTAGATCGAGGACGAATTGAGTTTTTGATCGACAAGCTTGGCATGAAATCATTCACTCCAGCGACTCTCAAAGAGTTGGCAGAAGAATCAGCTGAATAGTCGTGGTAAACTATTCAGAGTATCCTTTGTTCGTGATCATGTATATTATCGTAAATATATAAATCCCAAAAGAAAAATACAAAAATATAAAACCAACAAAAACCATAAAAAATATAAAATCTACAAAAACCATAAAAATTATAAAATCAAGAAAAACAAAAAATATTTTTCGTTTTTAAATCGGGCATGTCTTTTAGTACGGTAATATTTACGGCTTTAGAAATGTCGATCAATATTGACACGGCGCCATAAATAGAGTCCGTATAAAAGTTGTACATTTTTAAAACATGCCCATTATGGCTTGTAGTTATTTCAGACTGCAACCCGGTTTTCATATTAAAGTCACGTATTTCCTTGGAAAACGTTGGCTCAGAACGGGAATTAATTTTCTCGGGCATGATTTACAAGCCAAATCATGCAAAGGGATCAAGTTTACTTTATAACTTGGTCTAACACGAATTTGTGTATGTCTCAGTGCATTAATTTGTTAAAATAAGAGAAATCTTATTGACACCACGAATCAAACTTTTTCAAAATACAAATTGGAAATGCTTTCATCAATATTTGACTCTTTAAACAATGACTACAGCTCTTTAAATAGAAAACGGGTCATCGTTTAAGGGGGAGAAAATATTAAATCATCTTCGTCATTAAATTGATTTTCAAAAGTGATTGTGGAAAACTAATGGCTAAATGGTAAATGAATGGTATTGCTTTAGAAAATGACTTGTGCTTGTTCAAGGTGATAGGTCTTGCTTTAGATCTTAGAGATATTCTAATAGGTTGAGATGCTTAAGTTGTGTTGGTGAAATTTAACTATGCTTAAGAAAAAAATGAATAGATAAGTTATAAACAAAAAGGAAAAGAATAAGGAGTGTAGGGTATTAAGTGACAATGTGTGAAAGTTAAAAAACTTTTAACCTAAGTCAAAGCAAACCCCCCGACCCCTTCATTCACTGTTTATGCTTCATTATTTCTTGCCGCCATTGATAGACACACACAAGTTATTTCAAATCACATACTACTCAATTTGATCCTGTTCATTCGATTAATAAGGTAATTACATCAATATTTAAACTTATAATTCGTCTAATTCTTCACTATCTCTTGGTAAACGATTCGTTTAATTAAGATTAAGTCCAAATTAGGGTTTGTATCTAATTAAGCAGTAATTGATTAGGATTTGTGGTGGGTTTTGCTCGATATAGCTTTAAATGATGTTTAATTGCCTTAGTTTGCCTTAGAACTCACAAACGCGCATAGATTAGATCATCAAAGGCTGTGGTTGAAAAGTTCCGGATGAACATGGATATAAACTTCCGAATGAAGGATTTTTTTCTGAAAAACTTCCGAATGAGGAAGTTCCGAATGAAGGACTTCCGAATGAAGGAAGTTCCGAATGAAGAACTTCCGAATGAAGAAGTTCCGAATGAAGGACTTCCGAATGAAGGAAGTTCCGAATGAAGAACTTCCGAATGAAGAAGTTCTGAATGAAGGACTTCCGAATGAAGAAGTTCCGAATGAAGGACTTCCGAATGAAGAAGTTCCGAATGAAGAACTTCCGAATGAAGAAGTTGCGAATGAAGAACTTCCGAATGAAGAAGTTCCGAATGAAGAACTTCCGAATGAAGGGAGTTCTGAATGAAGAACTTCCTAATGAAGGAATTTCCGAATGAAGAACTTCCGAATGAAGAACTTCCGAATAAAGAAGTTCCGAATGAAGGACTTCCGAATGAAGGAAGTTCCGAATGAAGGAAGTTCCGAATGAAGAACTTCCGAATGAAGGAAGTTCCGAATGAAGAACTTCCGAATGAAGGAAGTTCCGAATGAAGGAATGTTCCGAATGAAGAAGTTCCGAATGAAGGAAAGTTCCAGATGAAGGGTTGTTTGATTAATATTGTTTGCCTGTTATATGTACTTGTTGTATTATGTTATGAAATGTGTTATGCTTAGAAGTAAGAATGATATATATCTATATGTTTTTGTGCATCAACCTTTCATGTCTTATCCTAAGCAGATACAATGACTAATCCAACAGTACAAGCAATCCAAGACTCTAGAGAAGCCGCTATTGCTAAAGCACGAACCCTCAAGTTCATACCCAACAATTACCGGCTGAAGCAAGTCTAAAAATCCACTCACCATGGATTTAAAGTAGCCATAGCAATCCTTGATCAATCCCATTTTAAGAATGCTTTAAGAAGTAGTGCCTCGGTGCCTTATGATTATATGTATGAATTTTGGGCTACCAAGGAAATCACTTCAAACAAGATCACCTTCACCATCGACAACAAGCAGCAGACACTCACAGTTTCAGACTTCCGTAAGATTTTTGGTATACGGGATACACCCAAAGGCATGTCATTTTCGAGGGATCCTACTAAAGATGAACTCATGGAGTTATTTGACGCTCTTGGATGTCCTGACATACGAGTTGCGTCTGAGTTTACCACTGCTAAAGTAGGACAACCTTGGAGAGCATTGTTGGGTATTCTCAGTAGATGTCTTACACCAAAAACAAGTGGCCATGATGCTTTGCGCAGTCCTATTATAAACCTCTTCTATGGCATGTACAAAGCTGCAAATGCAGATTATGCATTGTTGATATGGGAAGAATTCACCTTTCAACTCTTCCAAAACAAGAAGCTGAAGACAAATTTCTTTCCTTATCCTCGGTTTATCAAGCTTATCATTCACTATTTTATGAAGAATGATGTTACTATTGATAGGCGTGCGGCAAGTCGGCATCACACCGAAGAAGCTGATGATACTGTGGATCTAAGGCATGAAGGACCATCTGGTGGTGTTATTCCTGGTCCTATTCCCGATTACCTTCTGACGGGAAGAATTAAGGGTTCTGCTGATTACAAGCTACTGCAGCTAGAAATCAAGAAGTTAAAAGCAAACCTTCAGACTGGAGAAGACTCGTCTACTACAGTGAAGAGTAAAGGTAAACGCAAGCAACCAGCTGCTTTACCTGAACCCGAAACCAAGAAGAAAAAGACTGAGGTTAAGAAGGGAAAGGGTAAGGCTGATGAGTTACGTCTACGTGACGAAGAAGATGTTGTTGATCCTACTCTTGACAAGACAGAGAGAAAAATGATGAAGATAGCAATTCAAAGGAGTAGGAAAGATACTGGCGGTAGTAGTTCAGGTGCAAGGGTAAATGTTGAAGAAGAGTACGAGGAACCAGATGATATTGATGAGTTTGGGTCACCTGAACGGTATTCAACTTCGAAGGAGCCTTCAATCCCTGTTTCAGCAAGTGTTGAAAAGGAGTCCGGTGCTCCTACAATCATGGTGTCTACTCAACCGTTAGTAACTCAACCTATAGCAACTCAACCTCCAACAATACAACCCTTACCAACCAAACCGGCTTCAACACCATTTCTTCCACCACCAATAACTCCCATCCTTAGTACCGTAGTAACAACCGAGCCTCTTCAATCAACCCAGAGCAGCTCTGCAACATCTACAATGGCTGCATTGGTGATGGCCGAAATGTTGGATAAACATGTGGATAATCACAAGAGAGAAATGGATGAACTTCGCCAAGAGCTACATAGACGAGTTCAAAGTGAAGAAGCATCTAGGAAAGCCCAGGAAGAGATGCTTGCTAAGTTCGCTGCAGATATGGAATTGACGCGAAAAGCTCATGCAGAAGAACTAGCTCGGGTTAAGCAGGCTGAGGCTGATAAGCATGCTGCACGTATCACCAGACTTCAAGCGATGAGGGATAAATCAGAAAGAAGCACTTGAAGCTTCTTTTGAAGAAAGAGTGCAAGAATCCGTTGAATCCATTATGCCTAAACTGCGTGATGAGTTGAAGACACTAGCAGCTGATAACTTGATGATCAAGTCATCCAATCCTTCAGAATCCGCCTACAAAATTGCTTATGAGTTAACGGATTTTGAATTAAAGAAGATCCTCAAAGCTCGTATGGTGGAACTTGGATCGTTTGATAAGTCTAGGATTCAACGGGCTCTTTATAAATCCCTGAATGACGCTATCATGGAGGATGATAGGTTATTCAAAACGTTTGGAAGTGTGGTACCTTATCACATTCTACCTGAGGAGGACAAAGATGATAGTGAACAGGAAGAGGGTACTGGTGAAGAAGAAGAGGAAGAAGAAGGAGAAGAAGAGGAAAAGGATGACGATGATGGTGATGATGATGAGGATGAGGATGAGGGTGATGATGATGATGATGATGATGGCGATGATGGTGGTGATGGTAATGAGGAGAGTGCTAGGGGGAGCAACGGGGACAACAATGAGGATGATGATGGGGGTGAACAGCCTAAAGAGGGAGATAAGGTTACCAGATCCAAGAAACCTGCTAAGTCTGGAACCAAGTCCAAGAAAGATGCAGCGCAGAAGGACAAATCAACATCATCGGAATCAAGACAATCTAAGTGGCGCCACGATGTGAATGCTACTACAGCGTCATCGATTCTTGGTACTTCTATTGCTGTATCTATACCTATTACCACTAACCCTGTTAGTCCTGTTGTTGTTGCTCCTGTGATTGCAGAATCGATAACTGAACCTGAAGCTGCACAACACTCACCCGTTCATGACACCGCCGAGATGCCTGAATCGGAACCAGCAGATGTTCACGTTTCCACTCCTCTACAACAAATACAACAATCTACGGTTCCTGAACCAAGCACACGAGACTGGGCAGACACGTTGGAGATTGACGAGACTGCACCGCCACAGGCTTGGATCACAGCAGCGGCGCAATATGATCCGATCACAGACGCAGACAAAGATGTGTTGTATCTTCGTATCCGCAGTCCGATTGACTTATGTGCATTTCTTGCTCATGAGTATAAGACTTCGGTTACTCCATCTTTGGTGAAGAAAGTGCTAAAGGATAAGAGACTTCGCGCCAAAACCCGGTTAACCCGAATGGAGTTCGAGTATTATGCCGATGAGATCCTGAAGGCTCTGAATACCGTTCAACGGCCAGGTCTTCATGAATCAGAAAGAGCTCCACCTCCACTTGATCCTACTCAAGATAATCAGATAGCTCTCGACTTCTTCGTCACATATGATCTTGAGTATCTTCTGAAGGGTTCATCAACGTACGCAACATCCTTGACCTTGCTGAAAGCTGCCAACTGGGGGACAATACCCTGGATCGAGGAAAAGGTAAACAGACTCTGGGTCCCAAGGGTAACTCGTAATTATGATATGTATGCTGTTATAGGTGCATCTCATTGGGACGAACGAGTCCGAAGGGCGTACAGGGGTTGCTGCCTAGTCAATTCTGGAAGCAACGTTAGATCCGATGACCGCATCTCCAGCATCTTAGGGCAGAAAACTGAAGCCAAGAATGGCTATTATCATGTGACGGAGATTCGTTTGAAAAGGGAGGATGACAGAGAATACAAAATCCAGCAGGGAGATTTTTCCATCATTCGTCTTGAGGATATTGAAGATATGTTGCTTCTGATGACTCGTGATCAACTCACACATATTCCTCGTGAAGACCTTATTGCCTTGAATACGGCACTTCGTATGTTCACACGAAGCGTTGTTATCAAGAAACAAGTTGAAGATCTGCAGTTGGGAGTCGAAAGCTACCAAAGGAAGCTCAACTTAACCCGTCCAGTGAATCAAGTTCTACCTCAACATGTAGATAGATGTCCTTATACCGGCATTTCTGTCCCGAATTGCGGCATTTTCTACTTGAACAGTCGAGGTTTAATGAAGTTTATGAGGGTGGGTGAGCTTTATAAGTACAGTGATGGGACTCTTCTACAAGTCAGAGGAAAGTTGGAGCATCTTAACTCGGGTGGGACTTTGCCAGAGATGACGGAGGATTGGCATCCGGGTTACAGGCAGATGGCGAAGTACGTGATCAAGAAGATTGATCAAAAGCTCCGTGAACGTAGATTGATGAGGAGCTTGGAAAGGTTCGTTGGTGGAAGACCATATTTAGTGCACCACAAGCTACTACAACGATCCATCTAATGGGTCGTACACTTCAGGTCCACTTTCTATTGGTTTTCAATTGTGAATATGTATATTTGTGAATGTTGTGCTTGTACGGCTTGATGTAGTGTTAAAGTATGATAATTTTTCAAGAATTTCTCACGAGATTCTAAATCTTTCAAAATATATCATACCCAAGCACTACAAATATCCCTTATTAAATTAAGGGAGAGCATTAATTTGTTCTATGGCCAAACATCGATTTCATTTTTTACCCAAAGACCGGTTAATCCATTCAATATCCCAAATATTAATGGTTAACATTTTGGATAAGGGGAGAAAATGGGATTAAGGAGACTTAAGTGATACTTGGCTAAAAGATGAAAAAGATTTAACGATAATCCAACTTAATATATGTAAAGCACGTATTAAGGGGGAGCGTTTTTGATGATCAAAAACACCTAAGGTACGAAACTTTTGATGTCAATATCACAAGTACTTTAGGTGATTTTCAATGATTTTTCATGGTGGCAATTCCTTCCCAAAACACGTTTAAATTCACGACGAATGTGGTGACAAAAGGGTGGTAGGAATAGGTTTAGTCCAATGATTCATCAGAGCCGATGGAATCTTCCCAAGGACAATTCCCTAGATAGAATTAGAAGTCCTAGGAAAGATGGAGAAAGAATGTGAACGTAGCTGAATGCCGACCAAGTACTTAAGCTAGCACTGTAACAATCACAACAAGGTGCTAGTGATGACGTATTGGTAAGCATTGAAGGGGTTGAAGAATGAAAAAGAATTGTAAAGATAAAGGGTGTAAAGAAAGAAGCCCTCCTTACAACTTTAGGCAGAAACCGGGTCAATACATATGCTATTGAGGTCATTTTTGCTAATGATTCTCGGTATTGAAGAAAGACATCATGGACCCAGTGATGCAATGCACAACCCTTCCCAGCTAACTCAAATATCTCTCAAAAGGTATTTGTTTTAATCACACGGAGATTAACACGTTATCTATTGGTTTATTCACTCCGAATAGACTGGTATTGAAAAGGTGGCACTCCTCTCCAGCCATCGCTCACTAAATCAAAACGCACAATCGAGTCTAGAGCCAAGAGATCATCAAAAGTCTCATTAGGACACTTTTCATTTATTCCTTGCTTTCTCACACACTGTGAAAAGTAAGAGATTTTCATGAGTCCTACGCAGTATTCCTGTAATATTGCCAGAACGTCTGAGTGATACGCAAGTATTACAATGAAGATGGAAATCCTGCTTGAGCCAACATCAAACAAGCTCATGGTAGGTTACACGTTCGGTTCTTTTAGAACCAATCTTGTGAAAAACTGGAAAGAAACAGTGGTTTAATTCTTAATTGAACTTAAACTCGTTCCAGGCCTCTTCGCATTATCATATGATCTTGCCAGAACACTCAGAGTGACTCTTTATTGATCACAGTGACGAGTGGAAATCCTTCTAGATAACATCAAACAGCACTTGGTAGGTGACGTGCAAGATTCTTTATGAATTGAGCTCGTGACAACTGGAAAGCAACGATGGTGAAAATCTTAATTGAAATTCACTTGTTCCAGGTTTCATGAATTGACGGCTTCAAATCACAAGGATAATTTATCTAAGTGATTCACTCTTTATGTTCGCAGTCAGCTTTGGACGGTCGAATAAAGAGAACGGGTTTACCCGCGAAATCCTGTCAGGAAGTTACTTAATTGAAACTATCCGTCACGGGTACGATATCTAATATCGTCCAACGGTCTTCACCGACCGGAGGTAAAATGCTACCGAATTAGAATAAAATGTTCAAAGCCATTTTATTCGTGTCGTTGCTGTGTACCTATTAAAGACGGTGGCGTTGCTGTGTACCTGTTGAAGACGGTGGCGTTGCTGTGTACCAGTGAAGACGGTGGTGTTGCGGTGTACCTGTAGAAGTCGTTCCCACATGCTTATGTTTTTCTGCATCAAAGTTTAGCAAAAATCAAGAAAGTACAAGATAAAGTCTTCCGCTGTACCAAACTCTGAAACTTTCGAGAATTCAATAAAAAGACATAAGTGTGTGGAACATGGAGTCACGAGGAGGCAAAATTCACAAGAAGGCAAAATATCGCACGTGAAAGGCCAAAAGAACAATGCTCTCAAGCCAAAGCCTAAAAGATCAAACCAACATATTCACAACAAAAGAAAGAAAAGAAGAAAAGACTACGAGCTAAAGAACAAAGACTTAGTATAGTATGCTAGGTTTAGAACTTTGTAACGTGGAGTGACCTCCCTTAGGGGGAGATTGTTAGAAATACGTTTTTACGTATATTAGAAGTATCGGTCACTCCACAATATTATTCATGTTGTAATAGCTCGTAGTTAACAGATAGTTATTAGTTGCTTATTAAGTTAAGTAAGAACCGGTCCATGGGCTTGTCATGGGTCGGCCCAAGTCCACATATGACTTGGAAGTATAAATACCCCTTTCCTCCTTGGAAAGGGGTTGGTTGTTGAATGTTTCTCATTTTCACTTATTGAAATAACACATAGTTTTCTCTCACTTTCTCTCTCTAGTTTCTCTCTCTAGAAAACATCAACCCCCCTTCATAGATTCATAGGTTATCAAGATTCTACATTAAGTTCACAAATCCAAATCCAAAATAAAGGATGAAGACACACAACGAAAAACAAAATACTCCAAAAGGTTGTGAAAAAGTATATGAATCTAAAAAGGCCCTAACAAGAAACGAGGATGAGTTTATGAATCCAAGTCCAAAAACGAGGCGGATGGTTGCCTAATCTAAGTCCCAAAATGAGGAAAAGGACAAGTGAAGAAAGTCGTGGTCAAAGATGAAGCATCTCGAATCAAGAAGAAGATGTGTGCCAAAAATGAAGAGAAGACCATAACAAAGAGCGTCTCTCAAGACTGAAGTTCGAAACACATGCCAAATATCATTCCGGGAAAGGTGCCAAATCGTGATCAAAGTTATGCCCAGATAAGAACTTTAAATGATTAGAAGAAACGTTTTAAAAGATCGTGTCCTTTAGCTACTTATTAATTAATCCGTTATACTTTATTTTCGGCTTAAATAAATATCGAAATAAGTAAAAAATGTATCCTCATGATCATTAATACAAAAGTAAAATATAAGAGATACCAATTAGGAATAAGGGAGTCTAAGTACGTGACTAACGCATATGAGTAGTGTTAGCATTACTAACTTATAATGACAATGATCTTGTTTAACGCTTAGCATGGAATTGGGTGAAAATCAAGGATGACGAACTTATCTCTATGAGGCATTCATGTGTTCTTATTCTTTGACCCTATAAGTCATGTTCTCGTGATGAAAACATTACATTATGTCTAAAACACACGTAGTAGTTAATTTAAATTTATGTTTCAATAAATGTCATATAAAAATGAATTTTGCAAGTTCTAAGATACTTAATTCTAGCATTTCGTGAGGGCACAACAATGGTTTAGTATGTGGGAGTGATGAGATTGTATTTATACATAGTCTCACGTCTAAATCGGGCTTAAAATGCTTAAAAATGTCATAAAATACCCCAAAATATGCTTGTGTTTGTTCATTGTGTATTTTAGGTACGGGTATCGTGAATTCAATAACTGAGAACAAGATTCAAGCAAAAACAAACACGGGAAACGAAGCCACACAAAGAATCGGACCCGAGCATTGATTTTTCACAAAAGTCCTTAAAGTTTGCAGATTTGTCAAGATTGGTCCTTCAACTTTTGAAGATTTGTCACTTTAGACCATTGTAAATCTCAAATATTACAAGATTGGTCCTTAAGTTTCAATAATATACATTTATGGCCCTTGAAGATTGCTAAATGTTGCATTTTTTGTCCTTATCCTAAGTTACTAAAGTTTGAGGGGCCAAAAATGTAATTCATCCAAAGACTTAACAAAGGAAGAAGGGGATATCGCTGATAGAAATGATTTGTACACAATTTAGAAGTTCAGGGGGTGTTTTGCCAATTCTCATACCCAAACCCAATAAATACCCGGACTAAGCCCAATACCAACCTAATCCTAAACCCGGTTACCCCACACCCTACGTCACCCCTCCACTTCATACTACTCGACCCACTGCCATCAACCCACGCCACCTAAACCTCTACCTCACCTTTCATTAACACCCATTTAAACTAAACCAGGAAACATTCACTATTACAATTAACCCCCAAATTAATCCCAAACCCAAGTTATAAACCCTAATTATCGAATAAATATAATCACTTTGAACTGGGTCTTCTATTCATCCAGATACATGATTCATGGTATCCTCATCACATTCCAACCCCAAAAATGGTCCCCTCATTGCCTGTGGACCCCCCCACATGGCATCACTGCTTCAAAACTCTAAGAATATACAACATCATCTATGGCCAACACTCATTCCTTTTTCCCAAAGTATATTTGAATGGCCAAGATCAAGGACAAAAGCTCATCTTACAACAGGCATCATATGATCTCCTTTTGACCAAGTTTGAAGATCTTCCAAGGGCAAAATCGGATTTCTACTTGTTAGGGTTTTGAATTTTATTGTTTTTAGAATACTCTTTAGGGTAGTATAAAAGGGGAGCTGGTTTGTAGCTCATCCCTTGTTCTAGTTTTCATTTGTAAATTTTTTAAATCAGTGAATAGTAAGAGTTTTGTTTAAAGTTTGCAAATGTTACTGAGTTACATGTTTACTTTTTTGTTTTAGTATAAATTATTTAATTTCTACAAAAAGTTTTTTGTTATCTTTATAATCAAAAGGATTTTTGTAAAAGAAATTTTATAAAAGCTTTTGAGATCCAGATTCCTTAAAGGTTTAGCTGATTGAAGGATTGACAAACTTTCATCGTGTTAAACTTAATGTTCTTTGTTAATTTATTGTTTGGTACACTTTAGTTACTTGCAAGTTATTTCTCAAAAAGTTTGGTTTTTGAAATTTTTGATGTAAAATCTTATTATTCTCATATTTTTTAGCTCACTGTTCATAAGCCCCTCATAAGCTGAGTTGACACCTCTAACTTATGAGGGTGTATTGAACTTGATCACTTTTTGTTTGTTTTTTATATTTGAACAGGAACAAGCAAGGCTTACCATATTCTTTCATCACTTTGTTTTTTGGGCTGTGGTAGCCCACCAATAAGAACAGCTTATCACAAGCCCCATATTCAGAAACTTGTTTGATTTAGGACTTGGTGTGTTTGTTGGCTTGAACAAATCCAACAAGTGGTAACCCCCCTCTCCTTTCATTTTCTGCTTATTAAAGGTGTGCATGTTTTTTTCGTGATTTTTTTTGGTTCTTATGTGCTATTTAGGTTTAGTTTGTGTTAATCTCAGCCTAGTTTCATATTTCTGTTAAGTTAAAATAGTTTTGACTTGAAGTTGAACAAAAGTTTTGATAAATCTTGATTTTCATAGTTTATAAGGGGTGTTTGGTTCAACTAATTAAAGACCTTGGGATGACAACCATGTCTTTCAAACAAATAGGAGGCTTTGATAAATTTGTTTTAGTGTTTTGGTAATTGAAACCTTTCTAGATGCTAGCTTAGGTATAGATAGGAGGCTCTGATAAATTTGTTTGTGATTTGGGTAGTTTTAATTCAGCTTTTGTAGCCAAAAAAGTCTCTGGTGTGCGAATTGCACCAACAGTTGAAGTATCACTGCCATACAGTAAGTCTTAGAGTTTGATTAAGAGTTTGATGGCTTGTAATTTGGCATGCAGGTAGTTTTAGGGTAGAAATAATTTCTTAGTATCTGGTATTAGGTACTTTACAATTCTTTTTGGTTTTAAATTGCCTAGAAAGGTCACTGTATTGCCTTAATAGTCAACATCCCCATTTTTTGCCAACCAACCATATCAACAGGCCTCAAAGGCTAAATTTTGTGATTTGGACTTTTGATTTTGGTTTATAGTTAGTTTTTAGGGTAGAGTATCTTTTAATTATCTGGTAGTACAAGTTTGGAGGGATTTGGTTGCTTAAATTTGCTCATATAAGCTCACTGTTAGCTTAAAGAACCATAGACCCTAATATATTTTTATGTAGGGCTCAACAACAAGTCTTTTGGCTTTGTTCTTTGTGCCTTGTAACTTAGAATTGGACCCATTAGTAGTTCATAGGTTGGTTTAAGTTGGTATTTGCTGGTATTGAAGTTTTTAGAGAATTTGGGAGCTCAAATAGCCATAGTTAAGTCATCGTTTTAGCACAGCATCATTAGAACCCATTTTTCTTTGAACTTTACTGAATTGTGTGAATTTTGTGATTAATTGGTGTTCATTTTTGTGTGTTTACTATTTATTTAACTCCCCAATAGCCAACTGTTATTGGGGGTGCCCCTTGTTTCCCTAAAAACAGCCAACAACTCCAAATACCCACAAGTTTGACCAAAAAAGTCAAATAGTCGACCTATTTTGTCTTTTTTGACTTAATTTCACTTTTTATAGCATTTTTCATTTTTCACAACTAGAATACATTAAAATAGAATTTTAGATAAAAGTTTCATATTTTTCCTTTTTTTTATTTTATTTTTTATGATTATTTTAAGTTAAAAATAGGTTTTTGTGATTTAAAAATAGATTTAATTGGTAAAACAATTTTGAATTTTTTTTTGGAGTTTATTAAGTATATTTGAGGTCTGAAAGTCATAAAATATTGTTTTGGCCTTTTTTTGATTTATTTAATTATTAGGGCTTTAATTAGCATTTAAAAATTAATAATTATTTAACTAAAAAGGTTTCGACAATTTTTCTTGATTTTTAAACCCTTAATATATTTTTAGGAACTTAAATTAATTTTTTGGGAATTTTTAGATAACTTTTATTTTTCTTCGTATTTTCCGGTTTTACGTTTTGAACGTCGTGGTGTAATTATTTGCGTAACTCGTCATTTTATTTTATTTCTTCTCAAAACCAAAAACGTAAATAATCCAAACTTGATTTTATATTATTGGCACATAACACATACACCTCCTTTGGGAACGAACTTGCAATATCAGTTTTACGGTTTCCCTAAATCGTAATACTTAATACTTGCCATTTATACGTCTTTTTCCTAAAAGCGTATTCATACTACTATCACATTTCAGGGCCACATTGTTTCAACAGAAGGAATTGCCATATATCCGGTGAAGGTTGAGTCTATCATCAAATGGCTGAAACCGACGTCAGCGACTAAGTACCTGGTCTTCTAGGGTTAGCCGGTTGTTACCGCAGAATGTTGAAGGTTTCTCACGACTGACCGTACCCTTGATTAAGTCAAGCGTAAGAGTGAGAAATTGTTTCAGACGATGGACGGGAGAAGAGCTTCGAAGAGCTTAAGTAGCGTCTAGTCCTGCGATTATTCATACTCTTCCATCTGGTACAGGTGGTTCCAGATTTCAGTGATGTTCTCAGGAAGGTTTGGTTACGTACTCATTCAGCATGGGAAAGTAGTCGCCTATGGTTTACGATAGCTAATGACCTATGAAGTGAGTTATCCTACTCCTGATCTAGAGTTAATGGCCATAGTTCTCGCACGCGAACAATCTGAAGCACCATCTCTACGGCGAGTCATGTGACAACTCAAAGGAGACATGATGCTATCGGAGTTGCTGCCGATCGTTGACAAATCTACACATTTCCTCCCTATCCATAAGAATTGTACAGTTAACCAGTTGAAAGGGATATTTCAACAAGAGATCGTACGATTTTAAGGTATTCCATCAACCAACATATCAGATAGAAAATTACGTTCACGTTCACGTTTACGTTTACGTTTATGTCTCACGTTCGCGCTCACGACCTTGTTCGCGTTCATGTTCTCGTTTTATCTCACGATTTACATTTCATGTCTCATTCTGGGAAGGGTTGCAGAAAGCTTGGAAGACCAGACTCAAGTTTAGCACATCGTTCCATCCTCAGACAGACGTTTCACATCAAATTTCACGTCTCGTCTCGTCTCGTTTGGTGTTACCTCCTCAGTTATCACACGTTCACGATATGTTTCATGTATCACATTCACTCTCTGTTTCTCATATCAGATTCTCCATATGTTCACGTATCACGTCCACAATTGTTCACGTATCACGTTTACAATTGTTCACGTACTACGTTCACAATATGTCTCTCCTATCATCGCTGAGAGGTTACTAGTAATTTTCTTGTACGTTATTGCGTATAGTATCACTTCGTGTATCTTTCCACGTTAGTTTCTCGTCCACTTGATCAGACTCGCAAGCATCTATCTTACTTTGAGTAACCAAAATGTATTCTAGATCTTTAGGATCGGGTCATGAGGAACAAGACGATTCCATTTGTCAAGATCCTTTAGAGGAACCATTCCGAGCGGAAAGCCACTTAGGAAACCGAAGAGTCCATCCGGACTTCTTATCCTCATCTTCTCCCATGATCCGAGTATGTTCTTTTCAGCCATATCATGTTTCTAATTCGAGGACGAATTATTCTTTTTAGAGGGGAAGATTTGTAAAACCCTCTTAAAAATACCATTTAATAAAAACTTTTAATTTTTGTTTATTACACGAGAAGTATTACATATAATTAATAAGTGCACGATAAGTATTTACGTATATTTAATATTACACGATAAGATTTAATACGAACATAAAATTCACGAGTACACGAAATTGTAAGAACATAAGTTATAATTATATCATTAAATAATAATGGACTCTTGTAAAATAAACCTTACAAGACTTCTTAAATAAGTTTACAAGTAAATAGCCCCAAGGCCCAATCCATCAAATGTTGTAAAACTAAACATACGAATGTTTTATTCCAATTTATCAAAACACATAAATCAACATGAAACCCTATTGGTCCCTTTAGGCCGCCGGTTTATAAGAAGAAAAAGGGAAGGGAAAAACTAGTGTTTGATCTTGTATCTTATGGGGTAGTTCATGTTATTCATTCATCATCCCTAATTCAATAGGTAATCCTAACCTTAACCTTTTATTTATTTTAATGAATTAATTATGAATCAAATTAATTATGCATTGATCACATGTTATTATTAATTAAAATCAATAATGAAATCAGTTTGGTTTGTTTCGGGTTTGCATAGAAACCGAGAGCTGGTGCTCTCAGTGGACTTTTTGGACCAGCCGTAGGCAGTAGTGGCTGCCGTGGCTAACCAACAGCAAGCCTAAAGGGCTGTAGTGGGGGTTCCTGGCCCATTAGTGGCAACCAAGACCAAGGGGTCTCGGTGGGTAGGCTAGTACTGCCGGTGGGAATTTTTTGCAGCCAGTGGCTGTGTTTATGCTGGCAGCCGCAACAGGAGCAAGGGCTTTCGGCAGGTAACTTGGCTCGACAGTAGGAACCCGCAGCAGGGCTGCGGGGTGGTGTGTGGTTCGTGCAACCGAGACCATAAGGTCTTGGTGGGCTTTGTTGTTGGCTTGGATAACCAAGAAAACGAAAAGGGGGTGTTTGGATTTTATTTTATTCGGCTTAATTAAATTACTTATTTTATTCGAGCTTAAAATAAATTGATGATAGGTGTGTAAACACCCATCTTTTCTACCACTTAATTACAATAATAACCAAGCCAAAACATATATTTTATGTCTTTTATGTCGGAATTATGCGTGGTTTGTGTTTTTGTTGTGATTTAGGACGAAAAGGTGAAAAGTGGAGAAAACACGGAAATTCACGGGCATTTACGGACTTTTATTGAAGAAAAGGATGAAAGACGAAGTCGAGAAGTCAAGAGTGGAAAAAGAACGGAAGTCCGAGACCAATTCTGAAGATTTATCGAAGAAAAAGTCAAAAGACGGAAGTTTATCAAAAGCCGAAGAATTCAAGTCTATTTTATTGAAGAATTTAAAGACGAGTTCAAAAGAAATCCCAAGCCACAAGTCATTATAGTCCAAGTTTAAAGAAGATTATAAGGAAAAAGGACTAATGGTGCAATTAATGAAGACTATATGATTAAGGGCTTAATCTTGCAATTAAGAGAAAAGGAAAGAGGGGAGGAAGCTTCATTAATCCTCCCCTATAAATAGTCATTAGGATAGTCATTTCTTTGTTGTTGGCTAAGTGTGACAATTAGCTCTTCCACCATTTAAATACCTTGTAATTTAATTTATTGTCAAATTTAAATACCTTGTCTTGCACCTTTAATTCATTTAATTTCAAGTAAGTTTTCATTTAATTATTGTCAATCTTTACTTTATCTTGTCAATCTCTTATCTACCTTTCTTAATCTTTGATTTATGTGTTTATGTTTATGTTCATGTTCATGCTTTTATTTTGATCCAAGTGGTTTTTGATTATTTTGGTTAAAGTTGTTTGATTTCGTGTTTTAAATTGTTCGTTTATGTTTACTGTTGATTCGTGGATAGATTTATTAAATTGTTTGTGTTGATTTTGGTTAATTTGTTATTAAAACTGCTGTTACTGTATCCCCTTGTTCTTCGGGAAAGTTGTTTGTGTTTCTGATCTTTCCAGGTGAATACTTCCGAATCAAGAAAGGGAGTTTGTTCATTCGGAACTTCCAAAGTTCCGAATCAAGGGTTCATCCGGAAGATTTGAGATCAGCAAAAGTTCCGAGCCAAATTTGTTCATCCGGAACATTCAAAGTTCCGGACGAAGGTTAACTTCCGAACCAATAGTCATTCATTCGGAACTCAAAAGTTCCGAACCAGAAAAGCTTCATTCGGAACTGAAAAGTTCCGGATCAAGCACTGTTCATTCGGAACTCTAAAAGTTCCGGATCATTGATCATTCATTCGGAAGTTTCCATAGTTCCGAACCAAGGTCTGTTCATTCGGAACTTAAAAGTTCCGAATAAACTTCCGAATCAAGGGGCTAGTTCCGGATCAGTGTTTGTTCATTGGAAGTTTTAAACTTCCGAATCAAGGAGGTTCATTCGGAAACTTCCGAATCAAGGGTGACCAAATAGTTCCGAATCAAGGCAAAATTTAGAAGTTCCGAATCAGTAAAGTTCCGAACGAAGGATTGTTTTGGATAAGTGACATATTCAGATCAATTAGTTCCGGATCAAGGATTTTGGTAATATTCCAAGCGAAGAAGAATCATTTCAACCGAAGGTGACATTCCGGACGAGTGATGGTTCCAAACGAAGGTTTATTTCGAATGAGCTGTATTCAGGTTCTTATTAGTTTTTGTCTTTGATTTTTATTTTCAAGCTTTATTTTTCCTGCCTTTTATTTAATTGCACTTTAAGATTATTTGCCTTAGTTTTATTTTAGACTTGCCTTAGTTTTAGTCGCGTTTTAAGTTTGCCTTAGTTAGATTTAAGTTTGCGTCATTTTACTTTAGTGCCCTTTAAATTCAGTCTAGCTTTAAATACTTGCACCTTTATTTTAATTAGTCTTAGATTTATTTTAAGAGCACCTTTACTTTAATTGTTTTTTCACTTTTAATTTTAAACACTACAACGACACATCTTTGTTTCACCAAAAACAATAGAGTCACATAGAGAGCCTAGATCAATTCGTTAAGATACCGAGAACACGAACTTTAATAATTTTTATACGGGGTGTCAAAAGCCTTGTATCAAATGGCGCCGCTACCGGCTCTTTTCGTTAAGATTAGCAGTTTTTTGTGAGAGACACGTTGCTTTTTGGGATCCGTTCACTTGTGAGCGTTATTTTTCTTGCCTAAAAAATTCAAAAAATCATAAAAAATTAAAAATTGATAAAAATCTATAAAAACTAAAAGTTTCAAAAATCCAAAAAGATTTTATCTTTATTGTGTATATATATTGTATTTGTGTTTGGTTTTGTTTTCTTTTGCATTTTCAGGTGTATGCGTACTAGATCTTCTAATTATCAAGAGCCTGAGCCTCAAGAGGATTTAGATATGGCAGGTGTTAACAACAACAACATTCCACCGAACCTCAATAATAATAATAACAACAATGCTCTTCCACAGCCCGATCTTCGGACCATGGAGGAACTTTGTCAACCAACAATGTTTGGACGAGGAGGACCGATTGCGCCGATGCAAATCAACGCTCCTGAGTTTTCGTTGAAGCACCACATGATTCAGCAAGTACAAACAAACCCATTTAGAGGATTGCCTGATGATGATGCCAACAAACACCTCGACAAGTTCATTACAATCACCCAAAGCATGAAGTTGCCTGGGGCCACAATGGATGTTCTTCGCCTACAACTCTTCCCACATACTCTATCGCATCATGCCGAGAAATGGTTTGATCGTCTCCCGAAGAATTCTATTCACACTTGGGATGACATGACTCAACGCTTTCTATCGCGCTACTTTCCACCATCCATGGTCACAAGCCTTCGCAATCAGATCAGCGGTTTCATGCAAGACCCTGATGAATCTCTTTTTGACGCTTGGGAGCGATATAATGTCTTGATCAATAGATGTCCAAACCACAACATGCTCCCTGTAACCTTAATCGATACTTTCTACAACGGATTGACTTTTCGAGATCGTGATACGATCAATGCAGCCGCCGGTGGCACATTCATGAAAAGGAGACCCGAGGAGTGTAGAGAGTTAATTGAGAACATGACTACTCACCACAAGAACTGGGATTCCTCTGCTTCTTCTAGGAACAACCCGAGAGTCTATGTTTCTTCTACCTTAGCAAACCCTGAGATGACCGAACTCACCCGCATGATGGCCGAAATGAGCAAAAGTATTATGCTTCTCGCTTCAAATCAACAACAACAACAACAAGTTAAAGCGGTTGTTAATCCTTGTGAAACATGTGGCGGTCCTCACTCATACACCGATTGTCCTTCGACAAAAGGAAATCCGGAATATGTGTATGCAGCTTACGGTAATTATTCACCAGAAAATTACCAAGCTCAACAACAAGGGGATAGAAATCTGCTGAGTTACCGTTCCAACAATTACCTTTCACCCGGTTTTTCTCCTCAAAACCAAAACCCCGCCAACAATTACAATAGAAGCAACCAAATCCCACCAAGAGCTTCTAACCCTTATCAACCACCCACCCAACAACACCCACCCATTCATTCCGATGTTGATGCCATCATGAGAACTCAAGGTGAGCAAATCAAGAATCTACAGAGCCAAATAATCAATTTGAAAGGAGATATCTTGAAGCAAGGAAATGACATCAGAACCGAGGTTCGTGATAATATCCAATCTTCCTTCATTACTCAAACGACTGAATTAAAGACTCTATTGGCTAGTTTCTTGCCCGAAGCTCAACCTTCTTCTTCGAGTTCTCTACCTTCAAACACCGTCCCTAATCCGCGAGCTAATGTGAGTGCTATAACTACGCGTAGTGGAATTACCATTGTCGATCCACCTATCCCACCACCATCATCTACACCTCCTCCACCACCATGTATCCCTACTCCTCCTACACCTAGTATTAGCACACCATTACCGTCTCCGCCTCGTCATGACTATGTCTCTAGGAAGGACCCTTCAACATCCCAACCCTTACCGACTACACCTTCACCTTCCACCTATAAACCTAGAATCCCATACCCTTCTCGCATAGGCAAAACCAACGATCTAACCAAGAATGACTGTCAAGTATCGAAATATGTGGATATGCTATCTAACATGACCATCAACATTAGCCTTGTTGAAGCACTTTGCCACATGCCGAAATTTGTCAAAGCATTCAAGGAATTGCTTAGCAAGAAGGAGAAGCTGATTGAACTCGCCAACACACGCTTAAATGAAAACTGCTCAGCAGTTATTCTTAAAGAATTACCGGAAAAGCTTGGAGATCCCGGTCGTTTTGTGTTGCCTTGCGTGTTCAACAAAACTGCAGAATTTACGGCCCTTGCTGATCTCGGGGCTAGTATTAATTTGATGCCACTGAGTGTTTGGAAAACACTATCATTGCCCGACCTCATTCCAACAAAGATGACTCTCGAACTTGCAAATCGCACTCTCGCTTACCCCATTGGTATAGCCGAAGACGTGTTTATCAAAGTTGGCACATTTACTTTCCCGGTCGATTTTGTCGTTGTTGATTATGAAATGGACCCTCGTATTCCTTTTATACTTGGTCGGCCATTCTTGAGAACCGGACGTGCTTTAGTAGATGTGGCCGAAGGTGAGTTAATCTTACGAGTCGGGGATGATTCAAAAGTTTTTAAAATGGGGAAGCTTACAGGCAAATCTTTTGGAGGCCGAGAATCAGTGAATATGATAAATGTGCTTGATGACTTTGTCGTCTACGACAATCCTCTATTCGACTCTTGCATTGATAATCCACTTTTTACTGATGATGTGGATGATTCTCTCCCTACTTTGGACGCTTCTCCCATTTATAATTCTTCACCGGTCTTTGATGCTTATGATGATGATTCTAGCTCAGATTCGGATGATTTTGATTCTACTTCTGAGTATCCCGAGCTGCCCACTTTCGATGATTTTGATGAGACTGATACTCTTTCGAGCGATTCTTCACATGATGAAGATCCTCCGCCATCACTCGATCCTACTTTGGACGATTACTCATTTGAGGAAGATTTCTCTGAATTTCTCAACACATACTTCCCTCATGAGAGTGATGCTCCTCCTTATGACTTCGAAGATTATCGTCTTGATCCTACTTTGGATTTGAAGCACATTCTGTCAAAGGAGAAGAAACCGGTTGACACCGAAATCCGTTGCACTTATGATTTGACACCTCTTTGTCCCCCTTCTGAGGACGAGGTTGTGCTTCTTTGCGGATCTTCTTCACACTCGGCTGAGCCTGAGTGCTATTTTCCCTTGAAGGAAAAGGTGTTCGACCCCGGTATTGAAGTCTTTAAGCCATCTCAGTATCCACCTGATGAAATAAAAGGAAAAATCTTTGGAACTATTGAAGACATGCTTGCACCTCACCATACTTGCTCCCACCGTGCTCCATCGCTGCTTAAGGGAACCCTGCCTACTCTTCTTTGGCTTGCCTTGTTCGCCTTAAGCTTGTGTTATTTGCTCGATGAAAACTATGTCTTTGATCCTGGTGGATGTCTTTCATGCTTCTTCCGTTAATGATCAAGGTCGAGTCAGGCTCACGACTCGGTTAACAAAAACCAAGCGCTTCTTGGGAGGCAACCCATGCATCTATCTTTTCGCTTTCTTTATCATAAGTGTAGGGGGGACCCTTTTGGTTTGCTTTCCTCTCCTCACTTCTTAATCATAGATTCGAGCTTCAATGATCCACTCTTGATGATTCTTGACAACCCGTGATTCCGTGTTCTACTTCTTCCCGGTTCTATCCTAAACTTTTTTCGATTTACTATTTTATATTTTCTCAATATTAAAATAGGAATCTCTTTAGTTGTCTTTTCCTTAGCAAGATTTAAACAACATACACAATGTCCTAAGTGTAGGGGAGTTTACTCCCACATGCTTAAACATTGAGGACAATGTTTATCTTAAGTGTAGGGGGGACTTCTATCGAAGTTAAGTGGTCTTTTCCTTGTATTTGTCCTCATTTTAACCGGAAAATCAATTTTTCGACATTTTTCAAAATTTTTGATCTATTTTGGCCTATTAGTTTTTCCCTTTGTATAGTTATTTTCTCTCTTTATTAGAATACATGTTTAATAAGTGGTTTTAATTTTCAAACGTTGTGAATCTTTTGACTCAATCCGAGTTTACTCTAGCTAGTATCCTTAACGTGTTTAAGTCAAGTTTTGCTGGGCTTTTATATAGGGAGCTATAAAACGCGAAAGTCTTAACTCTCACGGGTTAAGAACAAGAACTTTTCGCAAGCTCCTATAATTGATCCTAGAGAGTTGTTTATCAAGGGAACTTTAAAATGCGATTTCTAAACTTGAAAAAGTCTAAGAATTTGCAAGATCCTATAGGCGACTCGAAAACCCAAACCTTTGATTTAATAGGCTAAGTATCCACGAGTCTCATTACTTGAGATTTTAAATTATGGAGAACGAGAGATGATAGAGCCAATTATAAGTTCGGTATTCTTTCGTGAATTTATGTGAGTTAATTATAAGCCTATTCTCCCATCGCTTGCTAATAATTTATCTGCTAATAAATAAGGTTGTACGATTTGAAAAGTTACTTAGCTTCTAGCCCCAGATCGTTTAAAAGTTGCTCGGTATGGATTAGAGTTCATAGCCAAGGCATAACTTATTGAAGCGGGACACGAAGATTGGCGAGTCCAAAAAGGCCCTAACAAGGCATGAGGACTATATTTTGTTGCTAAAGATCCAAAGTGATGTGAAGAATCATTTATCGAAAATCAATATGAAGGATCGAGACACACGACGTAAAGCAAAACTCCCCAAAAGTCATGGAGAAGTGTATCCGAAAAGACCCTAACAAGGTATGAGGATAAATAGATCCAAGTCATAAAAGGAGGCAGATCGTCGTATATCAAAGTCCAAAATAAAGATTGGAGAAAAATGAAGAAGTCGTGGTCCAAGTATGAATCTCTCAAAACTTCAAAGTGAAGAATTCCTATTATGAAGAGAAGACCATTATTTCATGAACGTCTCTCAAGATTTGAAGTATGAAGTCGCTGCCAAATATCGGTCCGAGAAAGGTCTCAAATCGTGAAGCGAGTTATGCCAAGATATGAACTTTATGAGGTCCCGAGAAGCAGTTTTAAAAGATTTGGTCCTTTAGCTAACTATTGATTAAATCGTTCACTTTATTTTCAGACCTAATAAACTATCGAAATAAGTCAAACAATGCATCCTCGTGATCATTCAAGACAATAATAAAATATAAGAGATACACCTAGGAATAAGGGAGTCTAAGTGATTAATTGGCCCACATGAGTTCGTGATAGTCTATTAACTTATAATAACAATGATCTCGTTTTTAAGCTTGGTTTGGAGAAAGTGAAAACTTGAGGATGATGATTATTCATAACATTTTCAAAACCCAAGGTATGCTTTTGATTTCTTTAATTTTGTATGTTTTTAATTATCTATCTCTTTAACAAAGGCCAACGTGGATTGATTATGATGAAAAGTGTAATCTTGCTTTGTAACTAATGCATTGCATGAGGACATTGCAATGGTCAAGTGTAGGGGATTTGATAGGTGTGTAAACACCCATCTTTTCTACCACTTAATTACAATAATAACCAAGCCAAAACGTATATTTTATGTCTTTTATGTCGGAATTATGCGTGGTTTGTGTTTTTGTTGTGATTTAGGACGAAAAGGTGAAAAGTGGAGAAAACACGGAAATTCACGGGCATTTACGGACTTTTATTGAAGAAAAGGATGAAAGACGAAGTCGAGAAGTCAAGAGTGGAAAAAGAACGGAAGTCCGAGACCAATTCTGAAGATTTATCAAAGAAAAAGTCAAAAGACGGAAGTTTATCAAAAGCCGAAGAATTCAAGTTTATTTTATTGAAGAATTTAAAGACGAGTTCAAAAGAAATCCCAAGCCACAAGTCATTATAGTCCAAGTTTAAAGAAGATTAGAAGGAAAAAGGACTAATGGTGCAATTAATGAAGACTATATGCTTAAGGGCTTAATCTTGCAATTAAGAGAAAAGAAAAGAGGGGAGGAAGCTTCCTTAATCCTCCCCTATAAATAGTCATTAGGATAGTCATTTCTTTGTTGTTGGCTAAGTGTGACAATTAGCTCTTCCACCATTTAAATACCTTGTCATTTAATTTATTGTCAAATTTAAATACCTTGTCTTGCACCTTTAATTCATTTAATTTCAAGTAAGTTTTCATTTAATTATTGTCAATCTTTACTTTATCTTGTCAATCTCTTATCTACCTTTCTTAATCTTTGATTTATGTGTTTATGTTTATGTTCATGTTCATGCTTTTATTTTGATCCAAGTGGTTTTTGATTATTTTGGTTAAAGTTGTTTGATTTCGTGTTTTAAATTGTTCGTTTATGTTTACTGTTGATTCGTGGATAGATTTATTAAATTGTTTGTGTTGATTTTGGTTAATTTGTTATTAAAACTGCTGTTACTGTATCCCCTTGTTCTTCGGGAAAGTTGTTTGTGTTTCTGATCTTTCCAGGTGAATACTTCCGAATCAAGAAAGGGAGTTTGTTCATTCGGAACTTCCAAAGTTCCGAATCAAGGGTTCATCCGGAAGATTTGAGATCAGCAAAAGTTCCGAGCCAAATTTGTTCATCCGGAACATTCAAAGTTTCGGACGAAGGTTAACTTCCGAACCAATAGTCATTCATTCGGAACTCAAAAGTTCCGAACCAGAAAAGCTTCATTCGGAAATGAAAAGTTCCGGATCAAGCACTGTTCATTCGGAACTCTAAAAGTTCCGGATCATTGATCATTCATTCGGAAGTTTCCATAGTTCCGAACCAAGGTCTGTTCATTCGGAACTTAAAAGTTCCGAATAAACTTCCGAATCAAGGGGCTAGTTCCGGATCAGTGTTTGTTCATTCGGAAGTTTTAAACTTCCGAATCAAGGAGGTTCATTCGGAAACTTCCGAATCAAGGGTGACCAAATAGTTCCGAATCAAGGCAAAATTTAGAAGTTCCGAATCAGTAAAGTTCCGAACGAATGATTGTTTTGGATAAGTGACATATTCAGATCAATTAGTTCCGGATCAAGGATTTTGGTAATATTCCAAGCGAAGAAGAATCATTTCAACCGAAGGTGACATTCCGGACGAGTGATTGTTCCAAACGAAGGTTTATTCCGAATGAGCTGTATTCAGGTTCTTATTAGTTTTTGTATTTGATTTTTATTTTCAAGCTTTATTTTTCCTGCCTTTTATTTAATTGCACTTTAAGATTATTTGCCTTAGTTTTATTTTAGACTTGCCTTAGTTTTAGTCGTGTTTTAAGTTTGCCTTAGTTAGATTTAAGTTTGCGTCATTTTACTTTAGTGCCCTTTAAATTCAGTCTAGCTTTAAATACTTGCACCTTTATTTTAATTAGTCTTAGATTTATTTTAAGAGCACCTTTACTTTAATTGTTTTGCACTTTTAATTTTAAACACTACAACGACACATCTTTGTTTCACCAAAAACAATAGAGTCACATAGAGAGCCTAGATCAATTCGTTAAGATACCGAGAACACGAACTTTAATAATTTTTATACGGGGTGTCAAAAGCCTTGTATCAATTGACTTAAAGATTATCGTTCATGACGGATTTATGAACCAGTTTATTTAGTCTATGGAATTTGTATGAACCAGTTTATTAAACTATGGGCTTATTATGAACCGGTCTAATTTGGCATATTGTAAACTTATTTAAATCGATTTAACCAAGGCTTATTATATAAAGTTGATGTACTATTATTCGGCCTATTTTATGACTTATTTAGACTTAAGTAAAATAACAAGGGCTTATCAAGTTAAGGTTTAATTAATAATCAAATAAATACATGATATATTATTAATTATAATTAATTATAATCCATGACATAATATTAATTATTAATTAATATAAATCTATGACATGTTATTATTTTATAATAAAATTAAATCCATGATATATTATTAATTAATGATTAAGTATAAAAACATGATATATTATTAATTAATAATTATTTATAAACGTTGATATATGAAAGTTAATTATTAAAATGGACTTATTAATATGATAATTATAAGTAACCATGGCTTATAATAATTGGCTTATTTAATATACATATTAAATCATGACTTATAAACTAGCTTTTTTTATTAACAAGATATTATTACTTATGTATATTAAACGAGCTTTTTACTAATTATTGAAACTTACTATTTATGGAAACTTACTATTTTTGAAAACTTACTATTTATGAAAACTTACTATTTTGGAAAGTTACTATATATGAAAACCTGCTTCTTTTGAAAAGTTACTATATATAGAGACCTGCTATTTATGGAAAGTTACTAACTAGGGAAATACCAAGTATACTAACACAAAAAACATGTAATACAATAATCAAGAGCACATAAAACGTATAACATTAAGAAAGACACGATAAACCATGAACAAGTAACTCAATACATGAACAAGTAATTAAAAACTAAGAACAAGTAACTTATTAATGAACAAGTAACTCATACACGTCCTTTATCATGTAGCTAACGTGAAGTCGGAGTAGTATTCTTCCGCTGTTCATCTCGTTCACCGATTACTGGACATAAGGTACGGATATTCCGTCTTTCAGTAAGGACGTCTTTTCTATGCATGCTTAGGATTTCCCGTTTGCTATGCCATCTGTTTTCCCCCGTTTCAAATCATAAAAACTTTTCATTGTTTGCCATGCTATCATTTTAAATCACCCGAGCTATATATACATGACCATGACTTACATGACCACCTAGGTATGGAGGTACCATAACCATGACACATGAGGCACTTGTGTCATAGCTCTTCCACGACGATAGTGATTTCTCGCGGTGTCCCTCCAAGTTTAGTTTTGGACATTAGTATTATTATTATGTGGGGCGTACCGGTGCATCCTAGTTTTAGGTTTACACGTACAGTGTGATTGGTTTAGTGTGTGCTCTACACTCCATCACATTGGAGCCGATCCATCCGCCCCAACTTATATTATTAGATATCACCCCTCTAATTGCATGACGAGGCCACTCCTCTATGTATTCATGCACGTTGATAATATGTTATGACGTATATGAGCTCGTGGGCATTTAATTATATTGCATACACAAACTTAGGACTTTTCAAAATATTCCTTTTGTTTTTAAATCATCTTCTAGGTTTTCCAAGACATACACATTTTCTGATGCTTTCATTGTTGATTACTCATTTTCATTTATTCTTGAAAATATAAAAACATGTCATTATATCCGTTCACTGAGCGTACTGCTCAGCCGTATTTTCTTTTTCATGTCTCATACGGCATCTACCGAAGGACGATGTTGGGCATCGCGAGTATGTGCATAGGATGAGATCTATCTTAGTTTTCTTACCTTATGCATTTTAATACTAATGCCTTGGTTGGACATATATTTTGTCCTTTATCCTTCTTTTATTATTATTTATGTTGAGTTTATGTGGAGAGCCGATGTTTGAATTTGGCTTTCCTGTTGGTCTTTTATGTCTTTATGACTATATGCCTTTATTACGCTTTGATGAAACGCCATAAATGTGACATAACGGTCTACTTGTCAAAGTGGGTCGTTACAGTAGAAGACCTGGTGAAAAAAGCAGGAATAGTGAGGCCCATAGAATATCCAACGTACATATCCAATCCAGTCATGGTTAAAAAGAGTGACGGGTCATGGAGAATATGCATCGATTTCCAAAATCTCAACTTAAATCTTTGTAGTGAAGTCGTCTTTAAGAACTCCGACAAGCGGCAACTGATGACGAGGGAACATTGTGGTTAAATGGCATTAGCGGTGATATATCTCGGCGACACGAAGAATGGCATGGTAGTTCCTGTTGTGTTTTCTAGGAGTATAGCGATGATATTTACCGTGTAATTTAGGCGCTCTATCATGCCCTTCCAATGAAGTGCATTGCAATTTCTATACTTAAAGCAAGCTTGGTGGTGATAGGATGGCCAAACTACCGCTTGCTAAAAATGATTTGGGAATATTATATCGTAGCCACACACCACCGTAGGCTAGGTAAAAGAAGTCTCACAATGATTACAGTGCTGATTATTGAGTAACTATATAATATATTTCCATAATGTTGTAAAAGTTAATAGGAAAGTGTGTGATCGATTCTGATCTATATAATTTGTATAGGAAATTGGGTAGGACATTTCTACTATTTTGGCTTTGTTTATTTCATTTCCTATTATTTATGGTTTTTTTCAATTTTAACCCATTAATAATTTTTGCACAACAAGAAAAAAAGAAAGGCATTTTAGTTTTGTTTGTCAATTTATAATTTTTGAGGAAGATGAAGCCATGACTTGTAAAAGTCAATAAAAGTCAATGCCACGTGGGCAAAAAAATGACTTGGAATATAATATTTTCACGTTACTAATAATAGCCGGTATCAACAAGTTTCAATGGCTATATAAGTATTTTATGTTCCATATTTGTAATATCAAAAAAAGTAAAGTTCGTTGATAATTTATGGATTTAACCCTTTTGTTTATGTTTTGTTGCAAATAAGGCTAAAAATGGCCAAATTTTAAAAAAATTCTTAGTTTTCGTAAGTGTTTTTAAGACATGAATGTAGGTTTTCCGTTAGGTAGAATAAGAGTTAATTTTTGACTTGATTGGTATTTGGAGCCCTTAACATTCCTTAACACGCTTAAATCAATTTTTGCTAGACTTTTATATAGGGAACTTTAAAACGTGAAAGTCTTAACTCGAAAGGGTTTAAGAACAAGAACTTTTCGCAAGTTCCTATAATTGATCCTAGAAAGTAACTTATTAAGGGTGACTTGAAAACCCAAAACTTTGATTTAATATAGTCTTAATGAAGCTAATCCAAATTTGGCTAATTTATGGCTTGCATGGCTAAGCATTCACGAGTCTCTTTAATTAGAGGTCTTTAAATAGTAAAGAACGAGAAGTGATAGAGTTAGACAAGTGATCATGATAAACGTAGAACATGAAGATGTTCTTTCAAAAACTCATGTGTTTTAGTTGTGTACTTTTTCTCCCATAAGATCAATGCATTAGGACAAATAATTGCAATAAATAAGGTCATACGCTTCATAAGGTATTTAGCTTCTAGAACAAAATCGTTTGAAAGTTAATTATGATTACATAAAGTACATTTTCAAAACATAACTTATCAAAATGGGATGCGAAGATTGGCGAATCCAAAAAGGCCCTTAAAAGGCATGAGGATTACCTTTTGTTGCTAAATCAAAAAAGATGTGAAGTTCACGAATCCAAATCCAAAATGAAGGATGAAGACACACCACGAAAAGCAAAATACTCCAAAAGGTTGCGGAAAAGTCTATGAATCCAAAAAGGCCCTTACAAGGCATGAGGATGAATTTATGAATCCAAGTCCGAAAAGGAGTCGGATCATTGCATAATCGAAGTCCCAAAATGAGGAAAAGGAAAAGTGAAGAAAGTCGTGGTAAAAAATGAAGCATCTCGAATCGAGAAGAAGATGTAAACCCAATAATGAAGAGAAAACCACAACAAAGATCGTCTCTCAAGATTGAAGTTCGAAACACATGTCACATATCGGTCCTAAAAAGGTTCCAAGTCGTGATCAAAGTTATGTCGAGATATGGACTTTTTATGATTATAAGAAACGTTTTAAAAGATCGTGTCCTCTAGCTACTTACTAAATAAACCGTGTAAACTTTATTTTCGGCTTAATAAATATCAAAATAAATCAATATGAATCCTTATGATCCATGATAAAAATAGTTAAAAAAATTTAGATACCTTTTCATAAGTAGGATTGCGGGGAGAAAAAGTATTACCCAATTTGAATGCATGAGTAGTGTTAGCATTGTGACTTGTACCAACAATGATCTCGTTTTTACGCTTAGCATGGAATGTGTGACATTCAAGGATGACGAATTTTACTCTTTCAAACATTTACTTATTTTTAATCTTAGAGCCTAAAAGTCACGATCTCGTGATCAAAATCATACATTATGTCTATAACACAAGTAGTAGTAGTTTAAATTAAGTTTACGTTTCAATAAATGTCGATAAAAATGAAATTTGGAGATGCTAAGATACTTTATTCTAGCATTGCGTGAGGGCATGACAATGGTTTAGTATGGGGGAGTGATGAGACTGCATTTATATAGGATCTCATCGTCCAAATCGGGCTTAAAACGGTTAAAATATCTTAAAAAGTGCCAGCTATATGCTTGTGTTTGTTCAATGTGTATTTTAGGTATAGATATCGAGAAAACGACAAAAGATCACAAGAATTAAGTAAAAATGAACACGGGAAACGAAGCCGCACAATGAACCAGATCCGAGTGTTGAAATTTCTATAGAACCTTGAAGTGCTGAAGATTGACAAGTTTGGTCCCTCAACAATTAATGACTTGTCACAAATGACCCTCCAAGAATCATTTTTTACAAGATTAATTCTTCATCTTTGAAGACATGTCAAATCTAGCCCTTAAAGTAAAAGAAAGTTACATAATTTACCATTATGTTAACTAAAGGACTATGCAAATACAAAAGGACTAATGGTGATAACAGCCAAGGAATGTGTTTGCAAAGTTAATGATAACGTATAGTCCCCAGCCGGGTCATGAACCCGGCCCACGGGTACTACCCGTATCCGGCCCATCACGAATAGGTTGGAATAGTGTCATTTCAGACTATGGGATTCGGATGAACAGTTGACGCACTAGTCATGTGCGGGCCATGGCCCGGCATGGCCGAATCAAGGTTAGATAGAATCAGAACCTAATTAGGATTGTGATTTACCCTAAAGTATAGGATATACACTAACCATAATTGGAAGATAGCAATAAACTAATTATGGTACTTATCCTTTACTTGGGGCCGAAGCTTTGGTAAAATCCCACTAGGGTTTTACCACCTATATAAGGAGCCCCCAAGGGTTCTACAAAGGTATCATATTCTTTACTCTCACATCTCACGTGCTATTAATCCTAAACCGATTACTTATTCTCACGCCGGGGTGTAAGCGTGGGATACATCCCCACGGTAAGCCTAACAGCGTGTTTCTTTTGTGTGCAGGATCTCAAACCAAAGTTCACTTGGTGCAAGAGCCGGAGCCCAGACACCTGAATTAAGCCTAATTCGGGTCAAGCGAGGATCATCAAACTTTTGTATCAACAAGTTGGGGCCATCCGTGGGACCCTACACTAAACTCATTCTCTACTGATGATGAAGGGAAGCCCTTATCAAGGAAACCTAAGGAACGTCAATACGGGGAACCGAAAATCGGGGGGGACATCCCCGTAACCCCTACTCCACCTGTCATTGGGCAGGAAAGAGGGCCTAAAAGCCGCAACACGGTACTCCAATCTACTAGGGGTGCAAGCACATCCCTGAACACCCCACCACCCACTCTTACCTTGGACAAACCTGAGACGGGGCCAACACCACATGCCCCTAACAAGGAAAAGCAAAGGCCACCTGCTAGAGAGATGGAACACGAGATCGCCTCACTCGATGATGAAGACATTGAGGGCGTGCTCACACAAAACATGGACAGGATCATCCCTGTCATCACGGCAAGGTTGAATCTGGGAAGGAACCTCTAATCCTGAATCAACTTTAGCAGTGTCGCACGGGACACTCCTCTTCAAACCCGAAAGAGACGAAGAAGACACCAGATTGAGGAACAACCTCCACTGGAGGAACAACCACGAGCATAGAATGTCTTCGAGTACATAGGGATCGAATTATGCAAGAATTGAAAGGGGCGCAAGGGGAGTTGGATCATTCCGATGGATCCATGGGGCGCGTGACTTTAGAAACTCCACAAAATGATCATCGCCGCACTAGTGTGTTTAAGAGGATGGATTCTGGAACAAAGAAGACTACAACCTCCTCTCACAAAAGTGGCTACCATAGACAATCAAGGGGTGGATCTGGACCGCCCTATCATCATCCCTCATGATCCGATTCAGAAGACCACCATCCAAGGCGCCGTCGAACAAGGTACTCCACCTCTGAACCATCAGATGAGGAGGGAGGACGCTACGGGCACTCCCATTATCATACGGATGATGAAGAGGATCTCTCCCTACCATTGTGTAGTGAAAGAGAAGATGCCTTCACAATCCGCATACGGAACTACCCCTAGGACAAAAAAACATCGCATACCGGCGCGTGTCAAAACCTACAATGGATCTGGTGACCCAGACAACCATCTCAAAGTCTTCACCGTGCAAGAAAAAATTGAACGATGGCCGATGCCTATATGGTGCCAGATATTTAATTCGACCTTAATCGGAAACGATCGTGACTGGTTTGAAAAAATCCCTCACCGGAGCATCAATAGCTTCGACAAACTACGCTTAGCGTTTAGAAGAAACTATACTCAGCGAAAGAAGTATAACAGGGACCCAGTCTCATTAGCGACGGTCAAGCAGATGTACAGAGAGTCTACGGAAGACTTCACAAAATGTTTCAAAGACGAATGCACATGAATAAGAGTGTGCCCAAAAGTTCTCAAGATCTCCGATTATATACACGCCATAACTGACAGGGAACTTATTAGGCGCCTCAATGACAGGAGCCTCACGACGTTTGATGAGCTCATGAAAAGGGTTAGGAACTTTGTGGAGGGAGAGACTGCCGTGTCCGCAGCCTACCCCACAAAGGGAAACCAAAGCTTTCGATCGAACGACCAGCCAAAAAGGCAGTCAAACAACCAAGGTAGAACGACAAGTTCAAACCTCTAAAGATGACATACCGGGACATCCTACTGACTGAAAGGGCAAATTTTCCAAGGCCGCCCCCAATCCCAACTCCGGTCGACCGTCGTCAGGGGAACCGCTTTTGTGAATTCCATAACCACAAGGGTCATGGCACGGACGAGTGCATTCAGCTCAAGAAGCATGTTGAGTCGCTGATTAAATCAGGCAAACTCAAGGATCTGGTTAAGGACTGAAAAGAAGTGAAGGATAACAAAAAGAATGCATTCTGAGAGGATATTCCTCATCATGGTCTAGTTGATTAAATCTATACATGAATTTGCTGATATCTTCATCTGAATCACTTTCATTTTCAGATTCTGATTGTATTTGCTTCTTCCCCTTATCCTTTGAATAAATCTTAGGTAACTTCTTCTTTAGCTTGGAAGGTCTTTCCTCATCAGCTTGCTGTTGAATAACTATACCTTTAGTAGGGTGTGAAGCTTGAACTTTCTTACCTTTAGTTTGATCCTTTTTGGCAAGAACTTCTTGTTGTGTCTTCTTCTCTACCTCTGCTTATTTTGCTTTCTCAGCTGAATTCTCTTCTCTTAAGTCAAGCAGTAGTTGGGCTAAAGTCTCATCCTCTCCAAAAGGAGTTTGACTTTCCACTGAAGAATGATCACTAGCGGTAGTTACAATCGGCTTAGTTGGCTAACAGTACTTGGGTCTTCAACAATGTCAACAGTACTTGCAGTCAGCTTAATTGGCTTAGCAGTACTTGGATCTTCAACAATGTTGACTTCACCAGTATTAGACACACTTGTTTCTTCAATCACTTGTGTATCTCCAGATACGTTTTCTTCCACTGAAATTGTCCTTTCAACTTGCACCTCTTCAGTCTTGTCTGATCCATTTCTCACTCTTGATCTTGACAGTACTTGCAAAGACAGTTTCTTATGAAACAAGAATTGTGTTTGTTGTGGTGGAGTTGAAGATATAGGAAATTGAACATTAATCTCCTCCAGCTTGTCATAGAAAGTACTCCAATTCACTTGAAGTTATGGTGATTGAGGTTGTGGTGCTGGCTGAGTTACCACCATTTCTTCAATTTGTGGCTCCTCATGAGTAGGCTGTGTTTCTTCCTGTTGAAACTCAATGTTTGTAGGTTCATCCACACCAGTCTCTAAACCAGTTCCATCTTCATAATTCCCAATGACATTATCATCTGTTTCAAAATTGATGTCATTTCTAGAGACCCTTGTTTGATTATCAGAAGAAGGTAGTTGTTCTTCATAATTCCTCCCCTGTTTGGTTGCATTCAGTTGCCTTTTCTTGTGGTTTCTGAACCTTTTCTTGTTAAGTGCAGTCTTCTGAATAGACCTATTCTGCCTCATCCAAGGTGATACTTTACTTCTCAACTTGATTAGGCTGGCTTCTAATTCAGCAATTTTCTTATCTTGAACAAGTTTTTCCTTTTGCAACACATGTACCTGTTAGGACAAACTAGTACACAAAGCAGTTAAATTTGCAACATCCACCGCCTCTGGTGCCTGTGTTGGTGGTGAACCACTAGCAGTAATGGAAGCAACAGGTGTATGAATCATCTCATCAGTATTTGGTTGAACACCAATATTATGAGAAGAAGATTGAGAATCTTCAAAGGAATGGGAACTCTGGTTAGAAGGAGTTTGCTGAGAGGCACTAGCATTGCTAGGTTCCTCACCTTCATGGTTGGAAGGTTGGGCTAACATATGAGCAAACAATGGTGTAACAGTTCATGTAAAAGGATTGCCTTGTTTGGTCAAGAAAGAGAAAGTTCTCATTGTGAATGTAGGAACATCCCATGTATTAGTTAACTCTGGTAGGTTAGGGATTTGGTCACTAACTAAAGTCTGAATGAATCTAGGATACATTAAAAACTTCTTAGTTCCTTCCAAATTCCTAGTCATGCCTTCAAAAACTAATCTTGAAAAATTAAAAATCCTGTTATTTGCTAGACAAATACCAGTTGATGCCAATGCAGGAGGAACTTGATCAAAAGAAGTACTTTTAGAGCTCAAACAGTGAATAATGGCATGAAAAAACAATTTCCATTGAGGTGAAAACAAAGCTTTAAAGAAAGTAAGACTTTCCCTACCACCCTGATTGTAGTAAATTACAACTCTTGTTTAGGAAAACAAAGAGCGTAAAGTAGGGAAAGTATTAAGTACGACGGTTTAGGAAAACCGTGCACAAATGACCCAAATGAAGTTCCAAGTTCTTTTCCCAAGGAGGTATATGTGTGTGAATAATTCGTAATTGGTTTGAGATTAATATTGGATAGAAGGGGATGAGAGAAGAGGATGACGAAGACGTGAAATTAATTACTACTACGACTAAACGTAAAACCGTAAAATGGCTAAAATAAAAATTAATTCTAAAAAATACCAAAAAATCACTAAAGATCAAAATAAATAAACTAAGAGTTTACCAATGATCAAAACTTTTTCAAACCTTTTAATTAATTAAATATTAATTTTTAAATGCTAATTAAAGCCCTAAAAATCAAATTAATTATCAAAAAGCCCAAAGAAAGATTTTTCAATTGGTAAACCTCTAAAATGACCTCAAAAGATTAAAAACTATTTTTATAAATTTTTAAACTGAGAAAAACTATTTAAAATGATTTAAAAACTATTAAAACTTAAAATAATTATAAAAATTAATCTAAAGATGATAAATTAATCTAAGAGTTGCAAAATTCCTATTTTAATGTATTTAAGCTAAGAAAAATATAAAAAGTGCAAAAATGTGAAATTTGAAAATAATAATAAAATAATATTATTATAATATTAAAAATCCAAAAATTATAAAAAAATCTAAAAACTTGCAAACTAGTTTATTTTAACCTAAATAATCAGAAAATGAAAGTGAAATTACCAAATTACCCCTATTGGGCCCTGAAATGGGCCAAAAACAAATTCAGTCAACCTTAATGGGCTTTTTAGCCCAAAAGGTCAAAATAAGCCCAAATGACTTGGAAAAGCCCTATCTGACTCAAAATTCAATTCTAAACACAAAACTCTGAAGACCCAAAAGCTGAAAGTGAGCTTATCACAGCTTAATGAACAAACAGCTTATTCTTATTGGGCCAATAAGCCCATTAAGAAATAAGCCAATGCCATAAGCCCTAAATTGACACACAACCTTCTTTTGGGATACTAAAGAGATCTGTAAAAAGAAATTTTGAAAAAGCACACTCACTAAGCCAGAAATAAGCAAAGAACAATTCCACAAAACGACAAAATAATCAGGATAGAGTTCTAGGCAGCTTCAGAAGCTCTAGTTTGTTGCAAAAGCTCACAAATAGCTTAACTAAGAATAATCAATCTTGAAAATAACAAAAAGCCAAGTAGAATAAGCTGTAAGAACAATAAGCTGGCTGAAAAAGCCAAATAAGCTAGTTTTCTAGAAAAAAGCTTAACCAAAAGACTTGTAACCTTCTAGACTTGTTATTCAAGTTCTCATTTTCACACTTTTGCCCCAAAACTTTGGCAAAAGTGTTTCAAGGGTAATTTTTGCCATGTTTGAATATTTGAGGGACTGATTTTGGACATTATTGATCTTTAAAGTTCTTCATAGTAGCTTTGACTTCATGAGGGACCATATTTGACAATTTAGAATTGTTGAGGGACTAAACTTGCCATTTCTTCAAAGTTGAAGGACCATTTTGTAATTTTGACAAACTTAAGGGACAAAACTTGTAATTATTAATATACAAGGGTTTTAAGTGTCATTTCTTCATATGTTGAGGATCAATCTTGTACATCTTCAAGTCTTCAAGGGTTTATCTTGGATAAATCATGGACTAGGGCCCGGTTCTTTGTACGACTTCGTTTCTCGTGTCCATTTTTCCTTGTTTCTTGTGATCTTTTGTATTTTTCATGATATCCATACCTAAAACATAAGAGTAAACAAATACAAGCATATATATGGTAATTTATGACATTTTAATGCATTTAAAGCCCGAAAAGAACGATGAGATCATGTATAAATGCCATCTCATCACACCCTCATATCTCATGGCTGCAAGGCCATCATGTATCTCTATATTATTAAGCATAGTAAGTCCATTTTCATCATTTAATCTTAAACTAGCTCTTAGCAATACCTCAGTTACATATATATTTCTATGATTTACCCTAGCCTTAATGCAAGGTTGATCAAACCGAGTACCTAACACAGTAGTGTTCCAAAATTGTTCAACAATGGGAACAGAGACAATGGGACTTATAGTGAGTGCGAAACGAACATGACTTCGAGATAAGAATCCAAGAATCTCATGGAATCCAAGAGAGTCATAATTCAGAGCAAGATTCGCAACCAAATTATGCTTAGAGATTACTGTAAAGCAGCCATTAGTATTTTTGATGAACGAAAATTAGAGAGAAGGTTATATAATCAAGAGATAAAAAAAGATTAGGTGAATAAATTGTGTAATTGGAGTAAGTATTTAAGTAAATAACAAACCCAAGCGCGAAGAAACCGCCAAATTTACAAAAGAGACCCTTAACGGTACAACGGACATGTAGCGGTACATGGAACATACTCGGTACTTGGACTTGTGCTAGCGGTACTTGGATCCATAATGGTACCTCATAATTTTGACCAGTTCATGCATTCAACTACCATAATGACCTCTTTTATCCTATTCTATCAACTTGCAATCACATCAAAAACATAAAACATAGACTATACAATAAAAATTAGCATACAAATTGTATAGCTGTTACCTCTCCTCAACATATGCAGCAGTCTATTGGTTGAGCATACCAATATGTATCACCAAGAATTCAAATCTCTTTGCATCAAATGCATTGGTCAATAAATCAGCTACATTATTGTCTGTATGAATCTTCAAGACTTGAATAAGCTTCTTGTCATAGGCATCTCTTATGAAGTGATGTCTTATTTCAATATGCTTGGTTTTAGAGTGAAATACTGGAATCTTGACAATGCATATAGTACTTTCATTATCAATGTAAATCTTGGTGTTCATGAAGTTGAACCCATAATCTAACAACTGATTTTGAATCCACAGTACTTGTCCACAGCAATTAGTAACAACTACATATTCAGCTTCAGTTGTAGAAGTAGCAACAATGGTTTGCTTCTTACACTGCCATGATACGAGTCTTCTGCCTAGGAATTGACAACCTACTGTTGTGTATTTCCTATCATGATTACCTCCAGCATAATCACTATCTGAGTAAGCTTCCATTTCAAAGGTGGAATCTCTATGATACCATAATCCTAAATTAGGTTGACTTTTATGATACTTAAAAACACTTTTCACAACATGTAGATGTGACACCTTTGGATTAACTTGGCACCTTAACAGGCACACACAGCAAACATAATATCTGGCCTTGAAGCAGTAAGATACATCAATGAACCAATCATTGATCTGTATAGATGAATATCAACATTTTCACCATGTTCATCTTTTGACAAATACTTCTTAGCTTCAAAAGGTGTGCTTGTACTCCTTGTATCCATACATGATAATTTCTTCAAAATTTCAGCAACATACTTATCTTGGCTGATAAATATTCCAACTTTCATTTGTTTGACTTGTAGTCCTAAAAAGAAAGTAAGTTCTCCCATAGAACTCATCTGAAACCTTCCTTTCATCAAAGCCTCAAACTCTTCACACCATGATTTCTTGGTAGAACCAAAAATGATGTCATCAACATAGACTTGTACTAGAATAATATTCTTAGCATTCTTCTTGATGAACAGAGTTTTGTCAATGGTCCCTCTCCTATATCCATGCTCTAATAGAAAAATGGATAAAGTTGAATACCAAGCCCTTGGAGCTTGATACAGACCATAAAGTGTTTTGATAACCTTGTAGACTCTGTTTGGGAACTTAGGATCTACAAAACCTGGAGGTTGTGAAACATATACCTCCTCTGAAATAGTACCATAAAGAAAGGCACTTTTCACATCCATTTGATAGACTATAAAACCCATATATGATGCAAAGGCCAAAAATAACCTAATGGATTCTATCCTTGCCACTAGTGCAAAAACCTCATCATAGTCTATCCCTTCTTCCTGTCTATAGCCTTGAGTAACAAGCCTTGCCTTGTTTCTCACAACAACTCCTCTTTCATCCTTCTTGTTCCTGAAAACCCATCTAGTACCAATAACTCTCTTACCTAAGGGAAGATCCACAATAATCCAAACCTTTTGTAGCTCAAATTGTGTTAATTCTTCTTGCATGGCATCTACCTAACTTTCTTCATCAAGAGCCTGAGAAATGTTTTTGGGCTCTACTTGTGATAAGAAACAGGCAAACAAACAATGCTGAGTATCCTTATGATTAGTTCTCTGGTGTTGTTTGACATAACTCACAAGTGCATGAGTTTCAGTATTAGCTTGAAGTTGTCTTCTGGTTTGCATAGCAGACTTGGTATTTCCAGTGATCTGTGTAGTAGGATGGTTGTTGTTGACTCTATGAGTGGGATAGAACTGACTGGAATTTCAATTTCCAAATTGTTGAAATCAGTTACTGCACCATGCTCATCATAAGAAGCTTTGGAGAAGATTCCTTCTGCTGAACTAGCATACATGTCTTCATTGTCCATAGCTTGAAAAATATCTTCTAATGAATCAGTAGACTTTGCATACTTTGACTTAGCAGTACTTGCAGATGAGGTACCGCTAGGTGTAGTGTAACACCTCATTTTGGTAAATGGAATGTCACGCGTGATTATGGCGTGTCATCAAAGCATACAAGGATAAATGTATTAAACATCACATGACCATAACGGAAATACCGGAAACAAACATCGGTACCCTAAAGTAAATCTCATCACACACAAACATAAGTACTGTAAATGAAAAGGACTAAACAATGTCCATAGAAATAAGTATCAAAGTATGAAGAAATGCATAAAGTAATGAAGGCTAGAAAGCTTCCAGTCCATATGCACGTACGCTTAAAGTCCACGAGCGTCCCTTAGTACCTGCCGTTTTGGGAACATGAAAGGAAAAACGGCTGAGCATAACGCTCATTGCACAGATATACAAGCATAGAATGAATAACATAAGCATAAACAACATATAGCAGCGAAAATGTCTAAGTCCTGGAAAACCTGGTATAACTTAATAAAACTAGTTTTATAGTTTGAAAAGCCTTATGTTTATCTTATAAAAATTGTTTAACATGTTTACCATTAGCCAATATAGGTCATGAAATATCAACGTGCATGAATACTTGGAGGGGTGACCTCGTCATGCAATTAGAGGGGCTGCCTCTAATTAATATAAGTTTTTGGGTAGGAGGGATCAGCTCCTTGTGAAGGATGCAAGGCACACACCACATTCACCTGAATAATCTGTAAAAACATGTAACCTATGATGCACCCATACGCCCCACATGATAATAATAATATGGCCAAAAGCTGAAGGGACGCCACGAGCTATCACTCCGCCATGGTGAAGTCATAACACTGGTGCCTCTAGTGTTATGGTTATGGTATCTCCATAACTAGGTTCAACTGGTCATGCATGTATATGGCTTTAGGCATTTAATTAAACATAAGCAATCAAAACATATAAAACATATACTGGGAAAACAGTTGGCTGCATACGGGGAAATCCTAATAAGGAAAAAATGTCCATACTGAAAGGACAGAGAATCCGTACCTTGTGTCTAGTAAACGAAGAAGACGAACGGAAGAGACTCCTACTTCGATATCACTAATGCTACATAAATAATATACGTGTATAAATATTCTAATTACTGAGTACGTAACTGGTTTTATATCATGTCTTAGCTTGTTTTGTTTGTTCATTTCATGTTTTACTGATTTTATCGTTATACTGTGTTTATCATGTATTTTGTCTATTCTGATTAAGTATTACTTGTATTTCTTGTATTATTATACTTGTTGTGTAATAAGTAACTTTCTAAAAATAGCAGGTTTCCTAAAACAGAAAGTTTCCAAAAATAGAAAGTTTCCAAAAATAGAAAGTTTCCAAAATAGATAAGTTTGCAAAAATAGAAAGTTTCCAAAAATAGAAAGTTTCTAAAAATAGAAAGTTTCCATAAATAGATTAGCTGCCTTAATTAAATAAGTTTCTAAAAATAGAAAGTTTCCATAAATAGAAATAAGCTAAATTATTAAGCTAATAATATAAGCTTAAGTTTTAGTGATTAATATTCTAAGTCATGTGATATATAATATAGTTTATTAATTATTACATGTAAATTAAATAACTATAGGTCATAAGATTTAATTAAATATAACATGATTGAATTAAGTAAAAGGTAATAATACTTAGGTTAAACCATGTATTAATATTTATTATTAATATAACCTAAGTCATGGAAGTTAATTAATTATATGCCATGTTTTAATAATTAATTAATTAAATCATAAAATACTTAGGTTAAAATCATGTATTATTATTACTAATAATTAACCTAAGTCATGTCCAAATTAAGTTAATTACATAGCATGTTAAATTAATTTAATTAAATCTTGTAATTATTTAGCTTGTAAAAATAAATAATTAACTTGTAAAATAAATCATGAACTAAACCCGTGTTTTAAATCTAAACATGTCATGAACTGGTCCGTGAACCCCTTGAACCGGATCTACAACCCTTAACCATGGCAAACCGCCACCGGCTTAAGCCGGTGGTGCGTGTGGTTTTCAGCCGAGACCCCAATGACCACCAAGGCTAACACCGACATGCGTCGGGGTCCCTTGGTTCCTCGCGGTCGAGCCACCCAAACAAAACCAAGACCTTGTGGTCTCGGTTGGTGGTGATCACACAACCACCGAGATCCTTGCTCTCGGTTCTACCCATTAGCCGAACCAAACACCCCTTAAACCATATGCTTTTTTAATACCCCGTGATTAGATCTACATGTCATGTGTTTAGATCTAATAAACAATTAAAAAGAAAAGGTTTAAGAAATTACCGATTCGTGGATCAAAAGTAAATTACTAACACGAACGATCTAGCAATAACTGGATCTACCAAAATCAACCAAACACCCCTTGGTAATGTTGTATATGCGGCGTCCAAAAGGAGAAGGAGGAGCAGGGGTTTTGTGATTTTCTAATATTCTGTATTATGAAAATCTACATCCCTTCTTTTCCTTTTAGTTAAATTTTTAAGTGGGCTTGGCCCACCTTGTTGTCTATGCCGCGGCTATGAGGGGCCCACAAAGGGAAACCCGTTGTTTTTCCGTGTTCTATTTATTTATGTGTTCTCGTGTCGTGTTTACGTGATTTAATTATTAGTCGTTCGTGTCGTAAAATATATTTATTCGTAATCGGAATAAATATACGTAAATACATAATATTAGGTTCGTGATTATTTACGTTCATGATTTTCATGTTCGTGATTATAATTATTGTTGATAATAACTATCGTGTCTTAATACGTATTAAATACTTATCGTGTAATAACACGTACGTAATACTTGAAATTCCTATTCGTGAAACGTAAACGTGCTAAATAAGGAAAGTTCTAATCATGTACGTACGATCATAAGGGTACTATTCATGGTAAAAGCATGCGGGTTTTACAACTCTTCCCCCCTAAAAAGAATAATTCGTCCCCGAATTATAGATAACGTAAACTGGAAAAGAAGAATATACCCGAATTCAAAAGATGAAATGAGGGTAAGAAGCCCGGATAGACTCCTCTGTTTCCCAAGTGGCTTCCCGCTCGGTATGATCCCTCCAAAGGATTTTGACGAATGGAATCGTCTTCCTTCTCATGACTCGTTCTTGTCTGTCAAGAACTCGTTCGGGTTCTTCTATGAAAGTAAGATCTTCACGAATCTGTTTCATTGGATACTGAACCATGTGAAGGGGATGATACTTGTACCCTATAAGTAAGGACACATGAAAAACATCGTGAACATGAGAAAGCTGCGTAGGTAACGCTAAACGATAAGATACTTCACCGACTCGCTCAATGACATCAAACGGCCCGATGAATCGAGGGTTGAGCTTCCCTTTGATTCCAAAACGTCTAACACCACGTGCCGGTGATACCTTAAGAAAGACGTGAACTCCTACGTTAAAATGTAAGTCCCTACGATGCTTGTCGGTATAACTCTTCTGACGTGACCGTGCTTCTTGCAATTTCTGCTTAGCTACTGCGACCTTCTCATTGGTCAAATCTATCATTTCTGGTCCTTCAAGTGTTCGCTCACCAACCTGATCCCAGCAGATTGGGGCGCGACACTTTTTGCCATACAACATCTCGAATGGAGCACACTTGATACTTGCATGCCAACTGTTGTTGTATGCAAACTCTACTAAACAGATGTAATCGTCCCAATCTCCCGTCCATTCCAACGCACATGACCTCAACATGTCTTTTAATGTCTGAATCATTCGCTCCGACTGCCCGTCTGTTTGAGGATGAAAAGCCGTGCTAAGCTTAAGTTTTGTACCCCAAGCTTTCTGTAGATTTCTCCATAATCGCGAAGTGAAACGAGGATCTCGGTCTGAGACGATGCTGGATGGAGCACCATGTAGTCTCATGATCTCCTTCTTTTAAGTATCGGCGAGTTTACTGATCGAATCTTCCTTGCGGATCGGTAAGAAATGAGCTGACTTAGTAAGTCGATCAACGATAACCCAAATCGCATCGTGCTTCCTCTTTGTCTGCAGAAGACCGGTAACAAAATCCATGGTGATCTTGTCCCACTTCCACTCTAGAATATCTAACGGTTGTAGAAGACCGCCAGATCGCTGATGCTTGATCTTAACCTGCTGACAGGTAAGACATTTGGAGACGTAAGTTGCAACATTCTGTTTCATACCACTCCACCAAAAGTATTGTTTGATGTCATGGTACATCTTGGTCGAACCAGGATGAATAGAGAATGTTGAGCTATGTGCCTCATCTAACAATGCTTCCCGGAGTTTTAGATCATCAGGAACACAAAGTCTCGTGCCCTTCCATAAGATACCATCTGCGTCTACTCGAAATTTTATCTGTTTCTCCAAATTCTGAATTATCGCCCAGATTTCACCATCATCTTTCTGAGCTTCCTTGATCCTAGAGTGTAACTCAGGTTCCACTCTAAGATTAGCCCAGTGACCGTGTTGTCCATGTACCATGATCTCAATGTCTAGTCGCTCCAAGTTTCTTATAATTTCCTCCTCAATTTTTATGTCGTTTGTCATTCCGGACATTCTGCTAAGTGCATCTGCCACTACATTCGCCTTGTCGGGGTGATAATGCAGATTGATGTCATAATCCTTCAACAGCTCTAACCATATCCTTTGTCTCATGTTCAATTCACGCTGAGTGAAGATGTACTTCAAGCTCTTGTGGTCCGTGAATATGTCACATGATTCTCCATACAAGTAGTGCCTCTATATCTTCAATGCAAACACGACTGCTGCAAGTTTCAAGTCATGCGTAGGGTAATTTTCCTCATAAGGCTTAAGCTGCCGTGAAGCGTACACGATCACTTTCCCATGTTGCATGAGAACACAGCCAAGTCCCTTCCCCGATGCATCATTGTAGATCTGAAATCCACCTGTACCAGATGAAAGAGTCAGAATCGGTGCAGATACTAACTTTTGCTTTAGGTCTTCAAAGCTCTTCTCTCTTTCTTCAGTCTAGACGAATTTCTCCCCTTTCCGCATCAGTTTGGTCAATGGTAGTGCTAAACAGGAAAAGTTCTCTACGAACCTACGGTAGTAACCAACTAAGCCTAGGAAACTACGAACCTCAGTCGCTGATGTCGGTCTTGGCCACTTGGTAATAGCCTCAACCTTTGCTGGATCCATAGTGATTCCTTCTGCTGATACAATGTGACCTAAGAATGCCACCTTGTCTAACCAGAACTCACACTTGGAGAATTTAACATACAACTGCTTTTGTCGAATAATCTGTAATGCTGTATGAAGATGGTCTTCGTGTTTCTCCTTAGACTTATAGAATATCATGATGTCGTCAATGAAGACAATGACGAACTTTTCCAGAAATTCATGGAAGATTCTGTTCATCAAATCCATGTACACTACTGGAGCATTGGTAAGGCCAAATGTCATGATTATAAATTCGTAGTGGACGTAGCGTGTACGGAAAGCAGTCTTAGCGATGTCTTGCTCTTTAACCGATAGCTGATGATAGCCCGACCTTAGATTAATATTGGAGAAATGTTTGGCCCCTTGGAGTTGGTCAAACAGATCGTCGATTCGTGGTAGAGGATAACTATTCCTGATGGTGATCTTGTTGAGCTCGCGATAGTCTATGCAAAGACGCATACTGCCGTCCTTCTTCTTCACGAATAAGACCGGTGCGCCCCATGGAGATGCGCTCGGTCAAATGAAGCCTCGTTCCATAATTTCTTGCAATTGATCCTTCAGCTCCTTCAACTCTATGGGAGCCATGCGATAAGGAGCCTTGGAAATCGGCTCAGCTCCTGGGATGAGCTCGATAATAAATTCTACTTCACGTGCAGGTGGTATGCCCAGAAGTTCTTCTAGAAATACGTCTGGAAATTCTGACACTATCGGCTGATTCTAAATTGATGGAGATTCAACATCCATGTCATGAACAGTAGCTAAATATCCCTCGCAACCATGTGAAAGTAATGCACGTGCTTGCAGGGTTGATATGATTTGTACAGACCTTCCGGGTATGAACCCGTTGTAAATGTACACTGTTGCATTAACATCACCGAAGATGACCCGATATGTATGGCAATCTATGGTGGCATGATGTTTGGATAGCCAGTCCATGCCTAATATCATGTCAAAATCATTCATGTCCAGTGGAAGTGCGTCAACAGGACGAACCTTGTCATCAAACTCTAGGGGAAGGCTCTTGTACACATGGGTTATGCGTACAGAGTCTCTTAAAGGCGTGGAAATGTTTAATAGATTCTCTAATGGCATAGGGGATATCCTAACATTCTTAGCATAAGTAGTAGAAATGACCAAGTGAGTAGCACCCGTGTCAAATAGAACACATGCAGCTTGACCATACATATACAAGATTCCAGTGATGGTACCTATAGACTTGTTGTCCTGATCCCGAGAATTTGTGTAAACGCGTCCACTAGTAAGAGACATCTTAGTATCAGCATGTCCCGATGTGCCCTCCATCTCGCCCTTGCGGCAGTCCTTCATGCGATGACCAGTAAGGCCACACTTTTAGCATGCGTCGCTGTCGCGCCGACATGGCCCTGGGTGCCTACGGTTGCATGTAGTACAAAGAGGATGAGTATACCCTCCAGCAGGTGTCCTTGCTAGCTAAGAGCCTGATAAGCACAGTCTACATGAGACATGGTTATAGGTACAAAGGACAATGCGGAATATTCATAAGATGTCATACCAGTAATAGCTGGACGGCTAGGCTGTGAACCTCTCTGGTTCTGGTCCTCCCGTTACCATGCTTCCTGGTAGAAGATTCTCTAATGTGTTAGAATTAAGAACTATAACATGTAATCATAAGAAAATGAGTAAGTATAAGGACATGCTGCTGTTGGAGTTTCCAGCGTTGTTACGGTAATTATCATTACTGCCACGCCTATCCGTAGTAGAACGATCGTGAGTCTGATTGTTTCCTTTGGTCTGAGTAGGCTGTTGCTGAGTAGCCGGCAGAGACCGGTCCCCAGTCTTCTGCCTGGAGGATACAGTTTAAAAGAGATGTAAATATTGACATATGCTGAAAGAATACGGTTTGGTCACCGCTGAATAACGAATGTTTACCTCTTATCGGGTCTCTCAGCTTCCTCGAATTCTTCTCTTTCTTGCAGCATCTCCAGCTCACGTGCTGCATCGGCCACTTGTGCCACCGTGTTGAACGTAGCACACACTAAGTTGTTTGCGACCGATGTACGAAGAGCCCACCAGAAGTGGTATGCTTTCTCTTTGGGAGTACCTGCTGCTACACCAAGAAAACCAGCCAAGCAAAGAAAGCGCTGCATGAACTCGTTTCTATTCTCCCAGATCTCTGTCGGATTTCATGGTACTCTCTCTTCAGCTTGTCTTGCTCAACCTTGGGAAAGAATTGTCCCATCACCAAATCCCTGAACTGAGCCCAAGTCAAACCTACCACCCAAGCATCACCTCCCTCAGACTGCTTTAGTGCCATCCACCATGATAGCACATCACCTTCGAACCGGTAACAGGCTAACCTCGACTTGAAGACGGGGTCACAGCCTATAGCATCGAAGATCTTCTCAATGTGAGCCAACCAGCTTTCAGCTTCACTAGGCTATATGTCTTCTCCAAGGATCGAGGGAGTAGCTTATTGAATCTCTCCAGCCATGTGACCAATGTTGCTGGAGGAGGAGGAGGAGGTACTGGGTGCTGCTGTTGATTGTTGGCAGCCTGCACCTCAGCCCTGATTTCGTTCCTCAGCTGAGGAAGCATAGCTTGCATTGCAGGTTGGACTGCTGCATTGAGTTGTTCCTGCTCACGTGTGAGAACCATCTGACAGTATAAAAATACATGATTAACTGATCAAAACATAAACCATATACATGAAAAAAAAATTATACCAATAAATCATGAGAAAACTTTTATGTAGAAAACTAGTACATGAATGCATGATGCAGTTTTATGAAACCTTTTAATGCGCGAGAGTGAACGCCTATGGTCAGTTCACTCAAAACAAAAGACATGGTGAGGGGACGCCAATAGGTCGGTCCCAAAGTTAAAAGTTTCGATAAAAGCACATGCGACTAAATAGGGCCGGTTATGTACCAACCATTACTTTGTCATAAACCTGCGACAATGACATATATATGTATGCATGAAAACAATGAATGCATGAAAACCGACTGTCAGTTCTAGGAAGACCATAATGACTACCCACTAGTCACAGGTCGTGTTTTGAGAGCCTACATGTCGAAGCCTTGTCTCTGATACCATAATTGTAACACCCTATTTTGGTAAATGGAATGTCACGCGTGATTATCGCGTGTCATCAACGCATACAAGGATAAATGTATTAAACATCACATGACCATAAAGGAAATACCAGAAACAAACATCGGTACCCCAAAGTAAAGCTCATCACACACAAACATAAGTACTGTAAATGAAAAGGAATAAACATTGTCCATAGAAATGATTATCGAAGTATGAAGAAATGCATAAAGTAATGAAGTCTAGGAAGCTTCCAGTTCATATGCACGTACGCTTAAAGTCTACGAGCGTCCCTGAGTACCTGCCATTTTGGGAACATGAAAGAAAAACGGCTGAGCATAACGCTCAGTGCACGGATATACAAGCATAGAATGAATAACATAAGCATAAACAACATATAGTAGCGGAAATGTCTATGTGACAATCTAACATTTTCAGGTAGTAAAATATTTTCTCGTATAATATTTTGAAACTTATTTTTGTGTTGGTTGACGAACTCACAATTTACGGATTTAAATTTGGGCTTACGTGCATAATTTGGCGTCTTTTACGACTAAACCGGAAACCTTAGGATTACGTATTTACGTTTTTGAACTCCGTTTTTGATGAGACAATTTTTATTGGATTCGTTTTGTGACGGTGATTCATAATTTATAAAAACGTTTTTCGTAAAACGACCCGAGGGCACGCAAATCGAGAAAACTAGAATCGAGAAATGCCCGTAAACTAGTGAGATGGGACAAAACACTTTGTCCCACCCCACTAGCTTATATGGGACGGCTACACTTGACACCACAACACATATGTGGCATCAAGTTAGCTAACTTACACAAGTGTAAGCATATGCTTACACATTAAGCAAACTTTACCACTTACTAGCAAAACTAGCTACTTGTTTCATTTCCCTCATTTACTACATGCAACTCAACACCAAAAACTCTCTCAACTTTCTCCTTTGTGCCGTCCCAAATAAGCCAACAAACACCATCCTTGATCATTTCTAGCCATAAACCACATGTTTACTAGTCCTATTAAGGTGTTCTCTTGAAGCCTTGATCATTTGGTGGCCATATTAACATCTTTGGAGGTGATTTGCTTGTGTCCTAGGGCTGATTTTCCAACCTATGTTCTTGATATTTGATGGTCTTGGAGATACTTGTTGTGTTCATCAAGTTCTTGCCTTCCTAAAACAAGAAATCCACTTGGATTGGTAAAGAAGATCATCCTCTACATTTTTCTCTTATTATTTTGTAAAGAACAAATGTATTTTCTTTCATTTTGTATATGTATATGATGTATATATGATGATAAAAATGTTGTGTGGGGATCAAGTGTTGATAAATATGCTTAAAAATGATGATAACCATAAGAAATGAAGCTAAAATCTTGACTTTTTAGTTGGCTGTATAAAAACAGTAGATAACTAAATGATGAACTGATAAAATTGCATGGTTTGATCCATTTACATTAATTAGATGATGTTATACACATGTGATAGTTGGCCATGCAATGGAATCAAAATAATGAGTGAGATATGATCAAAACAAGTTAGGTGGTGTAATCTGAATAAGCAGCTTTGTAGGGACTGTTAAGGCAACTTAAACTCAAAATGGGCAGTAGCTATAACTAAGTTATATGTAGCACATATTATGAAGAACTTGTCATCCAAAAATGAGCTTCTAAGTCATTATAGAACTCTAGATATGGTAAAAATGGTGAACATGAAGTTAAAAATCAGATTTTGGAAATAATGTTTATTATTATTATATAAGCACTCACATTATAATTTATAAAATGTAAAAATATAAATCCACTAACTTATAAAACTTATTTATATAAATGTATAAAAGGTTAATTAAATGGGTAAATTATATAAATGGTGGTAAAAATAATATTTATAAGTAATAAAAACTATAAACTTGATTTTTACGACTTTTTCGGCTATCGCCGTAAAATTAACGTTTTTCGCCAAATAAAACTTAGACGACCAAACCCGTCTAATGTAAAGTTTATAAAAGTCATATACTGATGTATAGATAACTAAGACAAGTAAAAACCGATAAAACCCGAACTATAAGAATTACGGACATTTACGAGCTAACTAAACATATTGGACTAATAATTGGACTTAATAAGATAAATACTTGTAAAAAAGAGCTTATCGGGCTTAACCCATTTGGGCCCAACATGAAAAGTATATATACTGATCATATAGGTATAAAATGGATAAAAACAAGTTAAAGAACTTATAAAATACTTAATGGACTTAAAATAGGTAAATCGGTAAAACTAGTGAACTAGTAAGACGTTACCAAGACGTAGACACTAAAATGAGTAAACAAGGATGTATAAACCCACTTGATCATCATCATATGTACAAAATCATCATATGTATATTGTTATTTTGATAAAAGTCATTGGACCGAGTCTAAGACCGATTATTATTTATATAGGTTTCCGTGACCGAAGCACGCCCGTAGCCGATAATCCGCCTTTCATTAACAACGTGAGTTCATAGCCTCGCACTCTTTTAAATGTTTTATAAAATGATTTGTAAACCCGCGAGGGAGATAACATGCTAGATTTTTATAAAAATAGAACACAAGTAGTCCCGATTGTATGCTAAATGATATGGACCCGAATGATGCTATGACCCTATATTCGAGACTAAAAGGATTATTAGTAGTTAGGTTATGTCACTTAAAGTCCCATTAGCATGAATTGTGAACTACCGGGATTTGGTAGACGCTTATGCATTTGATAGTACTATTTGGGGACGATCACCCCAGATCGCGCCTTGACGGTTGATCCCCGTCGTACCACATTGATTGGTAAGCGAATTTATGTATGAGAAGATTCCATAGCGTGATTTTTGTGACGACACGCTAACTTAGATGGGCAAATTGTTTGTCGGGTTCGTGGCCCGCTGTTTCACAGTAAGGTAACAATGTCATGCGGCTAATAATAATCCTATACAACGTATGCTATAAAACATAAATAATAAACGATATGATATGACGCTGTTAACGATGAATATATTACCTATCATGGTAATATAGAGACTACGGTCTCATGGACGGTTTAAGATGTATGCTTGATTTGTATATTGCCTGTCTAGCAATATGTGGACTTACTTCCGATATTATACTTGTGTTCTGATTTTAAATGATTGTAAATGATTGTTTTATATAATGGTTTTCATTAAACTCTATGAATTCACTCGGCATTCGCTGATATGATTTTTGCATGTTTTTATCTCAGGTGCTTGAAGGTAATCCGGATGGAGATCGACTCTGATGCCCCACACTTAATATTAAAAATGTTCATTCGATCTGTGTTTTGTAAACTTAATGACATGTATAATTTGGGACCTGTTGTACGCTTTTAAAACTTTTTATCGAATGAATGTTTGTTAAACCTTGTACAACCATTTTTATGTGTTGTCTATGATTGGAGTTATTGTGCTATCCCGTAACACTCTGAAAGACCCTTCCGCTGTACCGATACGAAAAATGAGAGTGTTACAGTTTGGTACCAGAGCTCTCGTTATAGAGAACAAAGGATTTTAAAAACCAAGGTTTTGAACAAAACTTTTCAAAATCTTTTGACAATGAACATTTGAGAAAATATTTGAAAAATCTTTTGACTATAACGGTGCCAGAGATCTCCGACGTTACCAACAAGCCCTATTGAGAAGATATATATTTTGATATATATAATTTAATTTATATATATGTATATATCGTGATTTCATTATGTAATTGTTTAACTAGTATGTTATCCTAATACGAGATATATATATAAATGCAGATTGTCATGGCTGACCCTAATATTCCTGTAGAAAACCATGCTATTCCCGAACCTAATATAGAAGATGATCCTTATTTAGACTTAGTAGATTTTGATATCGATGATGAGGAGGAACCATTTGAGGATCCCGAGCCTGAGTTAGGACTAGGAGATCAGATTGCCCCTCAGGTTGACTTAGTAGAGAATGAGATTGAGAATGTGGGTAATGAGAATGTGGATATTGAGAATGTGGGTAATGAGAATGTGGAGATTGAGAATGCTGATATTGAGAATGATGATGAGATTGGGTTAGATAATTTAGATGACGAGATTGACGACGAGGATGTCGAGGAGGATGTAGGTATAGATGTTGAGGTTGATGACGATGAGGAAGCTGAGCTTATTTATCCGTATGATGTTCCAGAGGGTGAGCCTTTGCCCCCACCAGTTTGTTTGTCTGATTCTGAGGATGAGTTACCTAGGGATGAAATGTCTGAATCGTCTGAATCTGATTCTGAATCAGAGGAGGATGAGGATGACGATGCACCTGACAGTACTGATGGTATTGCTACTTGTAGACGTGAGATAGGAGAGTCGTCTAGTACTCGAGAGGCTACTCATATTGATGGTCTTGCACCATGGGCCTTGAGACGTGATCTAGATGCTTCCCGTGTTAAGAGTTGTGTGACAGAGGTTGGTTAGGTGTTGTTCAGACTCAGGTTGCTTATTTGGAGTCGAAGACTAAGGTTGGCGAAAAAGAGCGAGAATTGCTTAGTTTGGATTTGAGTGATGTAGAACGTGGTTTGAATGAGGCTTTTAGGAGGTTATCGGTATTGGAAAGTGGTGAGTATGCTGCTATGAAGAGAAAGGTGAATTCTATGGAGATTCAGTTGAGTGTGGCTCGTGCGATGCGTGAGAAAGCTGAAAAGGAGTTGAATATATCCGTGGGATGGAACAGTATATTTTATGCCGACATGGTTGAAAGAGGAGTAATCCGTAAGCGCCCAGCTGAAGATGTGTCTAGTAATCGTCCGGCGAAGATCCAGAAGACGATGGATGATGGACCATCTGGCGGTTCTCAGTAGACCAGTCTGTATTTAGTAGTGACCTTTATATCTTTTACGCTTTTGTAGATTTGACTGAACCGACTTGTTAGTAATAGATTTGGCACGAATTTTGAGTGTATATAGTGCTAGAACTTGGATATGGGATGTACTAAGACAATACTTTTGTTTCAGATCGAATGAAATATGTATCTTGTCTTGAATTCCATATTGTGCCTTATTTGTATCTTGATTATGAATTCGATCCATATTATATGAATCCCTTGTTGGGTGAATGCTTAATACTTTGAAATTGTGGAATTATAGAACTATGCCGCCCAAGAAGGCTGTGACTGAGGATGATGTACGTAGGATTATTACAGAGCAAGTTACCGCATCTATGACTGAATTTATGGCAAATGCTAGAAATGAAGCTGGCGATAATGAAGCTGGCGGTAGTGGAGCTGGCGGTAGTGGAGCTGGCGGTAGTGGAGCTGGCGGTAGTGGAGCTGGCGGTAGTGGAATTGGCGGTACTAATGTGAATGTGAATGCTAATAATGTGAATGCTAATGCTGGAGGAAATGTAGGAGGACTTGGAACTAATGCACCTGAAATTGGTGGTTGTACTTATGTGACATTCATGAAGTGTGAACCTCTACCTTTTAATGGAACTGAAGGTGCTGTAGGATTAAGCCAGTGGATTGAGAAGATTGAATCGGTGTTTAGGATTAGTAAGTGTAAGGAGGAAGATAAGGTGACTTTTGCTATGGCTACTCTTAAAGGTCGTGCGTTGACTTGGTGGAACAGGAGAATTGCTTTCATGGGTCTTGATGCTGCTAATGCTACTCCTTGGGCTGAAATCAAGAAGTGGATGACTTTGGAGTTTTGTCCTCGTAGTGTGATAATTAGGCTAGAACAAGAGTTGATTCATTTGAGAATGAAAGGTGTGGACTTTGATAGTTACACGAATCGATTCCATGAGTTGGCCTTGCTATGTCCTCGATTGGTTGAACCCGAAGAGATCCGAATTGAGCAATATGTGAAAGGGTTGACCAGGAATATCCGGGGGGACGTGACATCATCTAAACCACTGACCATTGATGATGCTGTTCGAATGGCTTACCAACTCATTGGACAGATAATTCAGGATAAGGAAGATGAAGCCCGTGTAGGTGAGAAAAGAAAGGGAGACGGTGAGCGTGTAGATAGAGGTGATAATAGGAAGAATTTCAATCGCCGTCAGAACAAGAGAAAGGGGAATGCAAATGCTCTTACCAACAACACACCGCGCAACGATGATAGATGTCCTAAGTGTGGCAACAAGAGGCATGCTGGCGACTGCTGGAAGTGCCGAAATTGCGGAAAGCTTGGACACAAAGTTGAAAGGTGTAAGAAGGGAACCATTTGCTTCAACTGTAATGAGGAAGGTCATAGGAAATCGGAATGCCCCAAGTTGAAAGCGATTGGACCTGGAAGAAACCCCCAGGGTGGTATCTACCAACTTGGAACAATTGAGGTGAAGAAAGAGGATCCGAATGTCGTTACCGGTACGTTTTTACTCAACAATCATTATGTTGTTGCTTTATTTGATTCGGGTGCCGATAGGGGCTTTGTATCCACTAAATTTAGTGCCCTTATTGATATTGAACCTGTTGAGTTAAGTACCAGTTACGAGGTGGAATTGGCTGATGGTAAATTAGTGAAAACTAATAAGCTATTAGAAGGATGCTCTCTAAATCTCTTGAACCATTCCTTTCCGATTGATTTGATGTTGATAGAATTAGGTAGTTTTGATATTATTATTGGTATGGATTGGTTGTCGTTGAATAATGCTACTATTTTATGTGGAGAGAAGAAGGTTAAGATTCCTCTTAGGAATAGGACGTTAGTAATTGATGGTAGTCGAGGTGAATCCCGTTTGAAAATCGTTTCATGTATTAAAGTCCAAAAGTACATCAGGAACGGTTGTGAGTTATTTTTAGCTCAAGTGACCGGGAATGAGTCTAGGGAGAAACGATTGGAAGATGTACCTATTATTTGTGAATTTCCTGAGGTATTTCCTAAAGATTTACCCGGACTTCCAACGATAAGGCAAGTAGAGTTTCGAATCGATTTAATTCCTGGTGCTGCACCGGTGGCACGTGCGCCTTATCGATTAGCCCCTTCTGAATTAAAGGAGTTATCTGAGCAACTTAAGGAGTTGTCTGTTAAAGGTTTTATTCGACCGAGCTCGTCGCCTTGGGGAGCTCCAGTCTTGTTCGTTAAGAAGAAGGATGGATCTTTTCGTATGTGCATTGATTATAGGGAACTGAATAAGTTGACAATTAAAAATCGATATCCTTTACCTAGGATTGATGATTTGTTTGATCAACTGCAAGGATCTAGTGTGTATTCTAAGATAGATTTGCGGTCAGGATATCACCAACTTCGCGTCCGTGAAGAAGATATTCCTATAACTGCATCTAGAACTCGTCATGGACACTATGAATTTCAAGTAATGCCATTTGGGTTAACTAACGCACCTGCGGTTTTCATGGATTTAATGAATCGAGTGTGCAAGCCCTACTTGGATAAATTTATGATTGTGTTTATTGACGATATTCTAATCTATTCTAAGAATGAAGATGAACATAGAGAACATTTGAGGATTGTTTTGAAGTTGTTGAAGGATGAAAGGTTGTATGCTAAGTTTTCGAAGTGTGATTTCTGGTTAGATTCTGTGCAATTTCTTGGTCATGTGATTAATAGAGATGGAATTCATGTTGATCCTGCAAAGGTTGAAGCTATTAAGAATTGGTCTGCACCGACAACGCCAACGGAAGTGCGACAGTTCTTAGGATTGGCTGGCTATTATAGGCGATTCATTAAAGAATTTTCTTTGATAGCTAAACCCTTGACTAAGCTTACCCAGAAGAATACACTTTTCGTTTGGGGAAGTGATGAAGATGGAGCATTTCAGACATTGAAGCAAAAATTATGTAGTGCGCCAATCTTGTCATTACCCGACGGGAGTGAAGATTTTGTAGTGTATTGTGATGCATCTCTTAGAGGTTATGGAGCTGTTTTGATGCAGAGAGAGAAAGTGATAGCTTATGCTTCTAGGCAATTAAGGAAGAATGAGGAGAATTATACTACTTATGATCTTGAGTTAAGAGCTGTGGTCTTTGCTCTTAGGTTGTGGAGACATTATCTGTATGGCACCAAGTGTACGGTATTCACCGATCACAAAAGCCTACAGTATATTCTCGACCAGAAGGAATTGAACATGAGGCAACGAAGATGGATAGAGTTGTTAAGTGATTATGATTGTGATATAAAATATCACCCAGGAAAAGCCAATGTTGTTGCTGATGCGTTGAGTAGGAAAGATAGAGAGCCTATCAGGGTGCGTTCTCTAGTCTTGACCGTGCACAATAATTTGCCTGAGCAAATTAGAAATGCGCAAATAGAAGCTTGTAAGAAGGAGAATTTTGTTAATGAAGGGTTCCGAGGAGAAGGAGATCCTTTAGAGGTTAGAGCTGATGGAGTGAAATGCTTAAGAGGTCGTATGTGGATACCTAAGTTTGGAGGCTTAAGAGATTTGATTATGTTAGAATCCCATAAATCTAAGTATTCCATTCATCCGGGATCTGATAAGATGTACCATGATTTGAAGAAGATGTACTGGTGGCCGAATATGAAAGCTGACATAGCTATGTATGTTCTTCAATTCTTGACTTGTGCTAGAGTTAAAGCGGAACATCAAAAGCCATCAGGACTACTTCAACAGCCAAAGATTCCTGAATGGAAGTGGGAGCGAATTACGATGGACTTTATCACCAAGCTTCCTAGAACATCATCTGGAAACAATTCGATTTGGGTTATAGTCGATAGACTGACCAAATCAGCACACTTCATTCCGGTTAAGGAGCCGTTCTCACTTGAGAAGCTGACTCGAATATACCTTGATAATGTTGTATGCAAGCATGGAGTGCCTGTATCGATCATTTCAGATCGAGATCCTAGATTCGCATCGAATTTTTGGAAATCTCTCCAAAAATCTTTGGGAACAAATCTCGACATGAGCACTGCTTATCACCCCCAGACTGATGGGCAGAGTGAAAGGACGATACAAACACTGGAAGATATGTTGAGAGCTTGTGTGTTAGACTTTGGTAAGAATTGGGATAAACATTTGTCGTTAGCAGAGTTTTCGTATAACAATAGTTACCATTCTAGTATTAAGGTTGCACCGTTTGAAGCTTTGTATGGTAGGAAGTGTAGATCTCCTGTATGTTGGAGTGAAGTTGGGGATACCCAGCTCACGGGACCGGAATTGATCCGGGAGACTACGGAGATGATAGTTCAGATTAAGAAGAGGTTGTTGACTGCCCATAGTAGACAGAAAAGTTACGCGGATGTGCGGCAGAAGCCAATGGAGTTTGAAGTGGGTGACCGAGTAATGTTGAAAGTATCGCCATGGAAAGGCGTTATAAGATTTGGAAAACGAGGAAAATTGAATCCCCGTTATATTGGACCCTTTAAGATTATATCTAGAGTAGGTCCGGTGGCTTACAAACTAGAGTTACCCCCAGAACTTCATGGTGTTCACAACACATTCCATGTATCTAATCTGAAGAAATGTCTAGCAGTGAGTGATGAGAAAATTCTGTTAGGTAAGGTTCGAATAGATGGGAAGTTGCATTTTATCGAAGAGCCCGTAGAAGTTATGGACCGTGAAGTAAAGCAACTGAAACAAAGTCGGATACCTATTGTCAAGATCCGATGGAATTCAAAGCATGGACCGGAGTATACTTGGGAACGAGAGGATGAAATGTGGAAGAAATATCCGCACCTCTTCGATTTCAATAAGAAACGGACATCCAAATGAAATGGATCACGAGGACGTTGATCCCTTTTAGGAGGAAAAGCTGTGACAATCTAACATTTTCAGGTAGTAAAATATTTTCTCGTATAATATTTTGAAACTTATTTTTGTGTTGGTTGACGAACTCACAATTTACGGATTTAAATTTGGGCTTACGTGCATAATTTGGCGTCTTTTACGACTAAACCGGAAACCTTAGGATTACGTATTTACGTTTTTGAACTTGATGAGACAATTTTTATTGGATTCGTTTTGTGACGGTGATTCATAATTTATAAAAACGTTTTTCGTAAAACGACCCGAGGGCACGCAAATCGAGAAAACTAGAATCGAAAAATACCCGTAAACTAGTGAGATGGGACAAAACACTTTGTCCCACCCCACTAGCTTATATGGGACGGCTACACTTGACACCACAACACATATGTGGCATCAAGTTAGCTAACTTACACAAGTGTAAGCATATGCTTACACATTAAGCAAACTTTACCACTTACTAGCAAAACTAGCTACTTGTTTCATTTCCCTCATTTCCTACATGCAACTCAACACCAAAAACTCTCTCAACTTTCTCCTTTGTGCCGTCCCAAATAAGCCAACAAACACCATCCTTGATCTTTTCTAGCCATAAACCACATGTTTACTAGTCCTATTAAGGTGTTCTCTTGAAGCCTTGATCATTTGGTGGCCATATTAACATCTTTGGAGGTGATTTGCTTGTGTCATAGGGCTGATTTTCCAACCTATGTTCTTGATATTTGATGGTCTTGGAGATACTTGTTGTGTTCATCAAGTTCTTGCCTTCCTAAAACAAGAAATCCACTTGGATTGGTAAAGAAGATCATCCTATACATTTTTCTCTTATTATTTTGTAAAGAACAAATGTATTTTCTTTTCTTTTGTATATGTATATGATGTATATATGATGATAAAAATGTTGTGTGGGGATCAAGTGTTGATAAATATGCTTAAAAATGATGATAACCATAAGAAATGAAGCTAAAATCTTGACTATTTAGTTGGCTGTATAAAAACAGTAGATAACTAAAAGATGAACTGATAAAATTGCATGGTTTGATCCATTTACAGTAAGTAGATGATGTTATACACATGTGAGAGTTGGTCATGCAATGGAATCAAAATAATGAGTGAGATATGATCAAAACAAGTTAGGTGGTGTAATCTGAATAAGCAGTTTTGTAGGGACTGTTAAGGCAACTTAAACTCAAAATGGGCAGTAGCTATAACTAAGTTATATGTAGCACATATTATGAAGAACTTGTCATCCAAAAATGAGCTTCTAAGTCATTATAGAACTCTAGATATGGTAAAAATGGTGAACATGAAGTTAAAAATCAGATTTTGGAAATAATGTTTATTATTATTATATAAGCACTCACATTATAATTTATAAAATGTAAAAATATAAATCCACTAACTTATAAAACTTATTTATATAAATGTATAAAAGGTTAATTAAATGGGTAAATTATATAAATGGTGGTAAATATAATATTTATAAGTAATAAAAACTATAAACTTGATTTTTACGACTTTTTCGGCTATCGCCGTAAAATTAACGTTTTTCGCCAAATAAAACTTAGACGACCAAACCCGTCTAATGTAAAGTTTATAAAAGTCATATACTGATGTATAGATAACTAAGACAAGTAAAAACCGATAAAACCCGAACTATAAGAATTACGGACATTTACGAGCTAACTAAACATATTGGACTAATAATTGGACTTAATAAGATAAATACTTGTAAAAAAGAGCTTATCGGGCTTAACCCATTTGGGCCCAACATGAAAAGTATATATACTGATCATATAGGTATAAAATGGATAAAAACAAGTTAAAGAACTTATAAAAGACTTAATGGACTTAAAATAGGTAAATCGGTAAAACTAGTGAACTAGTAAGACGTTACCAAGACGTAGACACTAAAATGAGTAAACAAGGATGTATAAACCCACTTGATCATCATCATATGTACAAAATCATCATATGTATATTGTTATTTTGATAAAAGTCATTGGACCGAGTCTAAGACCGATTATTATTTATATAGGTTTCCGTGACCGAAGCACGCCCGTAGCCGATAATCCGCCTTTCATTAACAACGTGAGTTCATAGCCTCGCACTCTTTTAAATGTTTTATAAAATGATTTTTAAACCCGCGAGGGAGATAACATGCTAGTTTTTTATAAAAATAGAACACAAGTAGTCCCGATTGTATGCTAAATGATATGGACCCGAATGATGCTATGACCCTATATTCGAGACTAAAAGGATTATTAGTAGTTAGGTTATGTCACTTAAAGTCCCATTAGCATGAATTGTGAACTACCGGGATTTGGTAGACGCTTATGCATTTGATAGTACTATTTGGGGACGATCACCCCAGTTCGCGCCTTGACGGTTGATCCCCGTCGTACCACATTGATTGGTAAGCGAATTTATGTATGAGAAGATTCCATAGCGTGATTTTTGTGACGACACGCTAACTTAGATGGGCAAATTGTTTGTCGGGTTCACGGCCCGCTGCTTCACAGTAAGGTAACAATGTCATGCGGCTAATAATAATTCTATACAACGTATGCTATAAAACATAAATAATAAACGATATGATATGACGCTATTAACGATGAATATATTACCTATCATGGTAATACAGAGACTACGGTCTCATGGAAGGTTTAAGATGTATGCTTGATTTGTATATTGCCTGACTAGCAATATGTGGACTTACTTCCGATATTATACTTGTGTTCTGATTTTAAATGATTATAAATGATTGTTTTATATAATGGTTTTCATTAAACTCTATGAATTCACTCGGCATTCGCTGATATGATTTTTGCATGTTTTTATCTCAGGTGCTTGAAGGTAATCCGGATGGAGATCGACTCTGATGGCCCACACTTAATATTAAAAATGTTCATTCGATCTGTGTTTTGTAAACTTAATGACTTGTATAATTTGGGACCTGTTGTACGCTTTTAAAACTTTTTATCGGATGAATGTTTGTTAAACCTTGTACAACCATTTTTATGTGTTGTCTATGATTGGAGTTATTGTGCTATCCCGTAACACTCTGAAAGACCCTTCCGCTGTACCGATACGAAAAATGAGAGTGTTACAGTCTAAGTCCTGGAAAACCTGGTATAACTTAGTAAAACTGGTTTTATAGTTTGAAAAGCCTTATGTTTATCTTATAAAAACTGTTTAACATGTTTACCATTAGCCAATATAGGTCATGAAATATCAATGTGCATGAATACTTGGAGGGGTGACCTCGTCATGCAATTAGAGGGGTTGCCTCTAATTAATATAAGTTTTTGGGTAGGATGGATCAGCTACTTGTGAAGGATGCAAGGCACACACCACATTCACCTGAATAATCTGTAAAAACATGTAACCTAGGATGCACCCATACGCCCCACATGATAATAATAATATGGCCAAAAGCTGAAGGGACACCACGAGCTATCACTCCGGCGTGGTGAAGTCATAACACTGGTGCCTCCAGTGTTATGGTTATGGTACCTCCATAACTAGGTGAAACTGGTCATGCATGTATATGAATTTAGGCATTTAATTAAACATAAGCAATCAAAACATATAAAACATATACTGGGAAAACAGTTGGCTTCATACGGGGAAATCCTAATAAGGAAAGAATGTCCATACTGAAAGAACGGAGAATCCGTACCTTATGTCCAGTGAACGAAGAAGACGAACGGAAGAGAGTCCTACTTCGATATCACTAATGCTACATAAATAATATATGTGTATAAGTATTCTGATTACTGAGTACGTAACTGGTTTTATATCATGTCTTAGCTTGTTTTATATGTTCATGTCATGTTTTACTGATTTTATCGTTATACTGTGTTTATCATGTATTTTGTCTATTCTGATTAAGTATTACTTGTATTTCTTGTATTATTATACTTGTTGTATAATAATAAGTAACTTTCTAAAAATAGTAGGTTTCCTAAAATAGAAAGTTTCCAAAAATAGAAAGTTTCCAAAAATAGAAAGTTTCCAAAATAGATAAGTTTTCAAAAATAGAAAGTTTTCAAAAATAGAAAGTTTCCAAAAATAGAAAGTTTCCATAAATAGATTAGTTGCCTTAATTAAATAAGTTTCTAAAAATAGAAAGTTTTCATAAATAGCTGCCTTAATTAAATAAGTTTCTAAAAATAGAAAGTTTCCATAAATAGAAATAAACTGAATTATTAAGCTAATAATATAAGCTTAAGTTTTACAGATTAATATTCTAAGTCATGTGATATATAGCATAGTTTATAAATTATTACATGTAAATTAAATAACTATAGGTCATAAGATTTAATTAAATATAACATGATTTAATTAAATAAAAGGTAATAATACTTAGGTTAAAACATGTATTAATATTTATTATTAATATAACCTAAGTCATGGAAGTTAATTAATTATATGCCATGTTTTTATAATTAATTAATTAAATCATAAAATACTTAGGTTAAAATCATGTATTATTATTACTAATAATTAACTTAAGTCATGTCCAAATTAAATTAATTACATAGCATGTTAAATTAATTTAATTAAATCTTGTAATTATTTAGCTTGTAAAAATAAATAATTAACTTGTAAAATAAACCATGAACCGAACCCGTGTTTCAAATCTAAACATGTCATGAACCGGTTCTACAACCCTTAACCGTGGCAAACCGCCACCCAAACCAAACCGAGACCTTGTAGTCTCGGTTGGTGGTGATCACACAACCACCGAGAGCCTTGATCTCGGTTCTACCCATTAGCCGAACCAAACATCCCTTAAACCATATGTTTTTTAATACGCCATGATTAGATCTACATGTTTATTAACTTGTTTTTAATAACCTCATGATTTCATGTGTTTAGATCTAATAAACAATTAAAAAGAAAAGGTTTAAGAAATTACCGATTCGTGGATCAATAGGAAATTACTAACATCAACGATCTAGCAATAATTGGATCTACCAAAATCAACCAAACACCCCTTGGTGGTGTTTTATATGCGGCGGCCAAAAGGAGAAGGAGGAGCAGGGTTTTTGTGATTTTCTAATATTATGTATTATGAAAATCTACTTCCCTTCTTTTCCTTTTAGTTAAATTTTTAAGTGGGCTTGGCCCACCTTGTTGTCTATTACGCGGCTATGAGGGGCCCACAAGGGGAAACCCGTTGTTTTTCTGTGTTCTATTTATATACGTGTTCTCGTGTCGTGTTTACGTGAATTAATTATTAATCGTTCGTGTCGTAAAATATATTTATTCGTAATCGTAATAAATATACGTAAATACATAATATTAGGTTCGTGATTATTTATGTTCATGATTTTCATGTTCGTGATTATAATTATTGTTGATAATAACTATCGTGTCTTAATACGTATTAAATACTTATCGTGTAATAACACGTACGTAATACTTGAAATTCCTATTCGTGAAACGTAAACGTGCTAAATAAGGAAAGTTCTAATCATGTACGTACGATCATAAGGGTACTATTCATGGTAAAAGCATGTGGGTGTTACATATAGTATGTACTGCTGAGTGTTGTGACTAAAAAGATTCTTCTCCTGCATGCTTATTAGCAGATGTAGCATTCTTTTCTTGATCTTGAAGCCTCTGAAGCTCTTGGGAGGCTTAATCATATTTTGAAGAATCTTCTTCTTGAGTACTTGAAGAATCTTCTTGATGTAAACATCATCATCTGATGAAGAATCTTCTTCTTGAGTACTTGAATTAGTTATACCAGACTCCTCACCTGCATTGTTAGTTTGACAATCCTTTTGCATAGAATAGTAATCCATAGAATTAGTTAGATAATCTAAATCAAACATCCAAGCATAACCTATTCCTGGGACATTGGGTTTATTTTCTAACAAATTAACATGGGCATTTTCTTCAACCTTTTTAGATGCCAAGTTGTAAATCCTATATGCTTTACTTTGCAATGAATATCCTACAAGATATCCTGGATCAGATTTTCCATCAAACTTTCCCAAATGATCAAGAGTATTTAGTATAGACACATGACACCTAAAAGGTCTTAAATGACTTATGGTTGGCTTAATACCAGTCAAAAGTTCATAAGGTGTTTTGTTTTGAAGCTTGTCACTAAGACTCTATTTAACACATAACACGCAGTATTGATTGCTTCTGCCCAAAATGTATTTGGAAAAAGAGAATCAGTCAGCATAGTTCTAGCAGCCTCAATTAGTGTCCTATTCTTCCTTTCAGCTACTCCATTTTGTTGTGGAGTCCTAGGATTACTAAATTGTCTCTTAAATGCCTTTAGACCTACAAAATTCATCAAATTCAGCATTCTTGAATTCTGTCCCATTATCTGTCCTAATGATTAAGACTTGTTTAGTGAACTGCTTTTCAACTAAAATGATAAAATCCTTAAGTAATTCATTGGTTTCACTCTTAAGAGCTAAAAAGAAAACCCAACTGAATCTACTATAATCATCAGTTATGAAAAAGGTATTATGACTAATGCTTCTTACAGAAACTAGACCAAACAAATCCATATGTAAAAGTTGCAAAGGCTTTGTCACAGTATTGACAGTCTTGGTCTTACAAGAGGCTCTATGTTGTTTACCTTTTTGACAAGCAACACATGTGAAATCATTTTGAAAAGATTTGTTAGGTAACCCTCTAACCAAATTCCCATTTACTAATCTGTTAAGATTCTTGTAATTCACATGACCTAACCTTCTATGCCATAAATTAGACTCATCATAAGAAGCCTTAGCTAGCAAACATGTAATACCACCTGTTGAAGTAATAGTATAAAGATTAAAGGTGTACATATTTTCTTGTCTAGGTACTTTAAGCAGTACTTGAGATTCTTTGGGCATCTCAAAGTCTTTGGACAGCACCAAGCAGTCAGTGTCTGTGAACAACACCTTGTTCTTCTTATCACACATTTATGACACAGAAAAGAGATTGAATTCATTCAATTCTTTCACAAAGAACACATCTTCAAGTTCCAACATCCCTGTATTGATTTTCCCATTTGCCAATGATTCTACCTTTTCTAACTCCAAATGCTACTGGTCCACCTCTGAATTCTTCAAATTCAACAAGGAAATCTTTATTCGCTGTCATGTGTCTTGAGCATCCACTATCTACTATACCTTTATCTTTCAATTCATCAATTATATGCCCCTACACATAAGCAAAACTTATTAGTTTTTAACAGGGACCCAAGCCACATTTGGCTCGGCTCTTGTGGGACCTACACACTTAAGAGTCTGTTCAGAAGCATTTCTAGTATTGCTGCTTTTGCTCTTATACTTCATGGTTTCAGTTATGTAGTCAAAGACATAGGGTGACTCTATGTACTCAGACTTCTTTGCCGTAAGTACTACTTTAGCAGTACTTGCTTTAACACATGTTTTTTCTCTTTTAGGAACCCACATTTGCACTGGTTTGTTATTAGGCTTACTTCTAGATGTTTTCTCTTTCTCAATAACATTCTTAGAAGTCTTGGGGAACTTTGGTTTAACAAACTTTGAACCAACGGTACTTGAGTTTGGTCTAGCAGTACTTGCAGTTCTAGACTTGCCGGTACTTGGTTTACCAGACTTCAAAGGTACTAGACCTTGTTTCATAGGTACTGCTTTAGGAACAAAATTTTTGATAGAGTTATTTTTAACCTTTTTAGCTACCACTTTTGAATGATCAAACGTAGGTTTGTCATATTGAAATCTCTATTGCCTATTAACCTGTGCATTTTTCCCATTACTGTTTCTCATGACCTTTTGTGCAGCCTTTTGTTTCACAATTTTATCTTCATGCAAAGAACAATCTTTGATAAAATGACTTAGACTACCACAAAAATAACATCCTTTTCTTCTCAAAGAAGACCCAAAAGGTTGTTTTGACTTAACTTTCTCAAAACCTATCCCACCCCTCTTGGTTTTATTATGTTTTACATCATTATCCAATGTCTTTCTAGGAGTTTTTACTTGCTTGGGAGCATAAATAGTTTTAGACTCTTTAGAAAAAAATTGTTCATTAGTGGTGGATAAACAATGTTCTTGGTCACAACAGTCTTATCTTGGGACAAAGTACTAGAGTTTGAAGTATTAATAACCTTTGGCTCTTCTAACTCTATACTTGTATCATTACAAGGGGGCATGAAAATTCCTGATAATGGTGGAGGAACTGCCTTCATTCCTTCAGCATATCAGTCATTTTCAGGTGTATTATCTGACTCACTAGAACTATCGAAAATCCCCTTTGATAAGTCCTTGTCAGTTAAAGTTATCCTAGGTTGGTCCTCAATATATCCTAGGTCTGACTTATCATAATACCCCATTTGTGAATTAATCAGTTTACCCAATCCTTTAGAGGACTTTTGCCAATGATTAATCACTTGCCTTTCATTATTAAGACTGGCTTTTAAAGCTTCATTTTCTTTTGATACTTTCAAAAGTTGTCTTTCAAAAGCTTTAATTTCCACATCTTTTTCCCTCATTCGAAGAGTTAAAATTATTATTTTCTTCTCATAGTTTTGTTGACCCTTTTTATACAAAACTATATTTTCTTCTAACTTAGCAACACCCTGTTTAAAAGCATTTAGTTCTACAGTGCATGTGTTGACTTTTTGATATTGTTCATCTAGTTCTACTTTTAAGCTATTAAATTTAAGAACACAATCTTTAGACCAAGGATGTACCTCAGTATCTTCATGTGAGAGAGCCATCAAACCAAGCTCTTATTCTTCTTCATCTTCGGTCCAGTTCACCACTCCATCTACAGTCACCAATGCTTTGGTTCCTTTGGGATTCCTGTTGTTTCCTTTTTCAAAGCTTTTAGTAATTCTTGGACTGGTTCTATAGCTGTTCTTGGACTTTTGACTTCTACTCACAGACTTGTCTATAGTGCATTCCCTTACAAAGTGTCCATTTCTTCCACAGTTATAGCATTCAACTTTAGACTTGTCATATCCTAATGGCTCATTAGGATCAACAGTCTACTTCCTTCTAGTCTTCTTGAAGAACCTATTAGATCTTACTGACACCATAGCAGCTTACCATTTGAGATCCATCTCTTCAACATCAGCATCATCCATTTGGAACAAGTCATTGAGTGTTAGTCTCTTCCTGTTGTCTTGTCCAGCAAAGAATGAGAAGGCATCATTGTCACTAAACAATGGGGAAGATCTTCCTTGTGGATTTTGAGTGACTATAGGGCTGCCTTCAGTACTTTGTGGGTAAGTACCGCTTGTAAGTCCCCCAACGGTATTTGTGAAGTATGTATCGCTACTTGATCCACTAGCGGTGTTATGAAAGTAAGTACCGCTATTTCCTTTTGATACAAAATCCAAGTTAAACTTTGTTGTTGCTGCTGCCTTGGTCACCTCAATACCTTTTACATCCATCTCGCACGCCCTAAGATTGTTGTAGAGATGATCAAAAGAAATTTCATCCAGATCATCTCTTGTGATGAAGTGCATAGCCATTGCTTTCCACTCTTGTGGAACACTACTTAAGAATTTCAGATTAGCTTCTTTATTGGGAATAATTTGTCCATAAACTGCCAATTGAATAAGCATCTTACTAAACCTTCCATAGCCACCATGGATCCCTTCTATACTAGATATTGAGAAGTTATCAAATTCTTGCTTTAGAACAATCTTCTTTATCTTCTTAGATTTGTCATTACCTCCAAATCTAAGTTTGATAGCCTCCCACATAGCCTTTGCATCCTTATAGTGATGAAAGCTAGGTAAGATGTCTTCTGAAAGTGACATATCCAAAGTAGTTCTGGCCTTTCTTTCTCTGATCTCTGCCTGTACTTCCTCAGCAGTCACAGTAGGTATAGCATAGCATGTACCATCAGGTAACCAGTATAGCTTCTTAGGTGTATTCCCATTCTTTATAACTTGCCATACAGTGTGATCTGTGTGATTCAAGTAATGTTACATCTGCATAGCCCATGTCTCATAGTTGTCACCTTTGAGCACTGGGAGTTTGACAGCAGAAAGAGTATGAGAAGGTGTTGTAGTTGTAGAGGTAACTACAGCATTCATGGCTTGAACACCTTGTGCTGGTGTAGGATGCACAACTTGAGGTTGTCCATGTGGTATTAGATCAGGATCTGGAATATATTCCAAGAAAGGGTCATCACCAGGTTGAGAGATTGAGTTTTAGTGAGAGTGGAGTGTTTGGGGTTGTGTTCTTCTTTTTTCAGAGTTTCTCAACAAGCTCTTATACCACTTGTTCATACCTTTGATTGGATCTATATTCTGTTAAGAACTAGTATAGTAGTTTGTAATCAAACTAAAACACTTTAAGAACTCTTACTCAAGCTAAATAATTTATGCGGAATCTAACTTATAAACCACAGAAGAACAGAATTACGTTTAACTATTCAATTCTCTTATTAATCGACTTGAATGAGGTACATGAATGACATTGTACCTATGTTCGTTTTATAGAGTAAGGAACCCTAGAAACCTTAGAATATTCTATAAAGATAGCTATATCACAGATGATATATTATCAATATTCTAACTATTTAAGTATATCACATAAGATTTACTCTAACTATAACTATGACATATCTTATACAAAGATATATTCGTCCTAATAAATATAGCAGTACTTACTTTATAAGTAGCAGTACTTACTATGTACCGCATTAACACTAACGGTACTTGAAAGATACTAACAATACTTCAATAACACTAACGGCACTTACAAATAATTCCCAACATTTTTCTTTAGACTTCACCTTTTTCTTAGTTTCTTGCTTTTTCTTAGTTGATCTTTTCCTTTTAACACCCTTAAAGGTTCCTTCAAACTCTATTGAACCCTCCTCCAAATCAATATGTACTGTTTCCTTAAGTACTGTTGACTGTGTATGTACTGCTTGTACATTTTCAGTCTTCTTGTTAACATCTTGAGTTGTATTCCCCTCATCCATTCCTTGACTAATCTTTGCTCCCTTTGAAACTTCTGTCACCCTTTTCTTCTTCCTAACATAGGTAGTCTTGATGGGTGGAGATGCTTCCTTTTTTCCAGCAGTACTTGCATCAAGCATGGGGGTACTTCCAAGTTGTCTTTGTTGTTGAAGATGCTTCCTTACATCTTCAATGTCTTTCTTGTCCTTTCAGAACCAATCTCAACAAAATTCAACTTGGTCCTCTTATGTTGTTCATACAAATCCTTGATGTCTTCAAAAGTCTTTCTGACCAATTGAGCATGGGTAAAATGCTTGACTTTCTTGAGGGAGGACATCATCTGATTTCTGATTTGCATAGTGGTTGGAGGCTTCACCCTTTCTTTTCTTCTCTTTTCTGCAAAGAATCTTTGTTGTTCCCTCACTAAATCATCAATTATCTTGTCTTTCTCCTCTTCATCATAAGCATCCCTTTCTTCAGCTAGCAATGACTCTGCAAGAAGCTCACTTGCTTTAAGTTCAGCCTGAATCCTAATATATTCTTCAATGTTCCATTCTTGTTGCACTCTTTGTGCTTCAAGCATTTGTTGCCTTGCTGCATGTTCTTCTTGTAGCTTTTCTTCATGCATTTGTGCTTGTTATCTGAAAGCTAACTCTTCATCATGCTCTAGTTGATTGAACCTATTCATGACTTTGCTAATGTCATCATCTGAATCACTTTCTTCTTCAAATTCAGATTGTAACACCTTTTTGCCCTTATCCTTTGGATTGATTTAAGGTAGTTTCTTCTTTAGCTTTAAAGATCTTCTATCTTAATCTTCATTTGATTTATGTTGAATGATAACACCTTTAGTGGGCTGTGAAGCTTGAATCTTCTTGGCTTTAGCTTTTTCCTTCTTGGCAAGAATTTCTTGTTGTATCTTTATCTCTGTTTTGCTTGTCTTGCTTTTTCAGCTGAGATCTTTTCCCTTAGATCAAGCAGTACTTGTGCTAAAGTCTCATCCTCTCCAAAAGGAGTTTGACTTTCAGCAGAAGAAGGTAGTGAAGGTTTTTCACCAGCGGTACTTGCAGTTGGCTTAGTTGGCTTAGCAGTACTTGGCTCTTCAACAGTATTTACTTCACAAGTGTAAGACACACTTGTTTCTTGAATCACCAAAGTATCTCCAGATACTTTTCCTTCTTTTGAAGCTGTCTTCTCAATCTGTTACTCCTCAGTCTTGTCTGATCCATAACTCACTCTTAATCTTGACAGTACTTGGTAAGACTGTTTCTTGTGAAACCAAAATTGTCTTTAAGGTGGAGTTAAAGACACAGGAAATTTAACATTGATTTCCTCTAGCTTCTCATAGAAACTACTCCAATTCACTTGTATTTGTGGTGATAGAGGTTGTGGTTGTGGTTGAGTCACCAAAATTTCTTCATTTTGTGGTTCCTCGTGAGTAGGTTGTGGTTCTTCTTGTTGAAGCTCCATGTTTATAGCTTCCAAGCTATCTTTTTCCACATTAGTCTCTAGGCCATCACCATCTTCAAAATTTCCAATGGCATCATCAACTTCAAAATTGATGTCATTTCCAGAGATCCTTGTATGAATGTTAGAAGAAGGTCCTTGTTCTTCATCATTCCTCTCCTGTTTGGTTGCACTCAGTTGCCTTTTCTTGAGGTTCCTGAATCTTTGCTTCTTACGAGCAGCTTTTGGAATTGTTCTGTTCTGCCTCATCCAAGGAGATACCTTATTCCTTAGTCTGATTAAGTTGGCTTTTATTGAGCAATTCTCTTATCTTGAGCAAGTTTCTCCTTTTGCAATACTTGTACCTATTTAGACACGCTAATGCACAAAGAAGTTAAATTTGCAACATCCACCACCTCTGTTGCTGGTGCTTGTGGTGAACCACTAGCAACAATTGAAGCAGCAGGTGTATGGATCCTCTCATCTGAATGTGGTTGATTACCAACATTGTGAGAAGAAGATTGAGTATCTTCAGAATAATAGGGACTCTTGTGAGAAGGACTTTGCTGAGAAGCACTAGCTGAGCTAGGTTCCTCTCCTTCTTGGTTGGCTGGTTGGGCTAACATGTTTGCAAATAAGGGTGTGACAGTTCCTGTAAAGGCACTTCCTTGTTTGGTCAAGAAAGAGAAGGTTCACTTTGTAAATGTAGGAACATCCCGTGTATTTTTCAACTCTGGTAGGTTAGGGATTTAGTCATTAACTAAAGCCTGAATGAATCTAGAATACATCAAAAACTTTTTAACTCCTTCCAAATTCCTAGTCATGCCTTAAAATTAAATTTGAAAAGTTTAAAACTCTGTCATTTGCTAGACAAATACCAGCTGATGCCAATGGAGCAAGGATTTGATCAAAAGAAGTACTTTTGGAGCTTATACAGTGAATACTGGCATAAAAAGGCAATTTCCATTATGGTGAAAATAAAGCTTTAAAGAAAGTAAGACTTTCCCTACCGCCGCCATCATGTATCTTTGTGTTATTTAATATATTAAGTCCATTTTCATCATTTAGTCTTCAACTATCCCTTAGCAGTACCTCAGTCACATAAATATTTCTATTATTCACCCTAGCCCTAATGCAAGGTTGATTATGACGAGTACCTAATATAGCAGTATTCCAAAATTGTGTAACAATAGGAATAGATATAATAGGACTTACAGTAAGGGCAAAACGAATATGACTTCGAGATAAAAATCAAGTATTTCATGGAAAACAAGAGAATCATCATTTTGAGCAAGGTTCGCAACTAGATTGTGCTTAGAGATCACTTGTAAAGCAGCCATTAGTATTTTTGATGAACGAAAAATCAGAGAGAAGGTTATAGAATTAAGAGATAAGAATAAAAGATTAGGTGAATCAATTGTATAATTGGAGTAAGTATTTATGTAAATAACAAACCCAAACGTGAAGAGACCACCAAATTTACAAAAGAGACCCTCAACGGTACAACGGATATGTAGCGGTACATGGAACATACTCGGTACTTGGATTTGTGCTAGCGGTACTTGGACCCAAAACGGTAACTCACAAATTTGACAAGTTCATGCATTCCACTATCATTGTAACCTCTTTTATCTTATTCTATCAACCTACAATCACATCAAAAATACAAAACAAACACAATACCATAAAATTAGCATAAAAATTGTACAACTATTACCTCCCCTTAACATATGCAACAATTTATTGGTTAAACATACCAATATGTGTTACCAAGAATTCAAATCACTTTGCATCAAATGCCTTAGTCAACAAATCAGCTACATTGTTATCAGTATGAATCTTCAAGATTTGAATAAGCTTCTTGTCATAGGCATCTCTTATGAAGTGATGTCATATCTCAATATGCTTGGTCTTGGAGTGAAAGACTGGATTTTTGACAATGCATATAGTACTTTCATTATCAATGTAAATCTTGGTGTTTATGAAGTTGAACCCATAAACTAACAGTTGATTTTGAATCCAAAGTACTTGTTCACAGCAATGAGCAGCAGCTACATATTCAGCTTCAGTTGTAGAAGTAGCAACAATAGTTTGCATCTTACACTGTCATGATATGAGTCTTCTACCTAGGAATTGACAACCTCCTGTTGTGGATTTCCTATCATGATTGGCTCCATTATAATCACTATCTGAGTAGGCTTCCAAATCAAATGTTGAGTCTCTAGGATACCATAATCCTAAATTAGGTTGACTTTTAAGATACTTAAAAATCCTTTTCACAGCATGTAGATGTGACACCTTTGGATTGACTTGGAATCTTGAACAGGCACACACAACAAACATAATATCTAGTCTTGAAGCAGTAAGATACATCAATGAACCAATCATTGACCTATATAGGTGAATATCAACATTTTCACCATGTTCATCTTTTGACGAAGATTTCTTAGCTTCAAAAGGTGTGCTTGTACTCCTTGTATCCATACATGAAAATTTATTCAAGATTTCAGCAACATATTTATCTTGGCTGATAAATATTCCATCCTTCCTCTGTTTGACTTGTAGTCCTAAAAAGAAAGTAAGTTCTCCTATAGAACTCATCTGAAATCTTCCTTTCATCAAAGCTTCAAACTCTTCACACCATGATTTCTTGGTTGAACCAAAAATAATGTCATCAACATAGACTTGTACTAGGATAATATCCTTAGCATTCCTTTTTATGAATAGAGTTTTGTCAATGGTTCCTCGCCTATATCCATGTTCTAACAGAAAAGTGGATAAGGTTGCATACCAAGCCCTTGGAGCTTGATGTAGATCATACAGTGATTTGATAACTTTGTAGACTCTGTTAGGGAATTTAGGATCTACAAAACCTGGAGGTTGTGCAACATATACCTCCTCTGAAATAGTACCAAAAAGAAAGGCACTCTTCACATCCATCTGATAGACTATAAAACCCATATTTGATGCAAAGGCAAATAATAACCTAATGGCTTCTATTCTTGCCACTAGTGCAAAAACCTCATCATAGTCTATCCCTTCTTCCTGTCTATATCCTTGAGCAACAAGCCTTTCCTTGTTCCTCACAACAACTCCTCTTTCATCCTTCTTATTTCTGAAATGATTTAATTCTTCTTGCATGGAATCTACCAAACTTCCTTCAACAAGAGCTTGAGAAATGTTCTTAGGCTCTACTTGTGATAAGAAACAGGCAAACAAACAATGCTGAGTATCCTTATGATTTGTTCTCTTCTATTGTTTGACATAACTCACAAGTGCATGAGTTTCAGTATTGGCTTGAAGTTGTCTTATGGTTTGCACAGCAGACTTAGGATTTCCAATATTTTTAGCAGTAGGATGGTTGTTGTTGACTTTATGAGTGGGAATAAAACTTACTGGAATTTCAAATTCCAAATTATTGAAATCAGTTACTGCAACCTGCTCATCATAGGAAGCTTTGGAGAATATTCCTTCATTTGGACTAGTATACGCATCTTCATTGCCCATAGCTTGTAGAATATCTTCTAATGAATTAACAGACTTTGAAGAATTTGACTTAGCAGTACTTGAAGATGAGGTCCCTCTAGGTGTAATATGTACTACTGAGTGTTGTGATTCAAAATATTCTTCTCCTGAATGCTTATTAGTAGATGTAGCATTCTTCTCTTGATCTTGAAGCCTCTGAAGCACTTGGGAGGCTTGATCATCAGTTGATGGCATTGTTTGCTTTTGAGGACTAGCATCCATAGGAGAAACAGTAGGCATACTTGGTTCATAAATGTGAAATCATCATCTTGAGAATCTGATGAAGAAGGTTCTCCTTGAGTACCTAACTTTGTTGTACCAATCTCCTCACCTGCATTGTTAGTTTGACAATCCTTTTACATAAAATAGTAATCCATAGAGTTAGTAAGATAATCCAAATCAAACATCCAAGTATAACCTATTCATGGGACATTGGGCTTATTTTCTAAGAAATTAACATGGGTATTTTCTTCAACTTTTTTAGATGCCAAGTTATAAATCCTATATGCTTTACTTTGCAATGACTATCCTACAAGATATCATGGATCAGATTTTCCATCAAACTTCCCCAAATGATCAAGAGTATTTAAAATAGACACATGACATCCAAAAGGTCTTAAATGACTTATGGTTTGTTTAATACCAATCAAAAGTTCATAAGGTGTCTTGTTTTGAGGCTTGGTCACTAAGACTCTATTTAACACATGACATGCAGTATTGATTGCTTTTGCCCAAAAGGTATTTGGCAAAAGAGAATCAGCTAGCATAGTTCTAGCAACCTCAATTAGTGTCCTATTTTTCCTTTCAGCTACTCCATTTTGTTGTAGAGTCCTAGGATTGCTAAATTATCTCTTGATGCCTTTAGACCTATAGAATTCATCAAATTTAGAGTTCTAGAATTCTGTCCCATTATATGTCCTAATGATTAAGACTTGTTTAGTGAACTGCTTTTCAACTAAAGTGATAAAATCCTTAAGTAATTCATTGGTTTCACTCTTAAGTGCTAAAAAGAAAACCCAACTGAATCTACTATAATCATCAGTTATAACTAGGCAAATGGTCTTATGACTACTACTCCTAACAGAAACTAGACCAAACAAATCCATATGCAAAAGTTGCAAAGGATTAGTCACAGAATAGACAATATTGGTCTTACAAGAGGCTCTATGTTGTTTACCTTTTTGACAAGTAGTACATGTGAAATCATTTTGAAAAGATTTGTTAAGTAACCCTCTAACTAAATTTTTATTCACCAATCTATTAAGATTCTTGAAATTCACATGACCTGACCTCCTATGCCATAAATTAGACTCATCATTAGAAGCCTTAGCCAGCAAACATGTAATACCACCTGTTGGAGTAATAGTATAAAGATTAAAGGTGTACATGTTTTCTTGCCTGGGTACCTTAAGTAGTACTTGAGATTCTAGGCATCTCAAAGTCTTTGGAGAGCACCAAGCAGTCTGTATCTGTAAAAAGCACCTTGTTATTTTTATCACACATTTGTGATACAGAAAAGAGATTGTATTCATTAAATTCTTTTACAAATAACACATATTCAAATTCCAACTTCCTTGTATTGATTTTTCTTTTTCCAGTAATTATACCTTTGCTACCACCAAAGGCTACTGGTCCACCTCTGAATTTTTCAAATTCAGCAAGGAAATCTTTGTTCCCTGTCATGTGTCTTGAGCATCCACTGTAACACCCCCAAATTTATACAATTCAATACAGCGGAAGACTCGTTGGTGTTACGGGATAGCACATTACTCACATCATAGACAACGCTTAAAAATCGCGTCGTTTAATAATAAAGCATTTCCATTCATAAATATCAAATTTACATAGGTCCCAAGTCATATTATTTCATACAAAGTTTTACAAAGCATTTGAATGGAAATTATTGTTTAAGTACGGGCCATAAATTCTTGTTGTCTTCCCGAGAATTACCTTCAAGTACCTGAGATAAAACATGTTAAAAGAAAAGGTCAGCGATAACGCCGAGTGAATTCATAGAGTTTAATAAAACCATCAATGTATCATCGGTATATAATTATTACCGAAAATCATTTTTGTACCAATGTTTATAGTAGACCATGGAATAGGCCAAAAACATTTTATACAAATCCTTGTCAAAATCACAATATAGGCTTTCGCCTTCAAAATCATTATACGAACCAATGTCGTAAAAATATCATACAATACGTTTTATAACGTCGTGTAGAGTTAAATAAAAACCGTTATATGAATATGGTTATGTAAAACCAAAACACAAACATAATATCAATAATATGACCCCATATTGCTAGTCAGGCAATATATCGTAATTCGGTGCGTATAGCAGTAGTTCGTTATTTTTGGATTATTATAAGCCGCATGACATTATTACCTTACTACAACAAACAACGGGTAGCTAACCCGACAATCATTTGCCCATCTAAATTAGCGTGTCGTCAAATAATCACGCTTGTGTAAATCTTCTCATACATAAATTCGCTTACCAATCAATGTGGCACGACGGGGATCAACCGTCAAGGCGCGAACTGGGGTGATCGTCCCTAAATAGTACTATTATATGCATAAGCGTCTACCAAGTCCCGGTAGTTCACAATTCATGCTAATGGGACTTTTAGTGACATAACCTAACTTTAATAATCCATTTTATCTCATACATCGGGTCATATAATCATTCATCAGGTCATACAATCATTCAGGTCCAAATCAATAAACAAACAATCGGGACAAATGGTGTCCTATTTTATCAAGACTAACATGTTATCTCCCTCACGGGTTTATAAAACATTTCATAAAACATTTCATAAAACATTTAAAAGAGTGCGAGGCTATGAACTCACGTTGATGTGGGAAGGCGGGTTATCGGCAATTCGGATGTACGGTACGTGCTTAAATCAAGGAAACCTAGACAAATAATACTCGTCTTAGACTCTTGTCCAATGACATTATAAAAATAACAAATATACATATGATGATTTTGTACATATGATGATGATCAAGTGGGTTTATATATTCTTATTTACTCATCTTAGTGTTTATGTATTGGAAACTTTTTACTAGTTTACTAGTTTTACCTATTTACGTGTTTTAGGTCTAATAGCCTATTATAAGTTCATTAACTTGTATTAATCTATTTCATACTTGTATTATCAGTATTTATACTTTACATGTTGGGCCCAAATGGGTTAAGCCCGATAAATAAGTTTATAAGTGTTTTAGCCCATTTCGTTGTATTATTAGTCCAATAATGTTAACTTAGCCCGTTAATGTCCGTATGTTATATAGTTCGGGGTTTATCGGTTTTTACTTGTTATATATGTTTATATATCAGTATATGATCTTATAAAAGTTTATATTAGACGGGTCCAACCGTCTAAGTTTTATTTAACAAAAACGTTAATTTTACGGTAATAAGTCGTAAAAATCATGTTTATAGTTTTTATAACTTATAAACCTTATTCAACTACCATTTTTATAAAGAGTCCATTTATTTAACCTTATACATATCTATATAAATGAAATTTATATGTTAGTGGGTTTTCATGTGTTTATATTTTATAAATATGTGAGTGAGTGCTTATATTATATAAGTTTTTATTATACAAATCTGATTTTAAATTTCATTTTCACCAAAACAGCCATATCTAGAGTTCTATATGGAGATAGTAGCCTAAAGTTTTATGGAATAAACTACATGATATGTGCTGCATTTAACTCTCCTATGGCTACTGTTGAATCAGCTTCTAAGTATTTTCTAAAACTCGTCCAAAATAGTCTATACAGATTTGTACTCTAATATTGTTTTGATCATATCTCACTCATCCTAATGATTCCATTGCATGACCAACTCTCACATGTGTACAAGACATATTACTTACTGTATATCCATTAATCTATGCCATTTTATCAGTTCATCACATGGTTATTACTGTTTTTATACAGCCTACTAAATTAAGCAAGATTAACCACTTTTACATATAGTTTTTCATCTTTTTACACATGATTATCAACACGAAATCCCCACACAATATTTTTATCATCATATATCATCATACATATATACATTTAAGAAGAAAATACATGATTACATAATCAAAATTAACAAAATGATGGGGAGAACAATCTTTATACCACCATGATGATGTAGGTTATGATCAAGACATGGATTTTGATGGAGAAACTTGTGATAAAACAAGACCATCTTCAAGACCACCATTCTTCAAGAACTCCTAGTGGAAAATCAGCCCTAAGACTCCATAGAAACTCCTCCTTGGATGTTATAATCACCACCAATCAATAGGGCTTTAAAAGGGCTTCAACTTATGTATGAATAACATGATATTTTGTGGTTAATTTTGTATGAATGGGGTGTTTGATGGTGGTTATTGGACTGCACAAAGAGAGGGGAAGAGAGAAAATGTGTGGTTTTGCATGAGAGAAATGAAGTTTTTAGTTTAATCAAGTGGTTTTAGAGGTTGGTAGCTTACCTTGTAAGCTTGTGTGACAAGTGTGTTTAACTTGTTAAAAATTTGACAGATAATGGAGGTAGTGTTGCTAGTTATGCCGTCCCATATTGGGGGTGGGGCAAAAGTGGTTTTGTCTCATCCCCAATTATTTACGGGTACTCCTCGATTCTAGTTTTCTCGATTTTCATGCCCTCGGGTCGTTTTACGAAAAACATTTTTATAAATTATGAATCAACGGCACAAAACGCATCTAATAAAAATTGTCTCATCAAAAACGGAGTTCGAAAACGTAAATACGTAATCCTAAGGTTTCCGGTTTAGTCGTAAATGACGTTAAATTAAAATCGTAAGTTCTAATCTCTTCTCGTAAATTTGTGAGTTTATGAACCAACACAAATTTAAAACTCCAAAATAATATTCACGGATAAATTTATTTTCTGAAATATCGGACTGTCACCAAAGACGGTGTATGTAAACGTAAGCACGTAACGTAGAATCCTCCGGTTTAGATGTAGTCGATGCTACTTCAAGACGTAAATCCAAATTACTTCCCAAAAATAAGTGAGTTCATAATATAACATTAAAATAATATTTTCAATTTAAATATTGAGAATAAAATATAAACCATAAATTGACGGATTGTCACAGCATTTACCCCTAAACAGGATCTTTGTCCTCAAAGATCATCTTACTACTCGCTTCTTATAGAGTTAAAGCCATGTGGGTATTTCCTCCACATTCGGTCTTTTCTCACAAGTGTAATCCATTACAATACGCGAGTTTCATCAAACATAACTACAGGAATAAGATCAGGCTTAATGTTGACTTACTTTCTCTATCCATGATGTTCACGGGTCTTTGATGAATGCAACTTTTCTCCGATCTAAACTTCATTAGGGAATAGTCAGATTTTCACTTGATAGGCATTTTATCAAGTTTGATATACGAAACATAATTCACGCAACTCTTGAAGTCCTAGGGTAGATCCAACTTATATGCCTTTCAGACCAATCTTTTACATCATCTCAATGGTCCCATAGAACGGGGACTTATATCCCATGATCTTCCAGATCATCAATTCATTTTCCATGGTTAAATTTTTTTGCATAACTTCGCTACCCATCTGGCACTTCAAGATCTACATTTCATATTCACATAACCTCTTGCCCACTACCGCCAGTCAATAATCAGATCCTAATTTCAACAATCATTTCAGGTCTCGCGGGTCGAGTTTTTTGTAAGGTTAGGTTCGCCATCATAGGAAACCTTAAACCTAAAAGACATGTCCAACTCACAATGCGTGTATGTCGGGTGTCTTCATCTCAACTCCTGCTTACAGATGCTCTAATTTTTAAATCTTAACAAGATTAGATCTCGATCCTAATACGATAGTTATCAATGATAATCTCTCCAAAGGAAAACGATTATACGGTTCATTATCAAGGTCAATCATTCAAACATGAAACAAGACTTCTAGTGTTTTGTATTTTTACTTTAACTCGTCCCTTCCATTGGGGTGGTACATAGTACTCTCATAAAGGTTCGTTCTCAATGACTTCTGAGCAAATCTCTAGAAATTCGATGCGAAGCGAGGATCTTGATAGATATGATCGATACAGGCACACCATGCTTACATAACTCCTTTAAATACAAAAAGAGTCAATTTCTTCATCAAGAATTTATCATTCACAAGAATGATATTAGCAGATTTGGTCAGTCTTTCGACGATGACCCAAATCGAATCAAATTCAGATGATGACCTTTGTAATAGTTAGACGTTTACTAATGTATTAGGCGATGTCTGGCTTCATAATTTTCCATCATTACAACTTCTTCAGATAAGGATACATTTAATCTGAAATGTCATGAATAGATTACTTATACTTACAAGATTCCAACATAACTATATCTCACAATCCTCCATATTTAGGCAACTACAAGTGGCCTTTTAAAACATTTAACTCCATCGGCTTCTCAATTCTAATGGTTCACATTAGTCGCGAACCCCTTTATTATTTATATTATCCTTCTTTCAAGCATTGTTTATTTTTATATTGTTCGGAAATTTATTTTGCACCTTCATTACTAAGGAACACATCCTAATCGGTTCTTTATCCTTTCTATATAATGTGTCGGTAATTACGTTCACCTTTCTTCATATTTTCTAAGTTTTAGTTTCGTTTCAACTATTATTTTTATCAGTTATGCTTGATCCGACGTTTTAAAGCGTCGATAATTATTACACGTAAATTAACAATAAATACTAAGTTTTTACGAAACGTAAACGTTAAAAGTTTAAATTTCTTAGTTCGACCAATTATACTAAAATGTTCAAAACAAATTTGAATTTAATTAACACGATTTTTGCTGATTTATCGAAAACAGTTAATAAGATTCGTAAATTTTTTTTCTTTTTTTTAAATCTTTGGTTATACTTTGGTCAAAATTTTCTTAGTTTGAAAAGCAAAAAGTGTCGTTTCAAATTTCAAGTCATGGTTTAAATGGTTTACCTCAGTCCTTCTTAAGTTTTCTTAAGGTATGCAAAAACATTTACCCCTAAACAGGAGTTTAGTTAAATGTTTTGGTTATAAGGGAATGATTCCTTAAAAATTCTTTTGATAAGACATTTGTCAAAACATATTTGCACTTTCTTTTTGGTAAAACTCAAAGTCTTAAATGGCTCAAATTTTCGAAGAGTCAATATAGATTCCATTATCTCTTAATCACACGGTCAAATAATGTAAAGGATTGAGTCTTTAATCACATGTTAATTATTCAAGGTACATGTTTTTATTGTTCGGCCAATTCAGGGCAATCTATAAATAATTATTAACTCATTCTTATTCTTATAAACAAACAAATGGTCCTTAATGGTCACAAGCATGAATTTATCAAATTACAGCCTACACACGTAATTCACCAAATTTATGGATGCTACATGTGTATTAGTCAATCCAAACGACATCACGTGAAACTCATAATGTTCATTACAAGTACCGGATATAGTGATTGGAATAGATAATCTTTTTCGCGGATGCGAAGTTGATGATAACCATGCCATGGATCAAATCTTTAAACCATACGCTAGAACCTTGTAATTGATCGAACAAATCTTCCATTTTGAGTCATGGATATCGTTTTCGATTGTCAATTTACTCAGTTCACAGTAATCTATAAATATAAGAAATAATAACACCATAGCTCTTCATGATGACGAGCTCGGTAGAATAAAATCTTTCTCCAACAACTCTCTCAGTTGTACGGTAATTCCTTTAATTCAGATGGTGCTGACGTACACTGCACAAGCCACAGGTGCAACACCGGAAGTATAATCAATACCAATTTCAACTTGCCTTAATGGAAAATGTCTAGGTAATTTACCAACAAATACCTTCTAAAATTTCAGATAATAGAAATATCTTTTAATAAATTCATATTAGGTTCTTTCTAGATTATAATATCTATGACTAATTCACAACCATTCATGATATAATTTCAAGTCATCCCTCAAGAATTATTTAGATCACTTTTGATAATCAACATCTTATCATTTAGGGGAATTCAATTCGAGTTCCCATCAATTAAGACAATGTAGTCATGTCATAATCAATCAATCCATTCTACTGGTACTATCAACTTTCTAGTTTCATTGCCGTTGATAAGATGTGAACTTCTCAAAAGACTAATAAAAAAATCATAATCCTTCACAAATTCAGGGATATATGGAGACACAACTACTATTAAAATAGTAAGGTCAACGCATAATCTATGTGAGAGAATTTCAAATCAGATACAGACGAAAACATTTAATGAATATGAATATATTCCATGTTTTCATAATTTGAGTACGCATTCGAAAGCTCCTCGGATCGTTACCCATGTCATTCAAATGAAATCAAATCAATAGAAATGACAGGAACGTTGATACATCCAATCTGGTATCAACACTCGGTAATCAGATACTTTTCCTAAGAATCTCACTACGAAAGAATTGGACAGGAAAGAGTTGTCAATTGTCAAATAAGACAATATCCACAGATGAGTAAATTCGACTCAGAAGAATAAATAGTATGGGCACATATGTAGGTGTCCCTAACACTATGTCCCTATTTTACACTTCTTGCAAATCTCATAAAATTTAATCTTTCACAATCTTCAAAGAAAATGTAGTGTTTATTCATTAGTTTTATGGTGACTACTAATCAGTCTTGCATGGTCCATTCCAAATTGTATGTAGGCGCGCAACTATATACAATTTCAAGATTAACGATGCAATACTCAGTTCGTCAAAATTTTATCGTCATGTTTATAAAAAAACATTTTCATGCTTAATTCTTAAATAAGAATTAAAAATAAATTTACAAAGATTTTATTTGTTATGAAAACAATTAAGTTTTCCAAGGTGTTTTATAAACAGCTTCATTTTGATAACGATCACTTATAAATCTCACTTTGAATAATCCTTATAGTGATGAAAATTCAATTTTTCTCAAGGGATACTGTTTTAACGTTATAAAAACAATGAGTGATTTGCAGAAGAGTGATGAAAGCTTGTTCACCAAGAATTAACTACGATATGATAGGAAATGAGATTAGCCAATTAATCATGAGGTTCATGAACTCTATGGCACTCAAAAAGAATAACCCGTAACGTGACTCAATTCGAGATGAGTACTTGTTCAATGGTTGCATCACTAATGCGAGCATTAGGAAGAAGCAAGAAAAGATAGATATCATCGATACATGTAGAATTTAGCAATCAAAGGTAGTCTTTTCATTAATCACAAACAAGTCAAATTGTACCATAACACATTATGTGTCACCATGTCATACAATTCCAAGATCTCATCCTACCAACTGATGTCTCAGTTAAGTTAGGGATTATTTTTAAAAGATACCACAATGAATACTAATCTACAAGAGTCATTAGGTGTTCCACATGTCCCAGAAGATCCATCGGTCTCAATTCAGAAGAAGATTTCTTCAATTTATTTCTTGGACACTGGGCATCCTCGTTAGTGGACAATGGCCTAGGAACAACACTTATCACAAACTAACAATCATTTAAAACCTTATAATTCAATCACAGGACTTAACGACTTATATTAACAATCTCATATTCCATACGGGTTAAATTTTTCTTTATTCAAGTTTCAACCAAATCATACTCAATGTGATATCCTACATCATTCTCCAATACTTTCAACCTTATTCATAAACCTTAATAGGGAAGTAAAAGCTCGATATGAACAACACTTAATTTCCAATCCTATAGCTCTTTCATCAATAGTTATCAAATGAGTCACTAGTATGAGATGACTCATACAATCAATTAGACTTCTCGGAAAGGTATTAGTGGCATGAGGCTTTTGGGTAATGGTTTCAATGACAGCCTCAAGTGCAACATTCACCCTTTCGATTTCAATTTAAGAATTGGATGACAACGAATCAAATGACATCTTTCTAGTTGGTAACATTTTGTAAAACTCCACTCTATAAGGAAAGATCGTCATGACATCGATATCAGATTTAATCTCGCCAACTAATATCTACATTTCTACGAATATCAACCATTTGTTGGGATCATAAATATCCACAACTTGGTTTAAATCTAGGATAGCTAGAATTCCTACGAGAATAGCTTCAATTGATTTGCTAGGGGAGTTAGGGTACCTTGTGACAATCTACGTCGTATAAATACCTCGTATAAATATAAAAATAATCATCAAACAATCATGTAATAAAATTACATCATATATATATATATATATATATATATATATATATATATATATATATATAATCCAAGTTATATATATTAAAATAACACTTCTCAGTCTGGCCTTGTCGGTAACTCGGGAATTCTTCGACACCGTTATAGTCAAAAGATTTTTAGACATTTTTAGAAAAATGTTTATAGTTAAAAGATTTTGAAATGTTTTATTCAAAACCTTGGTTTTAAAAATCTTTCGTTCTCTATAACGAGAGCTCTGGTACCAAACTGTAACACCCCCAAATTTATACAATTCAATACAGCGGAAGACTCGTTGGTGTTACGGGATAACACATTACTTACATCATAGACAACGCTTAAAAATCGCGTCGTTTAATAATAAAGCATTTCTATTCATAAATATCAAATTTACATAGGTCCCAAGTCATATTATTTCATACAAAGTTTTACAAAAAATTTGAATGGAAATTATTGTTTAAGTACGGGCCATGAATTCTTGTTGTCTTCCCGAGAATTACCTTCAAGTACCTGAGATAAAACATGTTAAAAGAAAAGGTCAGCGATAACGCCGAGTGAATTCATAGAGTTTAATAAAACCATCAATGTATCATCGGTATATAATTATTATCGAAAATCATTTTTGTACCAATCTTTATAGTAGACCATGAAATAGGCCAAAAACATTTTATAAAAATCCTTGTCAAAATCACAATATAGGATTTCGCCTTCAAAATCATTATACGAACCAATATCGTAAAACTATCATACAATACGTTTTATAACGTCGTGTAGAGTTAAATAAAAACCGTTATATGAATATGGTTATGTAAAACCAAAACAAAAACATAATATCAATAATATGACCCCGTATTGCTAGTCAGGCAATATATCATAATTCGGTGCGTATAGCAGTATTTCGTTATTTTTGGATTATTATAAGCTGCATGACATTGTTACCTTACTACAACAAACAACGCGTAGCTAACCCGACAATCATTTGCCCATCTAAATTAGTGTGTCGTCATAATAATCACGCTTGTGTAAATCTTCTCATACATAAATTCGCTTACCAATCAATGTGGCACGACGGGGATCAACCGTCAAGGCGCGAACTGGGGTGATCGTCCCCAAATAGTACTATTATATGCATAAGCGTCTACCAAATCCCGGTAGTTCACAATTCATGCTAATGAGACTTTTAGTGACATAACCTAACTTTAATAATCCATTTTATCTCATACATCGGGTCATATAATTATTCATCGGGTCATACAATCATTCGGGTCCAAATCAATAAACAAACAATCGGGACAAATGGTGTCCTATTTTATCAAAACTAACATGTTAACTCCCTCGCGGGTTTATTAAACATTTCATAAAACATTTAAAAGAGTGCGAGGCTATGAACTCACGTTGATGTGAGAAGGCGGGTTATCGACAATTCGGATGTACGGTACGTGCTTCAATCACGGAAACCTAGACAAATAATACTCGTCTTGGACTCTTGTCCAATGATTTTATAAAAATAACGAATATACATATGATGATTTTGTACATATGATGATGATCAAGTGGGTTTATATATTCTTATTTACTCATCTTAGTGTTTATGTATTGGTAACTTTTTACTAGTTTACTAGTTTTACCTATTTACGTGTTTTAGGTCCAATAGCCTATTATAAGTTCATTAACTTGTATTAATCCATTTCATACTTGTATTATCAGTATTTATACTTTACATTTTGGGCCCAAATGGGTTAAGCCCAATAAATAAGTTTATAAGTGTTTTAGCCCATTTCGTTGTATTATTAGTCCAATAACGTTAACTTAGCCCGTTAATGTCCGTATGTTATATAGTTCGGGTTTTATCGGTTTTTACTTGTTATATATGTTTATATATCAGTATATGAGTTTATAAAAGTTTATATTAGACGGGTCCAACCGTCTAAGTTTTATTTAACAAAAACGTTAATTTTACGGTAATAGCCGAAAAAGTCGTGAAAATCATGTTTATAGTTTTTATAACTTATAAACCTTATTCAACTACCATTTTTATAAAGAGTCCATTTATTTAACCTTATACATATCCATATAAATGAAATTTATATGTTAGTGGGTTTTCATGTGTTTATATTTTATAAATATATAAGTGAGTGCTTATATTATATAAGTTTTTATTATACAAATCTGATTTTAAATTTCATTTTCACCAAAACAGCCATATCTAGAGTTCTATATGGAGATAGAAGCCCAAATTTTTATGGCATAAACTACATGATATGTGCTCCATTTAACTCTCCTATGGCTACTGTTGAATCAGCTTCTAATTAGTTTCTAAAGATCGTCCAAAATAGTCTATGCAGATTTGTACTCTAATATTGTGTTGATCATATCTCACTCATCCTAATGATTCCATTGCATGGCCAACTCTCAAATGTGTATAAGAAATATTACTTACTGTATATCCATTAATCTATGCTATTTTATCAGTTCATCACATGGTTATTTACTGTTTTTATACAGCCTACTAAATTATGATTATCAACACCAAATTCCCACACAATATTTTTATCATCATATATCATCATACATATATACATTTAAGAAGAAAATACATGATTACATAATCAAAATTAACAATAGGATGGAGAGAACAATCTTTATACCACCATGATGATGTAGGTTATGATCAAGACATGGATTTTGATGGAGAAACTTGTGATAAACCAAGACCATCTTCAAGACCACCATTCTTCAAGAACTCCTTGTGGAAAATCAGCCCTAAGACTCCATAGAAACTCCTCCTTGGATGTTATAATCACCACCAATCAATAGGGCTTCAAAAGGGCTTCAACTTATCTATGAATAACATGATATTTTGTGGTTAATTTTGTATGAATGGGGTGTTTGATGGTGGTTATTGGACTGCACAAAGAGAGGGGAAGAGAGAAAATGCGTGGTTTTGCATGAGAGAAATGAAGTTTTTAGTTTAATCAAGTGGTTTTAGAGGTTGGTAGCTTACCTTGTAAGCTTGTGTGACAAGTGTGTTTAACTTGTGAAAAATTTGACATATAATGGAGGTAGTGTTGCTAGTTATGCCGTCCCATATTGGGGGTGGGGAAAAAGTGGTTTTGTCTCATCCCCAATTATTTACGGGTACTCCTCGATTCTGGTTTCCTCGATTTGCATGCCCTCGGGTCGTTTTACGAAAAACGTTTTTATAAATTATGAATCAACGGCACAAAACGCATCTAATAAAAATTGTCTCATCAAAAACGGAGTTCGAAAACATAAATACGTAATCCTAAGGTGTCCGGTTTAGTCGTAAATGACGTTAAATTAAAATCGTAAGTTCTAATCTCTTCTCGTAAATTTGTGAGTTTATGAACCAACACAAATTTAAAACTCCAAAATAATATTCACGGATAAATTTATTTTCTGAAATGTCGGACTGTCACCAAAGACGGTGTATGTAAACGTAAGCACGTAACGTAAAATCCTCCGGTTTAGATGTAGTCGATGCTACTTCAAGACGTAAATCCAAATTACTTCCCAAAAATAAGTGAGTTCATAATATAACATTAAAATAATATTTTCAATTTAAATATTGAGAATAAAATATAAACCATAAATTGACGGATTGTCACATCCACTATCTACAATAGCTTTATCTTTCAGTTCATCAATTAGATGCCCCTGCACATATACAAAACTTATTAGTTTTTAACAGGGACCCAAGCCACATTTGGCTCGGATCTTGTGGGACCTATATACTTAAGAGTTTGATAGGTAGTTTTTCCACTAAGACTACACACACTTTTATACTTCATGGTTCTAGTCAAATAATCAAAGACATAAGTGGGTTTGTTGTCCTTGAATCTTTTTGGCTTAAGTATTGTTTTAGCAGTACTTTCTTGAACATACGGTTTTTCACCTTTAGGAACCAACATTTGCATTGGTTTGTTATTTGACTTACATCTAGGTGTTCTAACTTTCTCAACTACATTCTTAGAAGTTTTGTGGGACTTTGGTTTACCCAAATTTTTGAACAGCGGTACTTGAGTTTGCTCTAGCAGTACTTGCAGTTCTAGACATGCTGGTACTTGGTTTACCAGACTTCAAAGATACTAGACCTTGTTTCATAAGTACTGCTCTTGGAACAAAGTCCTTGGTAGAGACATTATTAACCTTATGAGGTTTATCTACTCTTTTAGCATGATCAAACTTAGGTTTGTCATATCTAGATCCCATTTGCCTATTAACTTGTGCATTTTTCCCATTACCTTTCTTTGTGACCTTTTGTGCAGCCTTCTGTTTTACAATTTTATCTTCATGTAGAGTGTAATCTTTGACAAAATGATTTAGACTACCACAAACATAACATCCTTTTCTTCTCAAAGAAGACCCAAAAGGTTGTTTTGAATTAATTGTCTCAAAACCTATCCCACCCCTCTTGGTATTATTATGTTTTGCATTATTATCCAATGCCTTGCTAGGAGATTTTACCTGCTTGGGAGCAGAACTAGTTTTAGACACTTGTCCTTCAGACATAAAATTGCTCATTAAAGGTGGATAAATAATGTTTTTGGTCACAACAGATTTATCTTGGGTCAAGGTACTAGAGTTTGAATCATTTGACTTAACAGTTATTGACTCATATAACTCTATACCTGTATCATTATTAGGGGGCATGAAAATTCTTTATAATGTTGGACGTAACACCCCCAAATATTCACATTTTGAATCAGCGGAAGAGTCGTTGGTGTTACGGGATATCACATTACTCAAATCACAGACAACGCTTAAAAATTGCGTCGTTTAATAATAAAGCATTTTCCATTCATGAATATCAAATTACATAGGTCCTCAGGTCATAGTATATCATACAAATTTACAAAACATTCGAATGGAAATTTTTATTTGAATGCGGGCCATAAATTCTTGTCATCTTCCCGAGAATTAACTTCAAGTACCTGAGATAAAACATGTTAAAAGTCACGCTGAGCGAGTCCATAGAGTTTAAATATTACCATTGACATAAAACTGGTATATAATCGTTATCGAAAAACATTTTTGTACAATTCTTCGTCATAGACCATAATATAGGTCAAAAACATTTTATACGAATCATTGCCGTAAATCATAACATAGGCCTTAAGCATCTGATACGAATCATTGTCGTAAATCATAACTTAGGCCAAAAACATTTTATACGAATCATTGTCGTAACATAACCAGTCAATACGTTTTATAACGTTGTTTATAAAATAATAAAAACCGTTATATAAAACAGTTATGTAAAACCAGAAAACAGGTATAAATATAAATAAGACCCCATATTGCTAGTCAGATAATCTATTATAATTCAAATCATTTATCATACACTATTTCTGAGACTGTAGCCTCAGTGTTACCTTTATCATTATTATTGTCGGATTATTACAAGCCGCATGACATTGTTACCTTTCTATAATATGATTCAGGTAGCTAGTCCGGAATTCATTTGCCCATCTAAAACAGCGTGTCGTCATAATAATCACGCTTATATAAATCCTTTCATACATAAATACGCTTACCAATCAATGTGGCACGACGGGGATCAACCGTCAAGGCGCAAACTAGGGTGATCTTCACCAAAAAGTACTATTATATGCATAAGCGTCTATCAAATCCCGATAGTTCACAATTCATGCTAATGGGACTTTTAGAGACATAACCTAACTAATAATAATCCATTTCATCTAATTCATTGGGTCATAACATCATTCTGGTCCATATCAATAAGCATACCATCGGGACTCTTGTGTTCTATTTTTATCAAAACTAGCATGTTATCTCCCTCGGTTTATAAAACATTTTATAAAACATTTAAAAGAGTGCGAGACTATGAACTCACATTGGTGTGGGAAGGCGGGTTATCGGCAATTAGGATGTATAGTACATGACTCAATCATGGGAAACCTAGACAAATAATACTCGGTCTTAGGCTATGCCCAACAACTTTATAAAACTTGTTATGTATATTTAATGATGTCATAACATGATGATCAAGTGGGGTTTTATTTCCTTACACAACATTACTAGTTGTTTAGTATTAGTTAACTTAGGGTTATCATACTAGTTACACTAGTTTTAGCCCATTTACACATTAGAGCCCAATAAGCCCATTAAGAGTCCAATATCATTTTATTAGTCCGTTTATCTTTTTAAGACCAGGCTCATACTCATATGTTGGGCCAAAGTGGGTTAAGCCCATGAGTAAGTCCAATAACATTAAACCAAACTAGTTGGACCTAGTGGTCCAACAAGGCTAATTTGGCCCATTATGGTCCATATGTTACAAAGCTCGGTTTTGTCGATTTTTACTTGTCAAATGTGTTTACATATCAGTATATGATTTATAAAAATTTTACATTAGACGGGTCCGACCATCTAAGTTTTATTTGGCGAAAACGTTAACCTTTCGGTTTTAGCCGAAAAGACGTAAAACTTGTATATAGTTTGTAGTTTTAGAAAACATTTGAGTTTTACTTTTATAAAATGTAATGTTTATTTATTTTAGCATACAAGCTTATTTTATAATAGTTATTATTAGTTAGTGGCTTTTATATACTTATTTTATAATAGTATTTACTTTGAGTGCTCTTTTTATATTATATAGTTTATTAAGAAATCTGATTTCTAAAGTCAAGTCCACCATTTTTGCCATATCTTGAGTTCTACAAGGAAATAGAACCTCAAATTTAAACAGCATAAACTAAATGATGTGTGCTACAAATAACTCTTGTATAGCTACTGCTCAATCAGCCTCTAAGTATTTTTAATAATTCGTCCAAAACAGACCACCCAGACTTGTACCTCAATAGTATTTTGGTCATATCTTGCTCATTTTTAACATTCCATTGAGTGGCCAATTCATCACTTGTGTAAAAATCAATTATCTATCTTTAAATCCATTAATACAAGCCATTTAATCAAGTGACCATATTGGAACTTACTGTTTTATACAGCCTTTACAACTAGTCATGATTTTAACATGTTTACATGTAGATTTAACCTTTTTAGCCTAATCTAATAACACAAAATCCCCACACAATAAATTGATTATCATTTATCATCATATACATATACATTTTTGAAGAAAATAGATGAATACATATACAAACAATAGGGTGATAGAAATAAGTTGATCTCTATACCAATCAATATGATGAAATGATGAGATTTTGGATGAACAAGGCTTGGTTCTTGTCACCAAATCTTTAGCTTAGCAAGACCACTTTTTGAGACATTCAAGTGGATGAACACCTTCTTGAAAATCAGCCCAAAGACCTCCGTGAAAACTCCTTTTCACAAGTAGCAATCACCTCCAATCATCATCTTTTTAGATGGTTATCAACATATGTTGAATATAGATGAACTTGTAGGTTAAATTTTGGTGATGGTGGTGATCTTGGTGGAGGTTAGGGACGGCCAAAAGAAGAGAGAGAGAGAGGGAATTGGTAAAGTTTGCATGCAACTGTGAAGTGTGTGAAGGAAGCTCAAGTTTTAGATGCATTTGCATGTGTAAAGGACAAGTGTCCTCCACTTTAGTAAGCTTTTGACAACAAAAAGGGGTGGTGTGGCCTTGTGTAATCCGTCCACTTTGGGGGTGGGACAAGTGTAAACTTGTTCCATCCCCATTAATTTACGGGTACTCCTCGATTCTAGTTTCCTCCATTTACGTGCTCTCGGGTTGTTTTACGAAAAATGTTTTTATAAATTATGAAACTATGGCACAAAACGATTCTAATAAAAATTGTCTCATCAAAAACGGAGTTCAAAAGCGTAAATATGTAAACCTAGGGTTTCCGGTTTAATCATAAAAGACGCTAAATTATGCACGTAAGTCCTAATTTCTTCCCGTAAATTTGTGAGTTTATGAACCAATCACAAAATAAAATTCCAAAATAATATACGAGAATAAATTTTACTTCTTGAAACGTCGGATTGTCACAAAAACGGAGTATGTAAACGTAAACACGTAACGTAGAGTTCTCCGTTTGAACGTAGTCAGTGCTACTTTAAGATGTAAATCCCAATTTCTTCCCAAAGGTGAGTGAGTTCATAAATTAACAATAAAATAATGATTTTAAATAATACTTGACAATAAAATAACGACCTCAAATTGACGGATTTTCACAGCAGTTACCCCTAAAGAGGATCTTTGTCCTCAAATATCAATTCATGTTACTACTCGCTTCTTATAGAGTTAAAGACATGTGGGCATTTCCTCCACATTCGGTTCTTTTCCTCAAGCGTAATTCATTATAATATACGAGTTTAATCAAACATAACTATGGGAATACAATCATGCTTAAGTTGACTTACTTTCTCTTTCCATGATGTCCATGGGTTTTTGAGGAATGCAACTTTTCGCTGACCTAAACTTCATTAAGAGTTAATCAAATTCTTCACTTGATAGACATTTTATCAAGTTCGATATATGGAACATAATTCATGCAGCCATTGAAGTTCTGGGGTAGATCCAACTTATATTCCTCTCGGTCCAAATCTTTACATTATCTCAATGGTCCCATACAACGGGGACTTATTTTCCCATGATCTTTCAGATCATCAATTCACTTTTCCATGGTGAAAATGTTTGGCATAACTTCGCTACCTATCCTGCACTTCAAGATCTACATCTCACAATGGGTGTATTTTGTAGGGTTAGGTTTGTCATCATAGGCAACCTTAAACCTAAAAGACTTGTCCAACTCACAATGGGTGTATGTCGGGTATCTTCATCCCAACTCCCACCTACATGTGCTCTTAAAATTTTTTTTATATAGATTCTCGCATGGTTCGGTCTCAATCCTAAAGCGATAATTATCGATGATAACCTATCCAAAGGTAAATGCTCATCCTTGACACTACCAAATGTCAATCATACAAGCATATCAAGATTCGTTCCTTCACCTTGCCCCTCCGATTGGGGGTGGTAAACAGTAATCATATCAAGATTCGTTCCTAATGACCTCTGAATGATTCTCTAGAAATTCGATGCGAAGTGAGGATCTTGATAGAGATGATCGATATAGGCACACCATGCTTAGACAACTCCTTTAAATACAAAAGAGTCAATTTCTTCATCGAGAACCTATCATTAACGGGAATGATATTAGCAGATTTGGTCGGTCTGTCGACGATGACCCAAATCGAATCAAATTCAGATGATGACCTTGGAAGATTTGTGATAAAATCCATGGTGATTCTATCCCACGTCCAAACAGGAATTATAAGTTGTAGAAGCAATCCTAATGGATATTGGTGTTCAGCCTTAACCTTCGCAAAAGTTAGACATTTGCCAACGTATGTTGCGATGTCTGCTTTCATATTTGGCCATCAGTACAACCTCTTAAAATAAGATACATTTAATCAGAAATGGCATGAATAGAATACTTAAACTTATGAGATTCCAACATGACTAAATCTCAAAATCCTCCATATTTAGGCAACCACAAGCGACCTTTTAAACACTTAACGCCATCGGCTCCCATCTCTAATGGTTCTTATTAGCCTTGAAACCCTTCATCATCTATATTATCCTTTTTATAAGAATCGCCTATTTCTAAATTGCTCGGGCAAATTATTCTGCACTGTCATTACTAAGGAACACATCCTAATTGGTTCTTTATCCTTTCTACATAATGTGTCAGTATCTACATTCACCTTCCCTGGTGAAATAAATATCATGACCACAATCACTCAGAAATTCTTTCTTCATATTTTCTAAGTTTTAGTTTCGTCTCAACTATTATCTTTATTAGTTTTGCCCAGTCCAACGTTTAAAGCGTCGATATATATTACAAGTAATTAAATAATAAATATTTAATTTTATGAAACGTATACGTAAAAATTTTAAATTTCTCAGTTCGCCCTATTATAGAAAAATGTTCAAAATAAATTTGAATTTAGTTAACACGATTTTTGTTGACTTATCGAAAATAATTAATAAGATCCATAAATGTTCGTAAACTATTTGTTTATACTTTGGTCAAAAAATTTCTTCGCTGAAGAGCAAAAATTGTCGTTCCAAATTCCATGTTATGGGTTATATAGTTTCCTCAACCCCTCTTAGGTTGTCTTGAGGTATACACAAACATCTACTCCTAAGGGAGTTTAGTTAAATGATCTAGGTGTTAGGGAATAATTCCCTAAAAATCCTTCGATAAATATCTTTCAAAACCTCTTCGCACTTCCTTTTTGGTATAACCCAAAGCCTTAATTGCTCCGATCTTTGAAGAGTCAACATAGATTCCACTACCATTAATCACACGGTCGAAGAATGTAAAGGATCAAATCTTTAAATCACATGATAAATACTCAGGGTAGTCTACAGATGGTGTTGAATCCAAGATCGTTAGACTCAAACAGTCGAAACAGTTTTACCTAGAGTAATCATCATTCATATGATTTAACATAGCCAACTAGAACAATAATTAGAACAATATGTCTAACAAATATGAATTCTTCCCGAAGGGTTTGTATTATTGATTAACACAAACTGCTCTAGGTGTGTGTACATTCAATCCCACACCTAAAGATCAACGCAACAGTAGGTTACATTGTAGTAGTGAATGAATGAATAAAGCCTACGAATTACACACATGATTAATCAAATTCATGAATGCCACACGTGCGTTGGTCAATCTAAACGGTATCACATGAAACTCATAATGTTCATTACAAGTTCTAGATGTAGTGATTGGAATAAATAATCTCCTTTGCGGACTTGAATTTGATAATAACAACCAGACCGTAGATCAAATTTTTGGAACATACGCTAGAACCTTGTAAATGATCGAACAAATCTTTCATCTTGGATAATGGATATCAATTTTAATCGTCAATTTATTCAGTTCACGGTAAGTAATGAATATATGGAATGATAATACCATAGCTCTTCATGATGACGAGCTCGGTAGAATAAAAGCTTTCTCCGACAACTCTCTCAGTTGTACGGTAACTCTTTCGATTCAGATGGTGCTGATGTACAGTGCACATGCCACAGGTACAGCACCGGGAATATAACCAATGCCAAATTCAACATGCCTTATTGGCGGAAGTCTAGGTAATTCATCAGGAAGTACCTCAAAAAATCTCAGATAACAGGAATATTTTCTTATTTAATTCACCTTAAGTTCTTTCAAGATTGCCAGATTTATGACTAGTTTACAATCATTCATAGTAAAATTTCAAGCATGAATGCAGGATACAATCTCCCATCGGGAATTATTTAGATCACCTTTGATAACCAACATCATATCGTTTAGGGGATTTCTACATGGGTTCCCATCAATTAAGACAATAAAATCATGTCATAATCAACCAATCCATCCTAATGGCATTATCAACTTTCCAGTTTTATTACCGTCGATAAGATGAGAACTTCTCAAAAGGCTAAGAATAACTCGTAACCCTTAACAAAATCAAGGATATCTGGAGACATAACTACCATTAAAAGAGTAAGGTCAACGCATGATTTACACGAGAGAATGTCAAATTAGACAAAGACGAAAATATTAACGAATATGGATATATTCCATGTTTTCATGATTTTTGTATGCATCCGGAAGCACCTCGGATCGTTACCCATGTCATTCAAATGGAATCTAATCAAAAGAAATGATAGGAACGTCGATACACCCAGTCGGGTATCAACACTCGATAATTATAAAATTTTAAAATAATCTTATCATGAGAGAATTGAACAAGAAGGGGTTGTCAATTTTCAAATAAGACAATATCCACAGATGAGTAAATTCGATTCGGAAAAATAAATGGTACGGGCACATATGTAAGTGTCCCTAACAATATGTCCCTATTTTGCACTTCTTGCAGATCTCATAGAAATTCAGTCTTTCGCAATTCAAAAAGAAATGTAATGTTTAGTAACAATTTCACGGTGACTACTAATCAACCATGCATGGTCCCTTCCAAATTGTACGTAGGCACACAACTATGTACAATTTTAGTATTAACGATGCAATACTCAGTTTGTAAAAATTTTGTCATCATGTTTAAAATAAAAATAGTTTCATGCTTAATTCTGGAATAAGAATCAAAATGAATTTACAGAGATGTTCTTCATAAATAACTTTATTTCGATAACAATTACTTATAAGTCTCGCTTTGAATAATTCATATGGTGATGAAAATTCAATTTTTCTCAAGGGACACTGTTTTAACTTATAAAAACAATGAGTGATCTGCAAAAGAGTGATGAAGAGTTGTTCACCAAGAACTAACTAAGATATGATAGGAAATGAGCTTAGCCAAATAATCATGAGGTTCATGACCTCGATGGCACTCAGGAATACAAAGAGAAGAATCTACAACGCAACTCTATCCGAAATGAATACTTTGTTCAATGGTTGCATCACTAATGCGAACATTAGTAAGAAGCAAGAAAAGATAGATAACATCGATACATGTAGGATTTAGCAATCAAAGGTAGTCTTCTCATTAATCACAAACAAGTCAAAAATTGTATCGTAACACATTACGTGTCGCCATGTCATACAATTCAAAGGACTCATCCTACCAACTGATGTCTCAGTTAAATTAGGGATTTTAAAAGACACTACAGTGAATACTAATCTACATGAGTCATTAGGTGTTCCACCTGTCCCAGAAGATCCATCGGTCCCAATTCAGAAGAAGATTTCTTCAATTTATTTCTTAGACACCGGGCATCCTCGTCATTGGACAATGGTCTAGGAACAACCCTTAACACGAACCAACAATCATTTAAAACCTTATAATTCAACCACATGACTCAACGACTTCCTCTTAACAATCTTGTATTCCATACGAGTTAAACTTGACTTTATTCCAGTTTCAACCAACATATACTCAATGCGACATCCTACCTCTTTCTCCAATACTTTCAACCTTATTCTTAGACCTTGAAAGGGCAATAAAAGCTCGATATGAACAACACTAAATTGTGGAAACCTTGGTTTCCACGAATCTTTTAGCTGCTAGGCATAGCCATTGTTCATATGATTAACAATCAAAGCGGAAAAGAACAATAGTTAGGAAACAAGGTGTTTAGGCACAACACACAAAAATTACTCAATCGGATTGTTCATTAGATCAATAATGAACAATCACTAGGTGTGTATACATTTAATCCCACACCTAGTCGACACACGCTTTAGGTTTACATTGTGAATGAATAATATGAAAAACCTAATAACCCTTGGTTCCTTTTATAATGTAAGGATTAGGGTTTTACAAGAGATAACTATGAATAAACATGCATATCTTCTATTTAAATAACTAATACAGAATATTCATAAATAATATTCTGAATACTTATCCTAAATAGATTTTTCCAACAGCGTTTGACTTCTGTTGACTTCTATCAACGCCTAATTTACACTTGTCAACGCTTAGACACAATGTGTCAACATTGAACAAATGCCTTCATGTTTTCTTCGTTTTTGAGTTTCTGCCACATCAACTTTTTGACCCAACAATCTTCCCCTAGTTGATGTCGGCAAAACTCTTTGTGTATCTCTTGTAAGTTGTACATCATCTTCAAGTTGCTTCCCCTCAAGTGTAGCATGTATATCTTCCCCTTTTTGTCACATCAATAGGGAAGGAAATAATGTATGCAATCGAAGATTCTCCAAATGTAGGATCTATGTAATGACCTTGAAGAAAAATAAATAAAGTAATCTTGATGTAGAAGTAGAGTAACCCAAACCTATGTTCCATGTCTTGTACTATCCATATGATAAAGAACTTATACTCATGGCAAAGTATAAGTAGACCTCGATCTCTTGTCAACATTCTCATCCTTTGTGAGACACTGAGCACGATAATGTAACTCCTTCAAGTGTTATGACAAGTCTTCGTCACCATTCATGTAAGCACGAACAAGTTACCTTAAAAGTCAGTGACTGGGAGTGCACGACTTTAAGATATGATAGAACATAAACTCGCGAAAATCTTCTTCAAACATCAAACTTACCATAAAAATTCTTCCCCTTAAGCAAACACCTCTTCATGACGAGTTAATATCTTCATATGTAAAAGCTGTAACTGAATAACTCTTTCACAAAGCTATCCCGATTACATAATCCAATATCAATCAAAGTCTTCATGAATTGTTGCTAACTTACTTAAAAATCATTAATCCCCTTTAAAAATATCCGAGCCATAAATACCAACTTGATATTCTGTATAAAAACGGAGATGCCATGTACCTTTGTGTGTAAATACCTCTTTTTGTGTGCCAAAATCATATCAATCTTTCAAACAACAACTATTCCTTTTGTTGTCCAATATCTTACTTTGTCCAAGATATCAACATTGTGTGTTGTCCAATATCGGACGACACTTGTCAGCGTTTGAAAATATATATATCAGACAACAAGTGTCAACGCCTCCTGTCAGCGTCAACTTTATTCCTATCAGCGCCAACTTTAAACCTGTCAGCGCCTGGCCATCAACGTCTCATCCAAGCCTTGTCAGCGTTACACCAATATCTATCAGTGTCACACCAACATCTATCAGCGTCTAAATAACATACATTAGCGGCTAATTGATCTAGGGTTTTATAAACCCTAAATCATGATTTTATGTGAAAACCATAAACTGCAGCGAACTTTGACATCAAATAACTTCTTCATGAAAGCTCAGATCGATGATCCCTTCAGTGAGATCCTAGACACAAGTGTCAAGAACCTACAGCGCGAATTTCACGACAATCAAACGGTTAACGAAGGAGAAATCACGTTTTTACTATTATTGTTCATAGAAAACAGCATATGGCCACTGCTGACTTCGACGCTTAATAACTTTTTCTTGGGGATAGATCTCGACAATCCCTCCAGTGGATATCCAGATATATGTGTTTAGAACACACACAAACGATTTCGTGGCGATCCAACGGTTCAATAAAAAGTTATGGCCACCTGAATACTGTTGCGCACACAAAATCGCCCAGAAAAACCCTATACGGATTTTTCTTTTCTTCTCAAAACACGAATACCTTGTTGGTCCTAGCATCACGAGCCACGAGTCTCTGATACCAACTATGGAAACCTTGGTTTCCTCGAATCTTTTAGCTACTAGGCATAACCATTGTTCATATGATTAACAATCAAAGCGGAAAAGAACAATAGTTAGGAAACAAGGTGTTTAGGCACAAAACACAGAAATTACTCAATTGAATTGTTCATTAGATTAATAATAAACAATCACTGGGTGTGTATACATTGAATCCCACACCTAGTCGACACACGCTTTAGGTTTACATTGTGAATGAATAATATGAAAAACCTAATAACCCTTGTTTGCTTTTATAGTGTAAGGATTAGGGTTTTACAAGAGATAACTATGAATAAACATGCATACCTTCTATTTAAATAACTAATATAGAATATTCATAAATAATATTCTGAATACTTATCCTAAATAGATTTTTCCAACAGCGTTTGACTTCTGTTAACTTTTATCAACGCCTAATTTACACTTGTCAACGCTTAGACACAATGTGTCAACGTTGAACAAATGCCTTCATGTTTTCTTCATTTTTGAGTTTCTGCCACATCAACTTTTTGACTCAACATAAATTTCCAATTCAATAGCTCCTATAACAATAATTATCAAATGAGTCACTAGTAGGAAATGACTCACACATTCAATTAGACTTCTCGAAAAGATACTAGTTGCATGAGGCTTTTGGCTAATGGTTCCAATGACAGCCTCAGGTGTAACATTTACCTTTTCGATTTCAATTTTAAGAATTGGGTGACACCGAATCAGATGACACCTTTCTAGGTGGTAAGGTTTTGTCAAACTCCACTCTATAAGGAAAGATCGTCATGACATCGATATCAGATTTAATCTCGCCAATTATTCTTCGAAATCATAATCAACTAATATCAACATTTCTACGAATATCAACCATTTTGTTGGGATCATAAATACCATAACTTGGTTTAGATCTGGAATAGCTAGAATTCCTACAGAAATAGCTTCGGTTAATTTGCTAGGGGATTTAGGGTTCCTTGTGACAATCTACGTCGTATAAATATCTCGTATAAGTATTAGAATAATCATTAAACAATCGTGTAATCAAATTACAACAACATATGTATAATCCAAGTTATATATATTAAAATAACACTTCTCAGTCTGGCCTTGCCGGTAACTCGGGAATTCTTCGGCACCGTTATGGTCAAACGATTTTTAAACATTTTACTCAAAATATTTATTTAAAAATATTTATAGTTAAAAGGTTTTTGAAATGTTTTATACAAAACCTCGGTTTTAAAAATCTTTTGTTCTCTATAACGAGAGCTCTAGTACCAAACTGTAACACCCATAACTATTCACATTTAGAATCAGCGGAAGAGTCGTTGGTTCTACGGGATAGCACATTACTCAAATCATAGACAAGGCATAAAAATCGCGTCGTTTAAAAATAAAGCATTTTCCATTCATGAATATCAAATTACATAGGTCCTCAGGTCATAGTATGTCACACAAATTTACAAAACATTTGAATGGAAATTTTTATTTGAATGCGGGACATAAATTCCTGTCGTCTTCCCGAGAATTACCTTCAAGTACCTGAGATAAAACATGTTAAAAGTCAGCGAAACGCTGAGTGATTCCATAGAGTTTAAATATAACCATTGACATAAAAGCGGTATATAATCGTTACCGAAAAACATTTTTGTACAATTCTTTGTCACAGACCATAATATAGGTCAAAAACATTATATACGAATCATTGTCGTAAATCATAACACTGGCCTTAAGCATCTGACACGAATCATTGTCGTAAATCATAACTTAGGCCAAAAACATTTTATACGAATCATTGTCGTAACATCACCATTTAATAGGTTTTATAACGTTGTTTATAAAATACTAAAAACCGTTATATAAAACAGTTATGTAAAACCAGAACACATGTATTAATATTAATAAGACCCCATATTGCTAGTCAGGCAATCTATTATAATTCAAATCATTTATCATACACTATTTCTAAGACTGTAGCCTCAATGTTACCTTTATCATTATTATTGTCGGATTATTACAAGCCGCATGACATTGTTACCTTTCTATAATATATTTCGGGTAGCTAGCCCGGAATTCATTTGCCCATCTAAAACAGCATGTCGTCACAATAATCACGCTTATATAAATCCTCTCATACATAAATTAGCTTACCAATCAATGTGGCACGACGAGGATCAACCGTCAATGCGCGAACTGGGGTGATCTTCCCCAAGTAGTACTATTATATGCATAAGCGTCTACCAAATCCTGGTAGTTCACAATTCATGCTAATGGGACTTTTAGTGACATAACCTAACTAATAATAATCCATTTCATCTCATTCATTAGGTCATAATATCATCCGGGTCCGTATCAATAAGCATACCATCGGGACTACTTGTGTTCTATTTTTATCAAAACTAGCATGTTATCTCCCTCGCGAGTTTATAAAATATTTTATAAAACATTTAAAAGAGTGCAAGGCTATGAACTCACATTGGTGTGGGAAGGCGGGTTATCGGCAATTAGGATGTATAGTACGTGCCTCGATCACGGGAAACCTAGACAAATAATACTCGGTCTTAGGCTATGCCCAGTAACTTTATAAAATTTGTTATGTATATATAATGATTTCATAACATGATGATCAAGTCGGGTTTTATTTCCTTACACAACATTACTAGTTGTTTAGTATTAGTTAACTTAGGCTTATCATACTAGTTGCACTAGTTTTAGCCCATTTACACATTAGGGCCCAATAAGCCCATTAAGAGTCCAATATCATTTTATTTGTCCGTTTATCTTTTTAAGACCATGCCCATACTCATATGTTGGGCCCAAGTGGGTTAAGCCCATGAGTAAGTCCAATAACATTAAACCAAACTAGTTGGGCCTAGTGGTCTAACAAGGCTAATTTGGCCCATTATGGTCCATATGTTACAAAGCTCGGTTTTGTGGCTTTTTACTTGTCAAATGTGTTTACATATCAGTATATGATTTATAAAAATGTTACAGTAGACGGGTCCGACCATCTAAGTTTTATTTGGCAAAAACGTTAACCTTTCGGTTTTAGCCGAAAAGACGTAAAACTTGTATATACTTTGTAGTTTTAGAAAACATTTGAGTTTTACTTTTATAAAATGAAATGTTTATTTATTTTAGCATACAAGCTTATTTTATAATAGTTATTATTAGTTAGTGGCTTTTATATACTTATTTTATAATAGTATTTACTTTGAGTGCTCTTTTTATATTATATAGTTTATTAAGAAATCTGATTTCTAAAGTCAAGTCCACTATTTTTGCCATATCTTGAGTTCTACAAGGAGATAGAACCTCAAATTTAAACAGCATGAACTAAATGATGTGTGCTACAAATAACTCTTTTATAGCTACTGCTCAGTCATCATCTAAGTATTTTTAATAATTAGTCCAAAACAAACCAGCCAGATTTGTACCTCAATAGTATTTTGGTCATATCTTGCTCATTTTTAACATTCCATTGAGTGGCCAATTCACCACTTGTGTAAAAATCAATTATATATCTGCATATCCAATAATCCAAGCCATTTAATCAAGTGACCATATTGGAACTTACTGTTTTATACAGCCTTTACAACTAGTCACGATTTTAACATGTTTACATATAGATTTTAACCTTTTTAGCCTAATCTCGTAACACAAAAACCCCACACAATATATTGATCATCATTTATCATCTATATTGCACGGAGACGGATACGGATACGGAAACGGGGACGGGGACGGGTACTTAGAAACGCCAATGTCCCAAAATCCATGAAACGGGTACGGCTGGAAACGTTTTTGTATTTATAAATATTTATTAATAAATTAACTAAACATGAATTTTTAACCGATAAAGCAAGAAAAAATAAATACCGATAGTGAGACATATCATATACTTAACATTAAACAAATACTGATAATCAATTTTTAAAAGTTTGTTAGAAGATATAACGACCTACCATATGTTTATACAATATAAATGGGCCAAAAAATGTTTCATGGCCCAAAAACTAGCCCAGAAACGGGTTATAAATCCAAGAAACGTTTCCCTTCGCGTTTCTGCTAGAGCCTCAGCGTTTCCCATCTTCAGGAAACGTTTCCCTTTTTGGGGAAACGTTTCCGTCGCGTTTCCGGACGTTTCCAGCCGTTTCTCGTTTCCGAAACGTTTCCGGGACGGGCACGGCACCCGAGGGGCGTTTCCGTGCAACATAGTTTATCATCATATACATATATATTTTTGAAGAAAATAGATTATTACATATAAAAAACAATAGGGTGATAGAAAGAAATTGATCGCTATACCAATCAATATGATGAAATGATGAGATTTTGGATGAACAAGGCTTGGTTCTTGTCACCAGATCTCTAGCTTAGCAAGACCATTTTTGAGACCTTCAAGTGGATGAACACCTTCTTAAAAATCAGCCCAAAGACCTACATGAAAACTCCTTTGTCACAAGTAGCAATCACCTCCAATCATCATCTTTTTAGATGGTTATCAACATATGTTGAATATAGATGAACTTGTAGGTTAAAATTTGGTGATGGTGGTGATCTTGGTGGAGGTTAGGGACAGCCAACAGAAGAGAGAGAGAGGGAATTGGTAAAGTTTGCATGCAAATGTGAGGTGTGTAAAGGAAGCTCAAGTTTTAGATGCATTTACAAGTGTAAAGGACAAGTGTCCTCCACTTTAGTAAGCTTTTGACAACAAAAAGGGGTGGTGTGGCCTTGTGTAATCCGTCCACTATAGGGGTGGGACAAGTGTAAACTTGTTCCATCCCCATTAATTTACGGGTATTCCTCGATTCTAGTTTCCTCGATTTACGTGCTCTCGGGTCATTTTACGAAAAATGTTTTTATAAATTATGAAACTACGGCACAAAACGATTCTAATAAAAATTGTCTTATAAAAACGGAGCTCAAAAACGTAAATATGTAAACCTAGGGTTTCCGGTTTAATCGTAAAAGACGCTAAATTATGCACGTAAGTCCTAATTTCTTCCCGTAAATTTGTGAGTTTATGAACCAATCACAAAATAAAATTCCAAAATAATATAAGAGAATAAATTGTACTTCCTGAAATGTCGGACTGTCTCAAAAACGGAGTATGTAAACGTAAACACGTAACGTAGAGTTCTCCGGTTTGAAAGTAGTCGATGCTACTTTAAGATGTAAACCCCAATTTCTTCACAAAGGTGAGTGAGTTCATAAATTAACAATAAAATAATGATTCTAAATAATACTTGTGAATAAAATAAGGACCTCAAATTGACGGATTGTCATAGTGGAGGAACTACCTTCATTCCTTCAGCATATCTATCATTTTCAAGAGTATCATCTGACTCACTAGAACTATCAAAAATCCCCTTTGATAAGTCATTATGAGTTAAATTTATCCCAGTTTGGTCCTCAATAGATTTATCATAATACCCCATTTATGAATTAATCACCTTACCCAGTCCTTTAGAGGATTTTTGCCAATGATTAATCACTTCCCTTTCATTATAAAGACTGGCTTTTAAAGCTTCATTTTCTGTTGTTACTTTTAAAAGTTGTTTTTCAAAAGCTTTAATTTCCACATCTTTTTCTCTCATTTGAAGATTCAAAATTATAATTTTCTCTTCATAGTTTTGTTGACCCTTTTTATACAAAACTATATTTTCCTCTAACTTTGTAACACCCTGTTTAAAAGCATTTGTTTCTACAGTACATGTGTTGACTTTTTGATACCGTTCATCTAGTTCTACTTTTAGACTATTAAATTTAAGCACACAATCTTTAGAACAAGGATGTACCTCAGTATCTTCATGAGAGAGAGCCATCAAACCAAGCTCTTCTTCTTCCTCATCTTCAGCCCAATTCACCACTACATCTACAGTTACCAATGCTTTGATTCCTTTGGGACTCCTGTTGTCTCCTTTTGGAAAGCTTTCAGAGATTCTTGGACTGGTTCTATAGTTGTTCTTGGACTTTTGACTGCTTCTATCAGCCTTATCTCTAATGCACTATCTTGTAAAATGTCCATTCCTTCCACAGTTATAGCATTCAGCTTTAGACTTGTCATATCCTAATGGTTCATTAGGATCAACATTCATCTTCCTTCTAGTCTTCTTAAAGAACCTATTAGATCTCACAGAGATCATAGCAGCTTGCCATTTGAGGTCCATCTCCTCAACATCAACATCGTTCATTTGGAACAAGTAATTGAGAGTCAACCTTGGTCTGTTGTCTCGTCCAGCAAAGAATGAGAATGCATCATTGTCACTAAACAATGGTGAAGATCTTCCTTGTATATTTTGAGATACATTAGGACTACCTTCAGTACCTTGAGAGTAAGAATTGCTTGTAAGTCCTCCAACGATATTTTGGAAGTAAGTACCGCTACTTGATCCACTAGCGGTATTTTGGAAGTAAGTACCGCCATTACCTTCTGACACAAAAGCCAAGTTAGACTTTGTTGTTGTTGCTGCTTTGGTCACCTCAACGCCTTTAACATCCATCTCATAAGCTCTGAGATTATTGTAGAGATGATCAGAAGGAATTGTATCCAGATCATCCCTTGTGATGAAGTGCATAGCCATTGCTTTCCATTCTTGTGGAACACTTCTTAAGAATTTTAGATTAGCTTCTTCATTTGGAATTATTAGTCCATAAACTGTAAAATGAATGAGCAGCTTGTTGAACCTTCCATAGCCACCATGGATTCCTTCAATACTATAAATTGAGAAGTTATCAAATTCTTGTTTCAAAACAATCTTCTTCATCTTCTTAGATTTGTCATTGCCTCCAAATCTAAGTTTTATGGCATCCCACATAACCTTTGCATCCTTGTAGTAATGAAAGCTAGGTAAGATGTCTTCTGAAAGTGCCATAGCCAAAGCAGTTCTGGCCTTTCTTTCTCTGATCTCTACTAGTACCTCCTCAACAATCACAACATGTGAAGCATAGCATGTACCATCAGGTAACCAATGCAACTTCTTAGGTGTATTCCTATTCTTGATAACCTGCCACAAAGTATGATATGTGTGATTCAAGTAATGTTCCATCTGCATAGCCCACGTCTCATAGTTATCATCTTTGAGAACTCGGAGTTTGATAGCAGAGAGAGTATGGGAAGGTGTTGTAGTTGTAGAAGAAACTACATCATCTATAGCTTGAACACCTTATGGTGGTGCAGTATGCACAACTTGAGGTGGTCCCTGTGGTATTGGATCAGGATCTGGAATGTCTTCCAAGTGAGGGTCATCACCAAGTTGAGACATTGAATTTTGATGTGAGTGGAGATTTTAAGGTTGTGTTCTTCTTATTCAGACTTTCTCAACCACGCTTTGATAGCACTTGTTGATCCCTTTGATTGGATCTAGATTCTGTTAAGAATTAGCATAGTAGTTTGTAATCAAACTAAAACACTTTAAGAACTCTTACTCAACTAAATAAGTTATGCGGAATCTAACTTATAAAGCATAGAAGAACATAATTACTTTTAACTATTCGATTCTCTTATTAATCGAATTCAATGAGGTACATGAATGTCATCGTACCTATGTTCCTTTTATAGAGTAAGGAACCCTAGAAATCTTAGAATATTCTATAAAGATAAGTATATCACACACGATATATTATCAGTATTCTAACTATTAAGTATATCACATAAGATATACTCTAACTATAACTATGACATATCTTATACAAAGATATATTCGTCCTAATCAATATAGCAGTACTTGTACTTAACACTAACAGTACTTTCTATGTACCGCGTTAACACTAACGGTACTTGCTAACACTAACAGTTCATATACTTACACTAATAGTACTTGGTACTTTACAAATAATTTCCAACAGTTTTTATGCTTGGTTTGGAAGTTGTAGTATAAAAATCTCATTTGCAAGTTTTTCTAAAAAAACTGCTTAGATACAACAGTAGGGTCATAGGTGTTAAGTTTTGTGTTTCTTGACTTGCAATTTGGTCATGGGTTAGTTTAGGAGTTGTGCTAGGGTTGTATGCATTAAAATCTTTGGTTTGTTTGGCTTAAAAACAAGATTAAGTAGACTAACTCTACCTTTTTGTATAATAGACCAGCAAAAGCTACTCACTGCCTGCCAATTACATCAGCAAGGATTTAGAGCTTATTTTTAGGTTTTGTAACTTGAAATTGTATACAGAGCTAGTCTAGGGATAGGTTTAAGTGTGACACATCTGGTATCTAGGTTTTATGTAAGCTTGGTGGTTCAAAATAGCTTTTTATAGCCACTGTATTGCATTAAACACAACAGAAACTTTTTTTATCCAAAAGTTGCTGAAATTTTGTTGATTATATGGTGATTCGTGTTTGTACTTGTGTTTTTGTGTGTTATTTGTGACTCCTCACAACCCAAAGTTTGTGAGGTGCCTTTGTGAACCCAGCAACACCACAACTCCCAAAACCGGGCTCATCCAAAATTCCCCTTTTTGCATAACTATGAACACAAGCCTTTGTTCTTCATATTTTTGGTTTCTGTAGGTTTTTGATCCACGAATTGGTATTAATATGTGGTTAAAACAAGTAAAAAGTGAAAAGAATTGTTGTTTGAGTGTTAGAAACAAGTAAGAAAAAAAGGAATCACAAGGAGGTCAAAGGGAACCGTGAGGTTCGAACCCTTGACCTCACCTATGATCAACCATTGAGCAAATTAACACCCACACACAAAAACCACTCCACCCTATGGACTTTACTGTCCAAAGGGGGAGTTGTTTGTTATTTAAACACAAGTTGTGTTTGCTTATCATAAAATAAGCCGTGACCTATATTGCTTATAACAACTTATTATGGAGTTTGTTTTGGCTTTTTGATTTTTCCCTGGATTGTTATAGGATCTAGGACTTTTAGAGTTAAATTTAGAATTTTCACACCATTTAATTATTTTCTAGGATTAATTTAATTCATATTTCATTTTTAGTCTTTTAAAAATAGATTTGGTTATTAAAAATATATAAAATATACTTTTCTGTCTTCTATTAATATATTGAAGTTTTACAAACAATAAAAACCCTAATTGGACTTTTTAATATTTTATTTCATATTTAAGGTTTTAATTAATCTATAAGAATTAATAAAAAAATTAATAAAAAGTTTTAAAAAGGTTTTGTTGGTTTTTATATCATAGTTATATTATTTAAGACTTTTTGGTGAATTTTATTAATTTTTAGGTAAATTTCATTTTCCGTCACGTTTTTTGGTTTTACGTTTTTAATTAAAAAAAATTTAGAGTTTAAAATTAGTTTTAATTAGTTTAAATTTTTGAAAAAAAATACTTTTTAGTTTAGTTATAGTATTTTTGAGGTCTAAAAGTTTTAAAAGCTTAGTTTGGGCTTTTTGTTAATTTATTTAATTTTTAGGGCTTTAATTAGCATTTAAAAATTAAATATTAACTAATTTAAAAATTAAATATTAATTAATTTAAAAACTTACAAGAAGTTTAATTTATTTGAATACCTTAGACTAATTTTTAGGGATTTATTTTAATGTTTTGGAAATTTTTAGGTAAAGTTTTAGTTTTGTCGATTTTTACGATTTTATGTTTTATACTTCGTAGCTTAATTTTTAGTGTAATCCGTCATTTCTTTTAGATATTTTTCATCTCATCAATATTAATCCAAAACATTACAAGTTTAACACACACAATTATCCTCCTCGGTGAACGAACTCACTTATTGGGTCATAAGTATTTATTTTTCCTAAATCAATTTACTTAATACTTACCGCTTTATACTTGCTTTGTTTTTCCTAAAATAAAGTAAAGTGTAAATTTTACTACTATCACTAGACATTGATGGATTTCATTTAATCATGCTTTCATGATAGTCATGGTTGGTTTTCATTAATCATGTTTTCATGCTGGTCCTTGTTGAATTTCGTTTAACCATGCTTTTATGCTTCTTAATGCAACTAGAATTATGACTACGCTAGATTAGCTAGGCTATCATGTTGTCCTCTCCATTTTGGTCTTCTAACTGTTTAATCATTTATTTTCCTTTAATCATGTCAAATGGTTAACACTCATACCGATCATCTCATGGATTCCATGTGCACTCCATGTACCGTATTCCATGTGTACTCCATGTACCGTATTCCATGTGTACTCCGTGTACCATATTCCATGTGTACTCCATGTATCGTGTTTCATGTGTATTTCATTTATAATCTTCCACGTGTATTCGCAACTAGACTTTCGATCGTCTCATGTGCATTCCATTTACCAAGGTTGCTCAATTTAATGATGTTGCTCACAACTTGGAGATTCTACAAAATAGAGATGAGTATGATTAACCAGAGCGACAAACAAGAATCATACTTCATCTACAAGACGTTGTAATAATTCGTTTTTTAGTTCATTCGTTTTTTCTCGGTATCTAATCGAATTGATATAACAATCTCAAGTTTGACTTTACTGTTTTTGGTTATAAAAGCTTGTTTGGTTTTTAAGCTACTTGCACACAAAACAATTAAAAAGGTAAAAATTTCAACTATCTACGTATACTTACTATTCTACAAAACATATTGCAACTACATCATTTAAATGCACAAATTGTAAAATCAATAATACAAGATTATTCTACAAATGTGAAAATACAAAATACAAAAACAAACTAAAAGTAACTTTTTTATAAAAAGTAAAATACAATTTTACTTGTACAATCTAAAATCTAATTTTTATAAAATTCTAATCTTGAAAAAGTATAAATCTAAAATTCAAATTTTACAAATCTAATATCCTAACAAATATTGAAGCTAAGTACAACTTTTATAAAATCTAAATTTGAAAAATTGAATTTAGTTAAAACTAGATTGACATTTAAAATTGATATTTCAAATTTGAAATCTTACTTTTACTGACGTTGAAAATCAAACAATGAATAGGCCCAATGGCAAGAGCCCAAAATATTTTAACCAAAATGACTGGTCATTTTAACTGAATTTTAACCAAAGAAGACATATAACACTTCAACTAATAACTTATCCCAACCAATCTAACTAGTCAGAGACTACGCTTGTACATTTCATAATCCAGGTTTTCAACCGAACCACCAAAAAGATCAGTCTCGAGACGCAGGATAACTTAACTAAAGCTATGATCTACGACTCACAACAAGTCTACAACACTAGATCAACAGAAAGCTAATACCAAAATTCTGCCAAACACTAGTTAATCTCGAATATCAGTAATTTATTCTACAATCGGACTGTTATCAAACTACAAGTACTGTTATCAAACTACAAGTATTAAACAGATTTTGAACTAAATTCATCTACACAATTGTAACTAAAATGTCATCACTTTAATCAATTTGCAACAAGATTACACTAAAGCTTTTGCAGACATTGAAATGTGCTAAACCAAGAGATATCAAAGCCACTGTTGTTGGCGAAGCGGAGCGCTGAGCTCGCTTATAGAACTCGATCACGCCTCCACGTCTGATTACTGATCATTTCCCTTTGTTAATGGCTTTTAAATCTAAAGCATCGAAAACATAAAACCTGCAAAACAAATAATACCTAACAAAACATGTACACCACCTGATCTATTTTGAACTAAATTTGCTATTGCTGACTTTAAAACTAAAAAGTTAAACTACAGCCCATCAAAATCCAAACAGCTTATTACAAACAAGCTGTCACAGCTAAATCAAATGAAACTTAATCAGACAGTAAGTCTGAAACTGAAACCTTCCGAAAGTCTATGATCATCTTACCTAATATCGTAAAAAGCTGAACAAATCGAATTTGATGCAAACTATACTTTTATGCTAGAAAACTTGGATATTTAATACTCATTCTTCAAAAGTAACAGTTCTGAAAACTTGTATTACCAAAAAATTTTCATAAGCTTTTGGAGCTAATAAGCTTATCAGTTCTACAAACTAAATTGAACAAGCTTATGATGAAAAATCCATTTAAAATTGATTAAACCGAAAAGCTTCTAAAGCTATAAAACTCAATCATACCGTGAACACTTATCATTCTATATATCATATACTGAATCTCAAGGTAATTACATCCAAAAGTTCAAAAAATCACACGTGAGCTTATTATCACGAGCTTATATACCCATAGAAAACAGTAGACGAAAAGAAAGAAAACTATATATAGAAAAGAGATTAGTACAAGATTATCAACAAATCATAAGAGAAAATGGATGAGATTGACAGAAAAGATTGATGTATTTCTTGAGTGTAGAAAATCTTTATCTTTCATTAATGGAAGTAAAAATAATTCGGTTACAAAGAAACTAATTCAGTTAAAAAAGTTTAACAAGAAAGATGAAAGAAAATTAAACTAACTAACTAATTATCCTAACTACTATATGAAAACTACTCCAAAGCTAACCGCTTCAAATGAGGTCTTCCTTCGTATTTATAGACGTTTGAAGATGAGTTGTAGAGGTGTTGATGACGTGTGTCATCCAATCCAGTGAAGCCACGTGTAAAATACGAGGTTAGGGTTCTTCATATCAAATTGGGGGTTTCTTCGTCTTCCACTCTTGATCTAATTAAATACCATCTTCATGTAGAGGAGGAAAAGAGAATCATCTTTGTAGTTTTGATCTTTGCTTGGATCTTCATGTATCATTCTCGATATGGACTTGCAGGTTTGGTGGTGGAAAGGAGATATGAACGACTGTTTTCTAGTTTATTTCGCTCTCTTCTTGTTTGAAGAAGAAACGTGTGTTTTGTGTGAGTATGACTTGGTTTGACCAAGTATGAATGAAAGTTAAATAACTTTTATTTATTTCTTTTTTAAGTCCTTCCATTCATCCCTTTTGTCACTTATATAGTATAAGAGTTATAACTTTTAAGCCACTTTCTGTTTCATCGTTTGTCTTATTGAAAGTTTCACTTTAGGTCCTCTATCTTTGAAATAATGACAAGTAAGGTCCTTGAAAATTGATTTGTCCTTTTCTTCATCCTTTTGTCAAATAAATCCTTGAAAATACGTGTTTGCTCAAAAATGCATCTTGTTTACCTGAAAACACAAAAACACAAATACCCACGTAATTATGATATTTTTTTAGTTAAATATAATGTATTTGACTGTGTTTTTAGTGGTTTTTGGATCATAATTGATGAGTGTTTTCACACTTATCAACCCCCCTCCACTTGACCATTGTCATGGCCTCATGCAATGTAGTATTTCAAAGCTCTAGAGTACACTTTCCTCATAATTAATCCACCTTGGCTATTTTATGATTTAATAAACTAGAATATACTACATGATGAATGATTTTGAATATTTACAATACAATGCAAAGGAAAACAATTCTATTTTTATATTTTTGGATTTCCTTGAAATGGTTTTGATGGAAATAACTCATATAGAAATCAATGACTTTGATTAGGGCTTTGGTAACATGAATATTTATCACCCTCAAGTTTCACTTTCCAATACCAAGCTTAAAAATGAGATCATTGCATTCACAAGTAAAAAGTGCATCAACTTATTCATAACAATTAAATGTGGAACCGGTTATTATTTGAGAAAATTGCTTGAGAGCAAATTTGTCATTATTTAAAGCGAGAAATATAAGAAATGTAAAATCTCAAAATAAGGAAGCACGGTTTTAATCCTAAGTAATCCTCTCATCCATTACTCGAAAAAACGCCCATAATAAATATAAGTCTGACTCAAGAATAATAAGTCATTCGCCTTATGTGTAAGATCCTTATGTCATGCATTAATAAGTAGCTACACACTCGCTAAGGAAAGAAAAATAAAACTCACGCAATAACTTATATCCTCCACCTTTTTGAGACTTTGGATCTTCAATCCCGCAACCCGTCAAGGTAATATTGGATTGGAGCAACTATCAAATCCCCGTAACCCTTGTGAGAGTAATATTGGAATTCAATAGTCACTATAATTAACCCTTCACTGCCCCTCTTGGGAGTCATGTATAATTTTCTTTTTCTTTTTCTTTTTCTTTTTCTAGTCACTCATTTTTTATAAGCCGCTCTTATTTTTCTTTATTCCTCGCAAAGAGAGTTGAAAAGAATAAAAGGAAAGACACCCGCTAAGTATTAAGCATCACATAAGTCTAGTACACATAAAACGTTCTAACTTAGAATCTTAAGACGTACTTATACCAACCATGAATGATTAGTAAAAAATGCATAAGAGACTACAAACCAATTAAAACCGTTCTTGATTATTTATTAACATATATACATGCGAAGAACATAGAGGCAAAGAAAGAGAAGGGTTTAGCCATAAGTAATTGTCATGAAGTTTATCTAGACCTTTTATACTTGCTTCAACTCTATCATCTCCCATTCTCCACAAATTTAAAATCTCAAATAATGAGACTCGTGGATGCTTAGCCTAATTAACCAATGAAGGACTACATGGTTAAGGATACTAGCTAGAGAGTGCTTGGATAAGCAAACTCGGGTTGAGTCAAAGTATCCATGGCGGGCCTAATATGTCAAAGAAGTCTAAATTTGTTAAACCATATACTTTATTATATTTTTTCCTTTTTATATATTTTTGATGAAAAATAAAAGAAGAATATATACAATGCAAATGTGTTATGCAAATGAAAAATGATTGATGCAAAACTTATGAATGCATATGTTTGGTGGCCAAAGTAGATCGAATATTTGAAAAATGTTTGAAAAATTAATTTCCAAGTTATCATGAAGGCAAGGGCAATGGTCTAGGTAAGGTCACTTCGATAGAAGTCTCCCCTACACTTAAGATAAACATTATCCTCAATGTTTAAGAGTATTGGAGTGAACTCCCCTACACTTATTACATTGCGTACTTTGTTTAACCCAAGCTAAGACTAAAGGGTATTCATTTTAAGCACAAGTGTTTTGAATATCACAATAGCAAAAACTAATCGAAGTGAACCGGATACACGGGCCTCCTCCATAAGCTCCAAGCATGAAATGCGAGAGAGCAACCCTTGAAACAAACACGAAAAGACGAAGAAAGGCCACCCCTACACTTCAACTCTACAATAACATCCTTTAATTAAACTTAACCTATTTACATCTACTCTACGTTTTCTAACCTAGTTATTCAATGCTTGAGTTTTTTTAACCCTAAGTCTCTAGCTCGACTCGGCCCCGAATTAGGTTATCCTTGGGGAAACCATCATGGAGAATAAAGGATATCCACTTTGAAGAACATATCACATGATACACTCAAACTTAGCACATTGTCATTTACTATAAGATTTACAATATCTGCCTAGATAAATGGAACGGTCCAACGTGTCTCAAGTTTGTCCAACATACGAAAACTCTCATATAGAAATCACCCCAGGATCAAATACATAGTTTCCATCTCTACACGTGAACAACTCCAAAGTAGGTAGCATCACCAAAGTAAGCTCACACGAGAATACCATATCAATCAAAGTCACACTCTTAAGTGGAGTAGATGAAAACCAAGGTGTCTCAAATTTATGTATCCCAGGATCAAAAACCTTTCCCTTCATGGGAAAATAAGAAGATGAACTCGTATCAACCATATAAGATTCCCCCTTAGATATCAAAGCATCATGAGACAATGAAGGTGTAGGAATCAAAAGATTCATAACAAGTATATCCATGTGGTGCTCCTCATCATCATCAAAAGGTGGGTAAGAAAGATTAATATGTGAAGGTTCATGAGAAAGTTGAGTGGGAATGGAATCTTCATAAAGCAATCTCTCTATTTCACGAATGTCCTCATCCCAATTAGAAGAACATGTATCAACCACAATATCATCTCTCTAAAGATAATCTTCAATTTGTTTATCTATCAATTGATCTTCACTAAGCAATCTTTCAATCTTTAGAACCTCCTCATTTTCATCAATGATAAACCCCTCCTCATCACTATAGTCATCATAGATTGGTATGTCAAATATTGGTGACTCCTCAAAACTCAAGGAAGTGTGATCATCAAAAAATAGAGATTCACAAGTGGAAAACTCATCATCACTATAATCATCATATATTGGTGTATCACAAAGAGAAGGTTCATCATCACTATCATAAGGATCATCAAAGGTTGCATCACAAGAATCATAAGGTGGGAGAGGAGAAGGATCCATATTTCCTATAGGAGCAAATTCTTCATCCAAATTAGGAATGTTATCTTGACAAGACAAGTCATCGGATGATATAGCATAAGATGCTTCACTAGAATCATAATCATTATCCTCCATTTGTGGAAAGTCTTGCACAAACTCTTCCTCAATCTCATTATCCCTTTCTTTAAACAATTCGTCAAGATCAAAGTCACCAAAATCACTAGTAGTAGCATGAAGGTCAACATGTTATGAAATCTCAATGTGATAATGAGGAAAAGAGGTATCAATACAAAGCTCGTCACATGGTTCATTGGAATCATTCTTAATCTCTCTTTGGATTGGGAAAAGGTTCTAAACACTAGAAGCGGTTAATTCATCTGAATCGGTGTTTGTATTAGTGCTAAGAGCCTCGTCCCCTATGGTTAAAGAGTTGGTGGGTTCCATATGAGGTAAAGGTGATGAAGGTGTGTCATCATTAAGTGTCATACAAATCGGAGGTCCCTCATCATCGTCATATAAGCATTGATTAAGCAAACGAGCACGAGTAGAAAAATATTGTTCTACTTCCTCGAGCTCGATCATATCAGTCTTTAAGATTAAATCATCTAGATATTACCTGAGTTGACGAGAAAATTTGTTCAATGATTCACGACACATATCATCGAGTTCCTTATCATTAATTTGCCAAGTCTTAATTTCCGCTCCCTCAGCAGACGTAATCCTTGTCTTTAACCACAGACATGTGTTATGCATCTCCATTAAGGTTATGTCTTCTTTACTATCAAACTCCTTATAAACACCATCGATAAACTCGTTTATTTGCTCAACTAAAGAATGCGACTCATTGCAAATATTAGGGGTATAAGAAGGCGGATCCCTTGGTCGACAATCATAACCATAATGGGGTTCTTTTCCACAAAACTCACATGAATAAATTGAAAAATAAGGTGAAGGTTGATTCCCATAATTTGGTGAATTATAGGTTTGAAAAGAGTCTTGATTATGAAAGTTCTCATGATTGTAACCTTGAAAATTTCCTTCATTTTGAAAACCCTCATAATGTGAAAATCCTTGATTTTGAAAAGTATCTTAATTATAGCATGGAAACTTTTCATCATTTTGAAAGCCTTCATTGTTTGAAACTCCTTGATTATGAAAGGTTTCTTGATTATAGCCTTGAAAATTATCATCATTTTGAAAACCATCATTGTTTGAAAATCCTTGGTTTTGGTATGGCTCATTAAAGGTTTGATCATGAAATGATGGTGGAGGTCGTGATGAAAAATTGGAATATCCCATATAGTCATTACAAGTATAGTCCATTTGAAGGTTAGGTTGAAAATTAGGGTTCTCGGTTCCATTATAAGCATATCCCTCCCCATAATAGCCATTGTTTTGATCACATAAATAAGTATCGTGTGGACCACCATAATTCGAACAAGGCGAATAATTAGCGTTGGTGGATCGTTGTTGCAAAATATCCAACATGGAATGAGTATCCATGTGTAGCAAGGTGTCCGAATGTATATACAAGTAAAATGACGTTTAAAAGCTTCCTCGAGGAAGGAAGTAATATACCAAAGGTGGTATGGTTACACGTGTGCGAGTACACGTGTAAGTAAACTCGAGGAGTGAGAGATAAGCTCTCGGTCGACTTTTGAAGGAGAAGAGATTATCTCCCTCGATGTTCGATAATTAATATCTACAAGAAAATATAATATATGTAATAATAATTCGATGGCACACCACTCACCACTATCACTCTTGAAAAACCCACAAGGAAGCGGAGAAACGAGGCGGCGCGTAGCACTTAAGAGCATGCTTCTTTAGAATGTGTAATACACTCGCCTTATACCCCCCACACAGTGGCCTCTTTCTCAAGATCAAGTAGATTGCAGTATTTATCTATTGTGCCTTAATTAAATTTGATCGATACACGTGTCAAGGACCGGAACGCTCCCGAACACGGTGTATTGCAAAAGCAATACTTATGGAAGTAGGTGGATTAAGTGTTTGTATCTACGTATACTTATTTATTAATAATAATATATCAAAAATATTTTTGTATTTATTTGATTTTTAAGAAAATACTATATGTACTTAAAAACGATGAAAACCGATATATACAATATATTTTTGTTGTAATCTTTTAGGAAAAAAGATTACATTTTGGATTTTTTATTTTTTTGGTTCAATTCTTTAGGAAAAGAATTGATTTTGTGGTTTTTTAGTTTTTATATTTTTATCTTTTTGATTTTTAAAAAATTTTGATTTATAATACGTAAAAATAACGTTCACAAAGGTGAACGGATCCCAAAATCCAATACGTCTCACTCGAAACCGTTAATCTTCACGAAAAGAACCGGCAGCGGCGCCATTTAATAATTCGTTTTTTTAGTTCGTTTGTTTTTTCTCGGTATCTAATCGAATTGATATAACAATCTCAAGTTTGACTTTATTGTTTTTTGTTATAAAAGCTTGTTTGGTTTTTAAGCTACTTGCACACAAAACAATTAAAAAGGTAAAAATATCAACTATCTACGTATACTTACTATTCTACAAAACATATTGCAACTACATCATTTAAATGCACAAATTGTAAAATCAATAATACAAGATTATTCTACAAATGTGAAAAGGCAAAATAAAAAATAACAAACTAAAAGTAACTTTTTTATAAAAAGTAAAATACAATTTTACTTGTACAATCTAAAATCTAATTTTTATAAAATTCTAATCTTGAAAAATTATAAATCTAAAATTCAAATTTTACAAATCTAATATCCTAACGAATATTGAAGCTAATTATAACTTTTATAAAATCTAACTTTGAAAAATTGAATTTAGTTAAAACTAGATTGACATTTAAAAATTGAAATTTCAAATTTGAAATCTTACTTTTACAAACGTTGAAAATCAAACAATGAATAGGCCCAATGGCAAGAGCCCAAAATCTTTTAACCAAAATGACAGGTCATTTTAACTGAATTTTAACCAAAGAAGACATATAACACTTCAACTACTAAATTATCCCAACCAATCTAACTAATCAGATACTACGCTTGTACATTTCATAATCCAGGTTTTCAACCGAACCACCAAAAAGATCAGTCTCGAGACTCTGGATAACCGAGTTAAAGCTATGAACTATGACTCACTACAAGTCTACAACACTAGATCAAGTAGAAAGCTAATACCAAAGTTCTGCCAAACACTAGTTAATCTCGAATATTAGTATTTATTCTACAATCGGATTGTTATCAAACTACATGTACTGTTATCAAACTACAAGTATTAAACAAATTTTGAACAAATTTCATCTACACAATTGTAACTAAAATGTCATCACTTTAATCAAATTGCAACAACATTACACTAAAGCTTTCGCGGACATTGAAATGTGCTTAACCAAGAGATATCAAAGCCATCGTTGTTGGCGAAGCTGAGCGCTGAGCTCGCTTATAGAACTCGATCACGCCTCCACGTCTGATTACTGATCATCTCCCTTTGTCAATGGCTTTTAAATCTGAAGCATCGAAAATATAAAACCTGCAAAACAAATAATTCCTAACAAAACATGTACGCCACCTGATCTATTTTGAACTAAATTTGCTATTGCTGACTTTAACTCTAAAAAGTTAAACTACAACCCATCAAAATCCAAACAGCTTATTACAAACAAGCTGTCACAGCTAAATCAAATGAAACTTAATCAGACAGTAAGTCTGAAACTGAAACCTTCTGAAAGTCTATGATCAACTTACCTAATATCGCAAAAAGCTGAACAAACCGAATTTGATGCAAACTATATTGTTATGCTAGAAAACTTGGATATTTAATACTCATTCTTCAAAAGTAACAGTTCTGAAAACTTGTATTACCAAAAACTTTTCATAAGCTTTTGGAGCTAACGAGCTTATCAGTTCTACAAACTAAATTGAACAAGCTTATGATGAAAAATCCATTAAAAACTGATTAAACTGAAAAGCTTCTAAAGCTATAAAACTCAGACATACTGTGAACACTTATCATTCTATATATCATATACTGAATCTCAATGTAATCACATCCAAAAGTTCAAAAAATCACACGTGAGCTTATTATCACGAGCATATATACCCGTAGAAAACAGTAGACGAAAACAAAGAAAACTGTATATAGAATAGAGATTAGTACAAGATTATCAACAAATCATAATAGAAAATTGATGAGATTAACAGAAAAGATTGATGTATTTCTTAAGTGTAGAAAAGCTTTATCTTTCATTAATGGAAGTAAAAAGAATTCGGTTACCAAGAAACTAATTCAGTTACAAAAGTTTAACACGAAAGATGAAAGAAAATTAAACTAACTAACTAATTATCCTAACTACTATGTGAAAACTACTCCTAAGCTAACTGTTTCCAAATGAGGTCTTCCTTCGTATTTATAAACGTTTGAAGAAGAGGATTAGAGGTGTTGATGATGTGTGTCATCCAATCCAGTGAAGCCACGTGTAAAATACGAGGTTAGGGTTCTTCATATCAAATTGGGAGTTTCTTCGTCTTCCACTCTTGATCTAATTAAATACCATCTTCATGTAGAGGAGGAAAAGAGAATCATCTTTGTAGTTTTGATCTTTGCCTGGATCTTCATGTATCATTCTCGATATGGAATTGTAGGTTTGGTGGTGGAAAGGAGATATGAACGATTGTTTTCTTGTTTCTTTCTCTCTCTTCTCGTTTGAAGAAGAAACGTGTGTTTTGTGTGAGTATGACTTGGTTTGACCAAGTATGAATGAAAGTTAAATAACTTTCTTTTATTTCTTTTTTAAGTCCTTCCATTCATCCCTTTTGTAACTTATGTAGTATAAGAGTTATAACTTTTAAGCCACGTTCTTTTTCATCCTTTGTCTTATTGAAAGTTACACTTTAGGTCCTCGATCTTTGAAATAATGACAAGTAAGGTCCTTGAAACTTGATTTGTCCTTTTCTTCGTCTTTTTGTCAAAGAAATCTTTGAAAACGCGTGGTTGCTCAAAAATGCATCTTGTTTACCTGAAAACACAAAAACACAAATACCTACGTAATTCTGATATTTTTCAGGTAAATATAATGTATTTGACTGTGTTTTTAGGGGTTTTGGATCATAATTGATGAGTGTTTTCACACTTATCACGTTGCCGTTCCATTTTATGTCTTTACCTTCCCAGTTATACGTCCCGCATCACTCAGTTGTCTTTTCAGGCATAAGAGTGGAACCAGTACCAGTCGGCCACTCAGCAGAACAGTTACATGAATCATGGTCAGAATAATGACCGCCAAGGAACTGACAGGCAAGGCGATAGTGACAACTACCGTGACAACAACTACTTTGGAAATAACAACAGAAACTCCGGTAACGGATGTGACCATAAATACAACAGGTCAGCAGACCAATCGATCCGCCAATTCTGGTATTATAACCATAATTTTCAACTTTATTCGTTTTCACATCTTAAGACACTAGACAAGACACATATCTCACGTATATTTTCTGAAAACACATGTCAAGACACCAGTCAAGACACATGTCTCACGTATATTTCCTGAAGACACATGTCAAGACACATGTCATACGTATATTTTCTCAAAACACGAGTTAAGACACATGACTCACGTATATCTTCTAAACCGGGTCCTCTGTAATTTAGGGTACCCTCCAAGGGGTATACCCATCCTGTTGTGCCATGTGTGGATCAGGCCACTAAAATTTCAGGTACCATTACTGGCGTATTGTCATGTTTGGACACGCAGTGTTCGCTCTGTTTGATACGGGTGAAACACATTCAGAGAGATCTGCCACATTTTTCATTTATGCATATGGAACCTTTATTCTTGATCATGAATTACATATCTCCACGCCCATGAAAGACTTCGTTCGTATCACCCATGTGTATAAACACTTTCATTTCATGTTGACGACAAGATCCGTTCTACTAATGCACTTTCCTGGGACATGCGCGAGTTCGATATGATCCTGGGTATGGACTGGCTAGCAGCACATCGGGCTACGATTGACTCCCATTCATATCGGGTCATATTCGACGAGATTCAGGCTCCTGAATACATTCATCATGGTTTTATACAGAGAAAATTAGTACAAATTATTTCTGCTTTACAAGCGCGTGCTTTATTATCCCATGGCTACGAAGATTTTCTAGCTACCATTTATGGCGTGATTTCTAAAGTTCCTTAAATTCTCGATTTGCCGAATGTTTCTGAGTTTATTGACGTACTTCCAGATGAACTTCCAGGTATACCTCCTATCCGCGAGGTGGAGTTTGGCATTGAGCTTGTTCTGAGAGTTGAACTTGTCTCCAAATCTCCTTTTCACATTGCTTCCATTGAGTTAAAGGAGTTGAAGGATCAGCTGCAAGAGCTGCTGGAATGAGATTTTATTCGCCGAGTCTATCACCATGGGGTGCACTAGGTTTTTTTTGTTAAGAAGAAGGACGGTAGCAGGAGATTATGTATCAACTACCGTAAATTGAACAAGATCGCCATTCGTAACTCTTATCTCTCGCACATATTGATGACTTGGTTGATCAACTACAGGGTGCTAAGCACTTTTCCAAGATTGATTTACGATCAGGCTACCATCAATGCTAGTGAAAGAGCGAGTCATTTCCAAGACTGCTTATTGCACACGTTGGGGTCGTTATGAATTCATGGTTATGCCTTTTGGTCTCACGAATGATCTAGTTGTAATTATTAACGTGATGAATTGTTAGATATTGTAAATCTGTGTATATTTTAGAGAGAGAAAGAGATAGAAAGGTAAATCTATGTATATTTTAGAGAGAGAAAGAGATAGAAAGATGGTAGATTTCACACACACTATAGAGAGAGAAAGTAAAGAACTATGTGTAATATTGAATGAAACCACACCCTCTCCATAAAAGGAGAGGGCTTTTATACCAAGTCCACAAAGTGGGCTTGGTTTACATATTGAGTCGCCGACCCATACATCACTTGGGCTCGGTTTGGGCTTTGTTTAATATATGTAAATAAACTAAACTATGAGCTTCTACTATATTTATTGTTGGAGTGAGCGAACGTTTCTAATACGTAAAACGTATTTCCAACAATCTCCCCCTAAGGGAGGTCACTCCAAAGTACAAGAGGATTACCCGAGTTACAATAATACTAATAAACCTAGCATACTAAGCTTGTCTTGAGCTCGTAGTCTTCGTCTTTCATTTCTTTTTTTTTTCTTTTCTGGTGAATATGTGGATGTGATCTTTGATATCAGTCTTGAGCATGGATCTTTTTCCTTGATCTTGTGCATCACTTGTGATCTTTGCCTCTTCGTGATTTCATGTCCCACATACTTATACCTTTGTAATTCTTGAAAGCTTCAGAGTTTGATATAGCGGAAGACTTAACTTTTAGACTTTCTTGAATTTGTTGTAGTAGAAAATATAAGCATGTGGGGACGACTTCTTATCGGACACCGCAACGCCACCGTCTTCAAATACCGCAACGTAAGTAGACACGAATAAAATGGCTTTGAACATTTCATTCTAATTCGGTAGCATTTTACCTCCAGTCGGTGAAGACCGTTAGACGATATAAAATATCGTACTTGTGGCAGGTAGATTTAATTAAAAATCTCCTTGACAAGATTTTGCGGGTAAACTCGTTCTCTTTACTTGACCGTCCAAAGCTGACTGCGAACGTAAAGAGTGAATCATTTGGATAAAATTATCCACATGATTGAAGACGTCAATTCTGATTCCTGGAACAAGTTTGATTCATTAAAGAATCGCACCATCGTTGCTTTCTAGTTGTCACGAGCTTGATTCATATGGAATCTTGCAAGTTACCTACCAAGTGCTGTTTGAGGTTAACACTAGAAGGATTTCCACTCATCACTGTGAACACTAAGGTATCACTCTGAGTGTTCTGGCAAGATCACAGAGATATTGCGAAGAGGCCTGGAACGTGTTTAAATTCAATTAAGAATTAAACCACTATTGCTTTCCAGTTATCACAAGTTTGATTCATAAAGAATCGCACAAGTCACCTACCATGAACTTTTTGATATTCGCTCAAGAAGGATTTCCATCTTCATTGTAAATACTTGCGTATTACTAGGATGTTCAGGCAAGATCATGAAGATTTTGCGTAGGACTCTTAATATCTTTCTTACTTTTCACAATGTGTGAAGAAGGAAGGAAATATGGAAGTGTGTCCTATTTAGATATTTGATGATCTCAAATGGCTCTAGACTCGATCGTGCATTTTGGATTTTAGCGATCGGAGGCTAGAGAGGAGTGCCACCTTTTCAATATCAATATATTCGGAGTGAATAAATCAATAGATAGTGCGTTGTCTCCGTGTAAATAAAACAAATACCTTTTGAGAGATATCTGAGTTAGCTGGGATGGGTTTTGCATTGCATCACTGGGTCCATGATGTCTTTCTTCAATATCAAGAATCATTAAAATGATCTCAATAGCGTATGTATTGACCCAGTTTATGCCTAAGTTGTAAGGAGGGCTTCTTTCTTTATGCCCTTTATCTTTTCAAATCTTTTTCATTCTTCAACCCCTTCAATGCTGACCAATACGTCATAACTAGCAACTTGTTGTGATTGTTCTAGTGCTAACTTAAGTACTTGGTCGGCATTCAGCTACATTCACAATCTTCCCCATCTTTCCTAAGGACTACTATTTCTATATATGGAATGTCCTTGGGAAGATTCCTCAAGTTTTGTAAGAATCATTGGACTTAACCTATCCTACCATCCTTATGTCACCACAATCTTCATCGTCGTAAAATAAATGGGTTTAGGGTAAGTATATGTCACCATGAAATCCATTTTGGAATAGCAAATCCATTTTGCTCCCCCTTAACATATGCCTCGATATTTGAAAACATTTAGCACATGTTGGGATGAGCTATCACGTTAAGTCAAACCATTTTTATTAATAATTTCCCATATTAAATCACATTTTCTCCCCCATATTAAAAATATTAACCCAATCGATATTTTTATTATCAATTGATTTAATGAAGTTTTATCAAAGTTTTTGGGAAGAACAATGCAAGTCCATTGAATCTTCATGGTACCAAATGTTTGAGATATGATACCGATATGTAAAACAATCAATATATTCACCATATAAGAGTAATTTGACAAGGTTGGACCTGATTGATGAGAACATCATATGATAATTTCAAATGGTTCTTGTCGGCAAATGTTGGTCACCTCGTCACGTCTGAAGTCATCTCCTGACACCACATGTACGATTGGTATTGTTGTCTTGACAACAATTAGTGAACTTGGCACTTTCAGCATCGAAGATTCTGAATGCATGACAATTGCTCCCCCTCAATTGTTGACCCGTGTTCTATTGAAAGAGCTGTAGTCGTCGTTTGAGTAGTCGCATCGTCGAGTATGTAGATACCAATTGTAGAGTGCTATTGTTGTAGAGATGATAACTTCATAAAAACAAGATTTCTCTTGTTCTAACAAATAAATGCACTAATGAGTACATATATCCGTGTTAGATTGTGTTATAACGTAAACACAATCCCTTACATGGTTATAAAGTAAACCATGCCCGAGAAAATTAATTCACGTTGTTCAGCCAAAGCTTTCATAAGAAATACTTGACTTTAATATGAAAAACAGGTTGAAGTCTGAAATAACTACAAGCCATATAGGCATGTTTTATGAAATATTTACAACTTTTGTACGAACTCTATTTATGGCGCCGTGTCAATATTAGTCAACATTTATAAGGCCGTAAATATTATCGTACCAAAAGACATGCCTTTGAAAAATAAATTAAAAATATTTTTGAATTTTTATGAAATTTTTCAATTTTTAGGGTTTTTATATGGTTTTATATTTTGTATTTTGCTTTTGTGGATAAAAATATAAACAATATATAAAGATGATCACCAAGGATACGGAGAATAGTTTACCACCACTATTCTTTCGCTTCATTGGCCAATTCCTTTAGAGTCTCAGTCGAGAAAGTTCTCAATCCTAACTTGTCGGCCAAAAATTCAATTCGAGCGCGATCTAAAGCCTTCGTGAAAATATCCGCCAATTGACAAATATAAAATAAATTCTTTTTCGTCTCATATCGGACAAAGTAAAGCTCGTTCACTCCATTTTCCACTTGCTCCTTGATAAAGTGGTAGCGAATGTCAATATGATTCGACCGGCAGAATTGAACATTGTTGCAGCATAAGGCAATTGCACTTTTGTTGTCGCAGTACATCAGAATTTTGTTGAAACCTAGCCAATAGTCGGTCAATTACGATCTCATCCAAAGAATTTGAGCACAACAACCGAACATAGCTATGTATTCTGCTTCCGTACTTGAATTGCAGCGCTTTTCTGCCTTTTGATGCCCAACTGATTAGTCAATCTCCTAGTAGTTGCAAAGTTCCACTTGTGCTACGCCTTGTATCTTGACAACCCGCGTAATCTGCATGTGTATATGCTGTTGATCCCAAACTTAGATCGATTTAGCTTGTGTAAACGATATTAAATCAAGTTAAACACTTAGAGAAACTTTGTTGTATATGTAACAATTCAAGTATTATGCGGAATTAATACTTAAACAAGAACACACAAACAAGATAACCAAACTTTCACTTTGATTGACAAAATCAAACTTGCGTACAATGAAAGTGTAAAACGTATATTAAACTAAAATCTAAAGGCCTCCTTTTATAGATTAAGGAACCTTGTACAAGAGTCTACGTATCAGCTATTCTTGGTAAAGATAAACATAAGAAATACATTGTCGATCATATCTTTACTAAAAAACATTCTAGAAACATAAAACGTGTAGACTAAGTCTTCAATCAGTGCTTGACTTCTTCTTATCAACGCTTGACTTCTTCCTGTCAACGCTTGTTCTGTCAACGCTTGATTTCTTCTTATCAACGTCCAAATTGCTCTTGTCAGCGTCCAAGTGTCTTGGCTATATTTTATTCCCAACAATCCTCCCCTAAACTTGATATCTACTCTAGTAATCAAGTTTCTGAATAAAAACAAAGTACTAGGAGGATTCTTACAAATCTTATCAAATTGGAAATAAATAAACCTAATCAAATCTTTGGCCATGTCACTTGAGTAATCCATTTCCACTTGTGTTGTCATCATTTTCTTCAAAACTTCTTTGGACATAGGATACTCAGCATCCACAAGAAGATACTCAAAAAACTTTGTAGAACTCAAATTATACACACCAGCTACTGAACATAAGCGCCATTGAAGTCCAATGATATCATCCTCAAGATCCTTCCAAACTGGATCTTCTTCATCTGGTGCACACATTCACTTGAATGTTGACCAAAGCTTTATTCCATTGACTGAAGTAGGTGCTTCAGTCTCATACTTGGCCTGCATCAACCTCCAAAGGCCTACCAAGTCTTCCCTATCCAAGCTTTCAAACAAAGACATCAAAGTGGTAAATGTATGTACCTCTTTCCCATATCTTCCAACCATCCAAAACCCACTTGCATCTTCTTCATAGCTAACTATAGGGTTTCTGGAATCATGAGGTAATACTTCTACCATATGTGAAGCTTCCATGGGTGAGAGCTTAATACTCTTTCTAACAACTGCTTCACTAGGATTCACTCTATCCAAATTTGGTGGAAACTCAAGTGGAACTCCCTTCTTCAATGGTCTTGGTGCAATCAAAGCCCTTTGGATCTCCATATCTTCTACAAGTTCTTCCTTTGTTTCATTTGAAAGAAGCCTAATAGTATTCTGCTCTTGCACCTTTGCCCATATAGGATAAGCCTTATATTCCAATTCATCAAAAGACAATCCCTGTAACCTTTTAAAAGTCCAACCTGTTTGATGACATCTGAGCAACATGTAATAGAGCTTCCTTCTTTCTGTCTTGGTCTGTTCAAGAACTTTGCTAGCTTTATACTTCAGAATCACCTTGCAGTCTCTTTGAACTCTAAGTAGAATTTCCAAACCCCAAATTTGATCTGATAAAGTCATGTCTGGATTCTCTATTACTTTGTTCTCCTACGCAAAGTACATCTGAGCAACTTCAGGAATCTCATAATCTACCTGATTCTTCAACTGTGCAAGCTTTTCCCTTGCCAACTCATCACCATATTCAAGCCTTTCTGGTTCTTCAATAATCATAACACTTGAATCTGTGCCCTCATCACCACTATTTTCCTTATTCTCAACAGCAGTCTCTTTCATCCTATCTTCTTTCTCAAGTTGTGCAGCTAACATGGAATCAAATTTTACTTGAGCTGCATCCTAGGGAACCACTGTTTCTACCATAATTCCTTTACCCTTATCTAATATATCAATGATGGGTAAAGATGATGATGGTACCTGTGTAGACACTTCCTTGATGATAGCTGATGACTGGAATACATCAACCATACCTGCAGGTTTATCAACGTCCAAAACCTGTGTGTCAACGCCTAACTTACTCTTGTCAGCGCTTGGCTTGTCAGCGTCAAAAATCTTCTTGTCAACGCTCACTTTACTCTTGTCAGCGCTTCTTGTGAACTGCTCCATCATCTCAGTAAAAGATAAATTCAAATTTCTAAGAGTAACCAATGACACATCAAAACCTGGTTGCTTCTTCAAATTTGTTAGAGCTTCAGCTATACCCAAAGATTCTCCTTCATGTGATCCTTTGTCACTCAAATTAATTAGCTCTGTAGCAGCTTCCTCCCCTTTGTAAGAATCCTCCCCTGATGAAAGGACTCTTGTCTGCCTTCTCCTAGTGTCAGCAGCTTCCAAAACAACAATCCTCTGCCTCAATTGCTTGAGTTCAAGGCCTTGTGTAGAGACAGTATGTACAAGGTCTGCATTTTGCTTTTGCAAGCTAATGCAGACGGCCGTCAATTCCAACAATGTATAGGGTTCCAATCTGCCCTCCTCTAGAATGGGAATTTGACCTCCCAAAGTAGAGTCATAGGGCATGGATAGGGTCTTAATGATGTTAGGACTGGCTTGGCCTGCATCTAAGCTAGTACCAATAGTCCTAGCCCCACCCATATCACCAACCACACTTATGGTGGTGGTTCTCTCTGCAACATGTCTAGGACCACCAGAGGAGAACACTCCAATAGTCCTTTGGCGTTTTTCCATCCTAAAGTCTGGGGGTGAAGAGGATGATGTGGATTGGGTTTGAGTTTGGAGGTTAAGGGGTGTTTGGGTTTGTTGTAGAAGGGTGTCAACGTTTGGATTTGAAGTGTCAACGCCAACATTTAACGTATCAGCTTTGAAGGGATCTTGGTCAAGTTCCATATGTTGAGGTGATGGTGATGGTTCAGGTAATGGGTCAAGTTGTGGTTGTGGGTCCGGTTGCGGTTGTGCTGCTGCAATAACAGCAAGCATGGCTTGGGTGAGTGGTAAGTCTCTGTGTGGGGGTGAATTCATCTTTCCAAAAATTGCTTTCTTTTGCACAAGTATCGTATAAAAATCATCATGATCCCTGGTCAATACCTTTGTTCATCAAAAACCATTTGCAAAAATCTTGGGTAAGCCAGAGTCATCTTGCTACCCTTGTTTTTACACATGCCATCAAAAATAATTTTAGAAAAATTATATTTTTGCCCTGTAGAAATACACACAATGGCACTACCAATTGATCTGTTAATTTCATTATGTGCAGTACATTTGGGACTTAAACATTGAAGTATGACATGTATTAAATACATCCAAGCTGGAGTAAATTCTTGTTTTGAATATTTATTTAAAGATCCCTCTTCAGGGAAAGGATAACCCAAAGCTTGAAGTCCTTGTTCTAGCTCACCAATAGGTAGGGTGGTTATACCATCTGCATCATTAAGATGAAAAGCCTGGCGAACCAAGGCTTTAGTAACCATCCATGAACGCCCATGGACTGTAGCAGTCAATGTAGTCACATTATTAATCGTTGAGGAAGTGACAGTATTCCAAAACTGATTAATATGAGTGACAGGGACAAGAGGAGCATGAGAAAGTGCATACCTTATTGGGGATGCATTTAAATACTCCACCATCTGAGTATATTGAGGATACAAAGTGTTGTCAGCCTACAAATAGGCAATCATATTATGCTGACTTCTGAACCCCAATACCAAATCACTCGGTTTAAACTTAGGCGCCATTGATGTAGAAAGTTGTTTGAAGAGTTATGAAAGATGAATATGTGTGAAAATTTAGTTAGACAAGAATAAGTAGTTACCCTGTTTCAAAAGAATGAGCCAAATATATAGGATAGGTAAACACATGTGATTGGTCAAAAATAAGGCAGTTATTTTCAAAAGATAATGATTAAAATCTTGAAAAAGATATAACGTATCTTGTGCATTAATAAAAAGTTACCAACTCCTAAAATTACGGCCCAAATTTTCGTCAAAAATAACAACTGGGTAGGACCCAATGAGTGTCAACGGTAAAAAATAACCTATCAACGCCCAACGGCTATATTCTTGTCAACGTTGGAAAAAGCCATGTCAACGTCAAAATTGGTCCTAACAACGTTTGGAAATAAAACTGTCAACATCCAAAAATAAAAATAATAAAAATGAAAAAGGATCTTAACAAAGTGATTTATCCTAGTGAAGATAACTTATAGACTGAAAATTACCATAAGGTGGCAAGCAATGTCCAATCATGCACACTTGCTTAAGCAAGATAGACATAATTGTCCTCAAGTGTCCCTTGCTAACCAAATTTCTTAACAATGAAGTTATCTCATAAAATCCTTTGTAACTTCCCAGGTAAGCCCAATAAAATTATACCCAAGTCTCCCAACAGACCACATCTAATTCTAGGCCAAAAAGTCTTGGCAGCGTGCATAGTATAACAACTTTGCATGCTACAGTGCCTCATGAGTTAGTAAACTAATTCATACTCACCAGTGGATACAATCTAGAATTGTGATAAGAGTATTAAATGAATACCCAAAAAGTCCTAAAGGTTTCCTAAAACCTCCCCTTAAACTATGATACATATGTTTCCAAATAAAATGCATGGAATAAAATTTTATGTCAAGATAGGAATATAAATATTCCAACCATCATCCATAAACTGAAACATGCTCCAATAATGCTCCAAAATCCATAAGCAACTCTGTATCCATTTGTACAATGCTAACAACGCCTGCATATTTAGATCAAAAACCACAAAACTAACATGTTGCTGACAACGTCAATTTAACACTTGTCAGCGTTAAAATAACATTTGTCAGCGTTAGACAAATAAAGTGGAAAATCTAATTTTTTACAAAGACCAATAACAACGCATATCCTGTACAAAAGGTTTAGTTAATAAATCAGCCACATTTTCCAATACTTGTTACCAAGTAGTGAAATCTTCCAGTATCAAAAGGTTTAGTTAATAAATCAGCCACATTTTCCTCTGTGTCAATCCTATCTGGTTGTATTAAACCTTTTTCAAAACAATCTCTTATAAAATGATGTCTAATTTCTATATGTTTTGTTTTAGAGTCATGTACAAGATTTTTAATAATGCATAAAGTACTGTTATTGTCTACAAAAATCTTGGTATGCATGAAATTATACCCATAATCCAACAACTGGTTTTGAATCCATAAGACTTGTCCACAACAAGCAGCTGCAGCAACATAGTCTGCTTTAGTTGTAGAATTAGCCACCACTGTTTATTTCTTGCATTGCCAAGATATCAATCTACTCCCAAGAAATTGGCATCCACCAGTTGTAGATTTTCTATCAAACTTGTCACCCTCATAATCACTGTCTAAATATGCAATAAGCTCCAATGGAGAGTCTTTTGGATACCATAATCCCAAGTCTGGATAACACCTAAGATACCTAAAAATGCTCTTGACAGCATGAAGATGACACTCTTTGGGAGTCACTTGATGGCATGCACATGCACACACAGCAAACATAATGTCAGGTCTTGAAGCTGTGAGATACATCAATGAACCAATCATTGACCTATAATGGCTTACATCCACTTCTTTTCCATCTCCAAATTTTCCCCAAGGGTGTTCCCTATCCATGGGTGTGCTAGCCCGTTTCTCATGTGGAGAAAAGCCAAACTTCTTCAAGAATTCTGCTACATATTTATCTTGAGAGATGAAGATACCATCTTCTTTCTGCTGAACTTGTAACCCTAGAAAGAAGTTCATCTCCCCCATTGCACTCATCTTAAACTTGTCTGTCATGAGTTTGGAAAAGTCTTCACTCATCTTTGGACTAGAAGAGCCAAAGATGATATCATCCACATAGACCTATACAAGTAAGAAATCATTACCAGTCTTCTTTGTAAACACAGTCTGATCTATGGTGCCCCTTTTGAATCCATTTTCCACCAGATAGGTGGACAATGTATCATACCATGCTCTTGGGGCTTGATGAAGTCCATACATTGCTTTCTTTACTCTATAGACCTTGTCTGGATGTTCTGAATCTTCAAAACCGGGAGGCTGCATTACATAAACTTCCTCTGCAATTGTGCCATAAAGAAAAGCTCTCTTCACATCCATTTGATAGACTGTAAATCCCATGGAGGAAGCATAGGCTAGGAAAATCCTTATTTCCTCAATCCTTGCAACAGGAGCAAAAACCTCTTTATAGTCTATCCCTTCCTCTTGTGTATATCCTTGAGCAATTAAACGTGCCTTGTTTCTGGCCACAATTCCTCTCTCATCCTTTTTGTTTCTAAGAACCCATCTTGTCCCAATAGGTCTGACATGTCTGGGACAATCAACTAACTCCTAAACATCCTGAATAGCAAATTGGTGAAGCTCATATTGCATTGCTTCCACCCAACTTGGTTCTTTGAGAGCATCAAAAATCTTCTTAGGTTCCTGTTGTGACAGAAAACAGGCAAACAAACATGCTTGAACAAGAGGGGTATCAACCTTCTTGTGAATATTCGCAATAAATCCTCCATGATTCTGATGAGACCTTCTTGTTTGTACAGGAGTCATCACATCACTATAATAAGAGAAGAAGGATGATTCTTCATAGTAGATGTAAGTACTCCTCCTTCAGTTATTGTATTGTCATCAATCTCAGTCTCCAAGTTGCCAATATCCTCTTCAAATTATCTTTCATTAGTATCTGAATGAACCTCTCCATGTATATTTAAAGGTTCACCTTGTTCAAAATTATTGGAAGAGAATAAATGGTCAAAAGAGTTGTCAACGCCTGAATTAGAGTTGTCAACATTTGAGCCATCAATGCCTGAATTTGTCTTATCAGTGCCAGATATTCCTCTGTCAGTGCCTGAAGAATCATGCATGTTTTCAACTGGTGATACTTGTGGACCACCTTTCTCCTTTCCAGCAGCAGCAGCAGCAAATGCATCTGTCCATATGGGAATGGTAACATACTCAAGTATGGGTGCTGATTTGTCTACTTGTGATCCAACCTCCTTATCAACCTGTATAACTGAAATTTCAACAACTGGTTCTTCCACAACATTTGAAGTCACCTTTATAATGTATGGATTAGTAACAGGTATATAATTCAATGTTCTAGATAGAGGTTCCAAGTCAAATAACCAATTTTGACCACTCTCATGATCACTAGGTTTACTCTCTAAAAACCTAACATGTACCTTTTCAAGTATACGTTTTTCTTTCTTAATGTAAACTCTATATCCTCTACTCTGCAAAGAATAACCCATAAAGTAGCCTTCATCACCTTTAGCACTAAACTTACCTAAGGCATCACTAGTGTCCAAAACGACTACATGACATCCAAAAGGTTTAAGAAAACCAATATTAGGTTTCCTGCCCCAAAATAGCTCATAAGGTGTCTTGTTGTGAATCTTGTTGATTAATGCCCTATTCTGAACATAACAAGCTGTATTCACAGCCTCAGCCCAAAATGCTATGGGAAAGTGAGCATCAGCCAACATAGTCTTAGCTGCTTCTATGAGTGTTCTATTCTTTCTCTCAGCTACCCCATTTTGTTGTGGGGTTCTAGCTACACTAAACTGTCTAGTAATCCCTTTCTTGGCATAAAAGTCATCTAACAACTTATTTCTAAACTCAACACCATTATCACTTCTAAGTACCTTAACCTCATTCCCAGTCTTTTTCTCCAATTGGGTAATAAGGTTAATCAAAGTATCAGTAGTTTCACTTTTCAAAGCTAAAAAGAAAGTCCAAGTGAATCTAGAAAAATCATCAGTGATGACAAAACAGTAGGATTTACCATTTAAGCTTCCTATATTAGTTGGACCATAAGTGAAGTGGTTTAGAACTAGAATGCATAGATTTAGACTTAAAGGAGACTTTGTGTTGTTTGCCTTTAAGGCATGCAACACAAGAATGGTCATTGTGGAAGGCCTTCTCACGCAAACCATCAAATAAACCATGTCTCACAAGTCTATTTATATTCTTTAAATTAATGTGCCCTAACCTTCTGTGCCAAAGATTACTCTCATCAACTGAAGCCTTAGCATATAGACATGACAAATTATTATTCATCCTAATTCCATTAAGATTCATATTATAAATGTCCTTATGCATAGGTGTTCTATAATCAATGAATTTATCATCAGGTATTTTAAAATCCTTGCTTAACACCAAGCATTCAGTATCTGTGAAAAGAACCTTATTTTTGTTATCACACACCTGTGATACACTAAACAAATTATAGTCAAGTTCTTTTACCTAAAACACGTTCTCAAAATGTAAATTGTTGGTGATAAGAGTGCCTTTGCCAGTGATAGTTCCATATCCGGCTCCAAAGTACACTTTGTCATTGATAGATGTGTAAACACGCATCCTTTTTACCACTTAATTACAATAATAACCGAGCCAAAACGTGTATTTTATGTCATTTATGTCGAAATTATGCGTGGTTTGTGTTTTTGTTGTGATTTAGGACGAAAATGTGAAAAGGGGAGAAAACACGGGCATTTACGGGCTTTTATCGAAGAAAAAGACGAAAGACGAAGTCAAGAAATCAAGAGTGCAAAAAGAACGGAAGTCCAAGACCAATTCTGAAGATTTATCGAATAAAAAGTCAAAAGACGGAAGTTTACTAAAAAGCCGAAGAACTCAAGTCTTATTTATGAAGAAATGTCAAGACGAGTTTAAAGAAATCCCGAGACAAAGTCATTAAAGTCCAAGATTTAAGAAGATTAAAGACTAAAGGACTTAATGGTGCAATTAAGGAAAGAAGAAAGAGGGGAGGAAGCTTCCTAAGCACCTCCCTAATCTCCCCTATAAATAGATTAGGATTTCATTTCATTTCTCTTGTTGGCTAGAGTGACACTAGTTCTTCCATTTTCATTTCCTTGCACATTTAAATACATGTCATTTACTTTTCATGTCAAATTTAAATACTTGTCTTGCACCTTAAATTCCTTTAATTTCAAGTAAGTTTCCTTTTAATTATTGTCAATCTTTACTTTTCTTGTCAATCTCCTATCTACCTTTCTTTAATCTTTAAGCTTTATGTTTATTGTTCATGTTCATGTTCTTATTTTATTGATTTGATTAAAGTGGGTTTTGATTATTTTGATTAGTTTTGTTAGTTTTATTGATTTGGTTTGTTTGATTATGATTAGTAGATATTATTTGTTTAGTTTGATTTAATCTTTTGTTTGATTTTGATTGATCTAGATTAGATTCGTAGCTTTTTCTTGTTCCTTGTTCTTCGTTGCTTGTTACTGTTTCCAGGGTTATTCCGGATCAAAAAAGGTTATTCCGAATCAAGGATTTCAGTTGTTTATTCCGCACGAAGATTGTTTGTTGAATATTCCGAATCAAAGGCTTCCATCCGGAATAAGTGACATATTCCGGATCAAGGGCATATTACGGATCAGCAACATTCCGAGTAAAGGAGTTCATCCGGAACATTCTTGCATTCTGAATCAAGGTCTTCATCCGGAATATTAAACATTACAGATCAGTGGACATTCCGGATCAAGGAAATTATTCCGGATCAACTTGTTCATTCGGAATATATTCTGAACGAAGGGCCAAGGAATTATTCCGAATCAAGAGTTCCGAATCAAACATTCCGGATCAAGGCTTTATTCCGAGCCAAGAATTTATTCCGGATAAGTGACATATTCCGGATAAAGGATTTATTCCGGATCAAGGGTTTTGGTAAATATTCCGAGTGAAGAAGAATCATTCCGAACGAAGGTGACATTCCGGATGAGTGATTATTCCGAACGAAGGATTATTCCGAATGAGCTGTTTTCAGGTTCTTTTAACTTTCAGTTTTTAATTTTTTCAAATTTTCAAGCTTTACTTTTCCCGCCTTTTTCCTTAGTCGCACTTTAAGTTTATTTGCCACAGATTTATTTTTTCATTGCCTTAGTTTTAAGTTTTAGTTGCGTTTTAAGTTTGCCCTTAGATAGATTTAAGTTTGCATTATTTACATTAATTGCCCTATAATTTCTCGTCACGCTTTTAAATACTTGCCATTTATTTTAAAATAGATTTTAGATTTAAATTAACGTCATTTACTTTTACGTCTTTCTTTTTTCGTAAAGATTAACAGTTTTCTATGAGAGACGCGTTGCTTTTTGGGATCCGTTCATTCGTGAGCGTTATTTTCTTGCTTAAAAAATTTCAAAAAACCATAAAAATTAAAATTGTTAAAAATCCATAAAAATTAAAAATTTCAAAAATCCAAATGATTTTATTTTTATTGTGTATATATACTCTCTTTGTGTTTGGTATTGTTTTCTTTTGCCTTTGTAGGTGTATGCGTACTAGATCTTCTAATTATCAAGAGCCCGAGACTCAAGAAGATTTAAGTATGGCAGGTGTTAACAACAACAATAATCGACCGCACCTCAATAATAACAACAACAATGTTCTTCCACAGCCCGATCTTCGGACAATGGAAGAGCTTTGTCAAACTACCATGTTTGAACGAGGAGGACCGATTGCGCCGATGCAAATCATGGCTCCGGATTTTTCGTTGAAGCACCACATGATTCAGCAAGTGCGAACAAATCCTTTTCGAGGAATGCCTGATGATGATGCCAACAAACACCTCGACAAATTCATTACAATCATTCAAAGCATGAAGTTGCCCGGTGCCACAATGGATGTTCTTCGCCTTCAACTCTTTCCACATACTTTATCACACCACGCCGAGAAATGGTTTGATCGTCTTCCAAAGAATTCAATTCATACTTGGGATGACATGACTCAACGCTTTTTTTCGCGCTACTTTCCACCATCCATGGTCACGAGCCTTCGCAATCAAATCAGCGGTTTCATGCAAGAACCCGATGAATCTCTCTTTGATGCTTGGGAAAGATATAATGTTTTGATTGATCGTTGTCTGAACCACAACATGCTTCCCGTAACCTTAATTGATACTTTCTACAACGGTTTAACTTTTCGAGATCGTGATACGATTAATGCAGCCGCCGGTGACATATTTATGAAAAGGAGACCCGAGGAGTGTAGAGAGCTTATTGAGAACATGACTACTCATCATAAAAACTGGGATTCCTCCGCTTCTTCAAGGAACAACCCGAGAGTCAATGTTTCTTCTACTTCAGCAAACCCCGACATGACCGAATTCACCCGCATGATGACCGAAATGAATAAAAATATCTTGCTTCTGGCTACAAACCAACAACATCAAGTTAAAGCGATTGCCAATCCTTGTGAGACGTGCGGCAGTCCTCACTCATACACTGATTGTCCTTCTACTCAAGGAAATCCGGAAAATGTGTATGCAGCTTATGGTAATTATTCATCGGAAAATTACCAAGCTCGACCACAAGGGGATCGAAATTTGCTGAGTTACCGCTCCAACAACTATCTTTCACCCGGTTTTTCTCCTCAAAACCAAAACCCCAACAACAATTACACTAGAAGCAACCAAATCCCACCTAGAGCTTCTAATCCTTATCACCCACCCGCTCAACAAGCCCCACCCATGAATCAAGATGTTGAAGCCATAATGAGAACCCAAGGTGAGCAAATCAAGAATCTACAGAGCCAAATTATCAATTTGAAAGGAGATATCACCAAGCAAGGGAATGACATTAGATCCGATCTTCGAGATAATATACAATCCTCCTTCAGCAATCAAACGAATGATTTGAAGAATATGCTGGCTAGTTTCTTGCCCACCACTCAACCTTCTACTTCGAGTTCTCTACCTTCAAACACCGTCACCAATCCGCGAGCGAATGTGAGTGCTATTACTACCCGTAGGGGAGTTACCATAGTAGGACCACCTATTCCGCCCACATCATCTACAACTCCTCTACCACCATTTATCCCTACTACTCCCACACCTATTATTAGAACACCATTACCGTCTCCGCCTCGTCGTGATGAGGTACCCACCAAGAATCCTACACCTTCCACCTATAAACCCAACATCCCATATCCTTCTCGCTTAGGCAAGACCAAAATGCACACCAAGGATGACATTCAAGTGTCGAATTATTTGAAGATGATCTCTCAAATGAATTTCAACATTAGCCTTGTTGAAGCACTTGTCCACATGCCGAAATTTGTCAAAGCATTCAAGGAATTGCTTAACAAGAAGGAGAAGCTGATTGAGCTCGCCAACACACGCTTAAATGAAAACTATTCTGCAGTTATTCTTAAAGAACTTCCGGAAAACTTGGAGATTCCGGTCGTTTTGTGTTGCCTTGCATTTTTAACAAAACCGAAGAATTTACTGCCCTAGCTGATCTCGGGGCCAGTATAAATCTGATGCCATTAAGTGTTTGTAAAACACTATCATTACCCGACCTTACTCTAACAAAGATGACTCTTGAGCTTGCCAATCGCACTCTCGCTTACCCCGTTGGTATTGCCGAAGATGTGTTCATTAAAGTTGGCACCTTCACTTTTCCGGTCGACTTTGTTGTTGTTGATTATGAAATGGACCCTCGTATTCTTTTAATACTTGGTCGGCCATTCTTAAGAACCGGATGAGCTCTAGTTGATGTTGCCGAAGGTGAGCTCATCTTAAGAGTCGGGGATGATGCACAAGTGTTTGAAATGGGGAAGCGTACAAGTAAATCCTTTGGAGGCCGAGAATCAGCGAATATGATTAATGTGCTCGATGATTTTGTCATCTACAACAATCCTCTATCCGACTCGTGCATTGATAATCCACTGTTTCAAGATGATGTGGATGATTCTCTATCCAATTTGGAACCTTCACCCATTTATGATTCTCCATCGATCTTTGATGCTTATGATGATGATTCTAGCTCAGATTCGGATGATTATGATGACCTTACTTCCGAGTATCCCGACATGCCCACGTATGATGATTTCGATGAGGCCGATACTCTTTCGAGTGATTCTTCTCATGATGAAGATCCTCCGCCATCACTTGATCCTACTTTGGATGACTACTCATTTGAGGAAGACTTCTCTACTTTTCTCAATACTTACTTCCCTCATGAGAGTGATGCTCCTCCTTTAGACTTTGATGATTATGGTCTTGATCCTACTTTGGATTTGAATAAAATTCTTTCAAAGGAGAAGCAACCAGACGACATCAACATCCGCAACACATATGATTTAACACCTCTTTGTCCACCTTCTGAGGACGAGGTTGTGCATCTTCTTAGCGGATCTTCTTCACATTCTGCTGAGCCTGAGTGCTATTTTCCCCTAAAGGAAAAGGTGTTCGACCCCGGTATCGATATTCTTCAGCCATCTCAGTATCCGTCTTATAAAATAAAAGGAAATATCTTTGGAACTTATGGAAATCTTCTTGCACCTCTTCACCCTTGCTCCCACCGTGCTCCGTCGTTGCTTAAGGGAACCTTGCCTACTCTTCTTTGGCTTGACTTGTTCGCCTTAAGCTTGTGCTATTTGATGGACGAAAACTATGTCTTTGATCCCGGTGGATATGTTTCATGCTGCTTCCTATGATAATCAAGGTCGAGTCAGGCTCACGACTCGGTAATCAAAAATCAAGCGCTTCTTGGGAGGCAACCCATGTATCTATCTTTTAGCTTTCTTTATCCTAAGTGTAGGGGAGACCCGTTGGTGTTTGTTATTTCCTCTCTTCTGCTATTCAGGGATTCGAGCGCTCAATGATCCACTCTTGATGATTTTTGACGACCCGTGATTCCGTGTTCCCTTCTTCCCGGTTCTATCCTAAACTCTTTTCGATTCACTATTTCATATTTTCCAATATTCAAATAGGAATCTCGTTAGTTGTCTTTTTCTTAGCAAGATTTAAACAACGTGCATAATGTCCTAAGTGTAGGGAGTTTAGTCCCACATGCTTAAACATTGAGGACAATGTTTATATTAAGTGTAGGGGGACTTCTATCGAAGTTAAGTGGCCTTTTCCTTGTATTTGTCCTCATTTTAACTGGAAAATCAATTTTTCGACATTTTTCATAATTTTTGATCTATTTTGGCCTATTAGTTTTTCCCTTTGTATAGTTATTTTCTTTCTTTGCTAGAATAAAATTTTGAATAAAGTGGTTTTAATTTTCAAAGTTGTGAATCTTTTGACTCAACCAGAGTTTACTTATCTAAGTTTACTCTAGCTAGTATCCTTAACGTGTTCAAGTCAAGTTTTGCTAGGCTTTTATATAGGGAGCTATAAAACGCGAAAGTCTTAACTCTCACGGATTAAGAACAAGAACTTTTCGCAAGTTCCTATAATTGATCCTAGAGAGTCGTTTATCAAGGGAACTTTAAAATGCGATTTCTAAACTTGAAAAAGTCTAAGAGTTTGCAAGATCCTATAGGCGACTCGAAAACCCAAAACTTTGATTTAATAGGCTAAGCATCCACGAGTCTCATTCCTTGAGATTTTAAACTATGGAGAGCGAGAGATGATAGAGTCAATTATAAGTTTGGTATCCTTTCGTGAATTTATGTGAGTTAATTATGAGCCTATTCTCCCATCGCATGCTAATAAATTTATATGTAATAAATAAGGTTGTACGATTTGAAAAGTTACTTAGCTTCTAGCCCAAGATCGTTTAAAAGTTGCTCGGTATGGATTAGAGTTCATAGCCAAGGCATAACTTATTGAAGCGGGATGCGATGATTGGCGAGTCCAAAAAGGCCCTAACAAGGCATGAGGGCTACATTTTGTTGCTAAAGATCCCAAGTGATGTGAAGAATCATTTATCGAAAATCAATATGAAGGATCGAGACACACGACGAAAAGCAAATACTCCCGTAAAGATCATGGAGAAGTCTATCCAAAAAGGCCCTAACAAGGTATGAGGATAAATAGATCCATGTCCAAAAAGGAGGCGGATCGTTGTATATCAAAGTCCCAAATAAAGATTGGAGAAAAATGAAGAAGTCGTGGTCCAAGTATGAAGAATCTCTCAAAACTTCAAGTGAAGAAATTCCTATTATGAAGAGAAGACCATTATTTCTTGAACGTCTCTCAAGATTTGAAGTATGAAGTCGCTGCCAAATATCGGTCCGAGAAAGGTCTCAAATCGCGAAGCGAGTTATGCCAAGATATGAACTTTTGAGGTCCCGATAAGCAGTTTTAAAAGATTTTGTCCTTTAGATAACTATTGATTAAATTGTCCCAATTTATTTTCAGCCTAATAAACTATCAAAATAAGTCAACAATGCATCCTCGTGATCATTCAAGACAACAATAAAATATAAGAGATACCCCTAGGAATAAGGGAGTCTAAGTGAATAATTAGCCCACATGAGTTCGTGTTAGTTTGCTGGCTTATAATAACAATGATCTCGTTTTTAAGCTTGGTTTGGAGAAAGTGAAAAATTGAGGATGATGATTATTCATGACATTTTCAAAACCCTAAGGTATGATTTTGATTTCTTTACTTGTTTTGTTATTTTCTATCTATTTAATAAAGGCCAACGTGGATTTATTGTGATGAAAAATGTAAACGTGCTTTGTAACTAATGCATTGCAAGGACATTGCAATGGTCAAGTGTAGGGGATTTGATAGGTGTGTAAACACCCATCCTTTTTACCACTTAATTACAATAATAACCGAGCAAAAACGTGTATTTTATGTCATTTATGTCGGAATTATGCGTGGTTTTTGTTTTTGTTGTGATTTAGGACGAAAATGTGAAAAGGGGAGAAAACACGGGCATTTACGGGCTTTTGTCGAAGAAAAAGACGAAAGACGAAGTCAAGAAATCAAGAGTGCAAAAAGAACGGAAGTCCAAGACCAATTCTGAAGATTTATCGAAGAAAAAGTCAAAAGACGGAAGTTTACTAAAAAGCCGAAGAACTCAAGTCTTATTTATGAAGAAATGTCAAGACGAGTTTAAAGAAATCCCGAGACAAAGTCATTAAAGTCCAAGATTTAAGAAGATTAAAGACTAAAGGACTTAATGGTGCAATTAAGGAAAGAAGAAAGAGGGGAGGAAGCTTCCTAAGCACCTCCCTAATCTCCCCTATAAATAGATTAGGATTTCATTTCATTTCTCTTGTTGGCTAGAGTGATACTAGTTCTTCCATTTTCATTTCCTTGCACATTTAAATACATGTCATTTACTTTTCATGTCAAATTTAAATACTTGTCTTGCACCTTAAATTCCTTTAATTTCAAGTAAGTTTCCTTTTAATTATTGTCAATCTTTACTTTTCTTGTCAATCTCCTATCTACCATTCTTTAATCTTTAATCTTTATGTTTATTGTTCATGTTCATGTTCTTATTTTATTGATTTGATTAAAGTGGGTTTTGGTTATTTTGATTAGTTTTGTTAGTTTTATTGATTTGGTTTGTTTGATTATGATTAGTAGTTGTTATTTGTTTAGTTTGATTTAATCTTTTGTTTGATTTTGATTGATCTAGATTAGATTCGTAGCTTTTTCTTGTTCCTTGTTCTTCGCTGCTTGTTACTGTTTCCAGGGTTATTCCGGATCAAAGAAGGTTTATTCCAGATGAGCTGTTTTCAGGTTCTTTTAACTTTCAGTTTTTAATTTTTTTTAATTTTCAAGCTTTAATTTTCCCGCCTTTTTCCTTAGTCGCACTTTAAGTTTATTTGCCCCAGATTTATTTTTGCCTTGCCTTAGTTTTAAGTTTTAGTTGCGTTTTAAGTTTGCCCTTAGATAGATTTAAGTTTGCGTTATTTACATTAATTGCCCTTTAATTTCTCGTCACGCTTTTAAATACTTGCCATTTATTTAAAAATAAATTTTAGATTTAAATTAACGTCATTTACTTTTACGTCTTGCACATTTATTTTAAAAACAACAAAAAATATTTGTTTCACCAAAAACAATTGAGTCGCATTTTGAACCGGAAATCAATTTGTTAAGATACCGAGAAATGAACTTTTTCAACTTAGCAAAATCAGAATATTAGTCACCATCTTTAATGGGGGTAAATTTTGTCAAGTAATCTTCCTTCCCTGTCATGTGCCTAGAGCATCCACTATCCCAATAGCCATAATCATTAACCTGCTTTTGAATGCCCTGCACATAAAGAAAACAAATTAGTTTTCTTTGGGAACCCAAGCCTGAGTAGACTTGGATTCATTTGGTTGTGCAACAAGAACAGACTTAGTCCTGATGACAACCCCTTGTTCATCCCTTTTTGGATTAAACACCCAGTTAACCCCAATTGGTTTAGTTATGACCTTTGAAATATACTGAAATATGTTACAGGTCATAGAAATCCCATCTAAATTAGGTTTTTGAACTTGTTTAGGTCTCCATGTCAAGCTAGAAGAAGCTTTAGACCCCTTTCCCTTTGGTTGCAAATATTTGACATTACTTGGTCTAGACATGTTCCTGTCAGCGTTTAATTTGTTCTTGTCAACGCTGACATTACCCATATCAGCGTTGAACCTAGGGTTTGCTACAAGAACCCATTGTCTGTTAGACCACGTATTGGTCTTCTGAAAAGGCCTTTGTCCATAAGTATTAGACCCTTTAGTAAAGAATGAGGCTGGTCTAATGACTTTTGGACTTTGCTTGAAAAAAGATTTGGGTTTGACCATGGTTGACTTTCTATCGGCGTTAACCTTTGAAGCGTTGACACACTTATAAGCTAAATGTGAAAAACTTCCACAAGTATAACAGGCTTTTCTAGACATAGCTCTAGGTCTAGATGAAAAGAAACCTGTCCCATTATCACTAATTTGACTTTTTGGTGACCTAGGTTTTCTATACATTTCTGCATATTTAATACTAGGTTTTCTATCAACGTTAAAGCCAAGGTCAACAGTCTTGCCAGTAGTAGGATTGGTCACTTTTATAGGTGTAGACTCATTTGGGCTGTCACTAAGCATGCCACCCTTAACAAACAAAGTAGGGTTGGCTTTCTTCCATTGGTCTAAATCTGTTAATTTCTGCTTGTATTCCTCTACTAGGTAATAACTCTTGGTGGAGGAATAAATTCCTCTTCTTGGAGTTCTGGTATACCAGTCCAAGACAAATCCTTTCTAAGGACGCCATAAAAGTTCCCAGCAGGTGGTGGAACATCAACATACTTTTTCATCCCAATCCCACTCATATCCCTAGAATCCCTTTGTTCACTAACACGTTTTTCTAGGGTTTAAGAAGCTTTATCAATTTTTTGAATTTTAAGATCCACATTATCTTTATTTTTGATAGCCTCATCTAACTTAGCTTGTAAAACACCATTGGATCTTTACAAAATGTTTCGAACCTCAACACTAGCATTTAAATCATGAGTTAAAATATTGATCTGATCTTTTAGGTCAAACTCCATTTTATAATATTCAGCCACAATCTTTTCAGTTTGAGTAAGAGCAAGTTGATAATTACATAACTTGCATCTTTCATTAACAGCATCTGCTGTTAATTTTAAGACTTCTTTGTTAAGCTTTTCAGTATTTAGACGACAACCCTTACTACAAAATGCATCATCATATACCTTATTGTTTGATGAAGATGAAGAATGTGCCATGAGAGCATAGTGAACATGCTCCTCTTCTTCCTTTTCTACAACCAAAGCTTTGTTCTCTTCCTCATCCTTGGCCAAATAGCTCCAATCCCATACAACACCATCAATGTCTTGCATAGCAACCATAGCTTTGGGATCCTGAACCTTGATGACTTGGCTCGAGGGTATTCCAGCATCAGATCTTCTTGGAGATCTACACTCTCTCATAAAGTGTTCCATTCAATGACAATTATAACACTCAACCTTGGATTTATCAAATCCAGCAGTGTCCTTAGCATTAAAAGTCATTTTCTTCTTGAATCTTCGATTCCATCTATTTTCCCTTATGCTTGCAAGAGCCATATTCCACTTTATGTCCATCTCCTCCAAATGCTCATCACTAATTTGCTCAAGGTCCTCATATGTAATCACTAAACCATTGGGCAATGAAGCAATGTTTGCACACACAGTAAATAGATCAATACCAGCAGGCTTAACTCTTGGTGAGTCAACATTGTATGTGTCAGCGTCTGAATGTGAGGCGCTGACAAAACTTGATCCAACGTTGACACAAGGTGATCCAGTAACGGGGTGCATGTATGACTCCCTTTGATTAAATTGACCTTCACTATGTGAGAAGAAGGCCATATTACCATTGGTAGACTTGCTTCCTTGATCCAAAAGGATTTCACTTTCTACAAGCCTCACTTTATTATAAACATCATCAAAGGTGGAACTTTTGTGGGTATTATTAGAAATCATAGACCTTGCTTCAATCTTCCATGCATCACCAAGACTTTTAAGGAAAGTGGTGATGATATCAGCATCATCATGCACTGTTCCCATAAATGACAACTTGCTTGTAATGTCAAGAAGTCTGCTTTTCACTCCACTTAGCTTTTCATTGGGAAGTGCTTTAAATGCAGCATACTCATGCAAGAGTTGCTTCTTTTTCTCTAAGGCAGTATCATCATTACCACCATAAGCAACTTGAAGAGCTGCCCAAAGATCTTTGGCAAAATAATAGCCTCTATACTTGTGCTGATTGGCTTGTACAAAGAAAGTTTAAGGATGCTTAGAGTTTTCATGTCATTCCTTCTCTTTGCTATGTCCTCAGCTGAGATAGATCTCCCATCTTTAGGTTGTTCTTTTCGATCAGCTTCACTTGAGCCTGGAGTTGATCTTGCCAAGATAGCAACTGCAATCTTTCCAGCCTTATTGAATGTGTTTCCATATTCAATAACTACCCATAGGGTGTGATCATGGATTTATAGATACTGCTCAAAGTTAAACTTCCACAGCTCAAAGTTTTCTGGATCTAGCATGGGAATCTTGATGTTAGGGCTTGAGGAGGAGGAGGTTAACTCAGGAGTAGACATATTTTTTTGAATTTTAGGGTTTCTTGAAAATTAGGGTTTTTGGTGATGTAGGGTTTTTGTGTTCTTTAGATCAAAGTTTCTCAACAAGCTCTGATACCACTTGTTGATCACAAACTTAGATCGATTTAGCTTGTGTAAACGAGATTAAATCAAGTTAAACACTTAGAGAAAATTTGTTGTATATGTAACAATTCAAGTATTATGCGGAATTAATACTTAAACAAGAACACACAAACAAGATAACCAAACTTTCACTTTAATTGACAAAATCAAACTTGCGTACAATGAAAGTGTAAAACGTATATTAAACTAAAACCTAAAGGCCTCCTTTTATAGATTAAGGAACCTTTTACAAGAGTCTACGTATCAGCTATTCTTGGTAAAGATAAACATAAGAAATACATTGTCGATCGTATCTTTACTAAAAACATTCTAGAAACATAAAACGTGTAGACTAAGTCTTCTATCAGTGCTTGACTTCTTCTTATCAACACTTGACTTCTTTCTGTCAACGCTTGTTCTGTCAACGCTTGATTTCTTCTTATGAACGTCCAAATTGCTCTTGTCAGCGTCCAAGTGTCTTGGCTATATTTTATTCCCAACATATGCCATGAGTGCAACCGAAGAATCCTTCGAGTACCGAAGTCCCTGATTAATGGTTCCTTTAAGATACCGAAAGATTCGTTTAACAGTAGCTAAGTGTAACTCAGTAGGCCTAGTTTGATACCGAGCACACATACATATAGCAAATTGAAGATTAGGTCGACTTGTTGTGATATACAGAAGGGTACCGATCATTCCATGATAAAGTGTCGGATCAACGGAAATCCCATGTGGATCTGCATCTAGCTTAGCTCGTTCCACCATTGGGATATCCACGGGGTCGCAAGATTCCATATTATACTTCTTTAGTGATTCAAGGGCATACTTGGATTGATTGATAAAGATATCCCTAGGACTCTGAGATATCTGAAGACCTAAGAAGAATGATACCTTGTGCATCATTGAAATCTTAAACTTGGAAGACATGAGTGTCCCAAACTCATCGAATAAAATTTGGGTCGAGGCAGCAAATATAATATCATCAACATATATTTATACCATAATCATATCTTTACCTCGTTTCTGAATGAACAGCGTGGGATCCACCTTGCCTTTAGCGAAGCCCTGTGTAATGAGGAATTGTGATAATAGATCATACCACGCGTGTGGAGCTTGCTTCAACCCATAGAGAGCCTTCTTAAGCTTGTACACGTGATTAGGATATTTAGAATTCACAAAACCGTCTGGCTGTTGAACATAGACCTCTTCCTTGAGTTCACCATTTAGAAATGCCGTCTTTACATCCATTTGATAGACGGTCATATTCATGTGGGCAGCATAAGCGAGGAATAGTCTAATAGCTTCCAAACGGGCAACCGGTGCAAAGGATTCCATAAAGTCGATGCCTAATAATTGCTTGTATCCACGAGCTACTAGTCGAGCTTTGTTCTTCAATATTCCGCCTAACTCGTCGAGTTCCACCTTGTAAACCCATTTCAAAGTGAGTAACTGCACTTGATCCGGACATGGGACAAGTTCCCATACATCAAGACGTATAAATTCATTAAGTTCTTCTTGCATAGCTTCTATCCAACAAGATTGGGTAAATGCTTGTTGCCACGTCTTAGGTTCAACTTCACTGAGAAAAGCATCAAAATGACAAAACATTGCGCTTTCTTGTAGCTGACTTCGTGTGGATACCGGACGATTAGGGTCACCAACAATAGAATCTATAGAATGATCTTTTGTCCACTTGCTATCATGTTCACGAATCCGTGGATTGGAGTAAACCGTAGTAGGAGCTTCCTCTAAGATGGACGACCCGACTTGATTAGATTCGGGAATTAGTACACCAAAGAATGGAAGTTCACACATTTGAGTGAATTCCAAGTCGTGATCATCATCATCCGCTTCATCATCAACAGACATGACATGAGTAGTTGATTCGGGTGTTGGTTTAGAATTACTTGTTGAAGGTATATCTTGACCAATAGTAGGTGTAGACGTATTAGATTGTGCTTCGGTTACTGTAGCTACAACTTCGGTAACGGAAGCTATTACTTCAGGTTCTCGAGCAACAATTCTTGGAGGAGTAAATAATTCATCAAAGAACGGTTGAAACGACGTATCCCATTCATTCCTAGAAGGTGGTGTGAATGATGATGAAGTGGGGTTGTTTGGGAAAAGACCAGAGCTAATGTTACTGGGTCCCATTTCATGAAGTGCGGGTTCAGAGCTGCTTTGCTCAGAAGCCATTGTCGTCAGCTAATCAAAATCGACATTCATAGTTTCAAGGATCTTGCGAGAATTACGGTTGTAGATTCGGTATGCTTTCTTTGCGGGTGCATAACCATTGAAAATACCAATATCAGCCTTTGGTTGAAGTTTTCCCAAATTGGCACCATCATTATTTGGATAGCAAAGAGAGCCAAATACATGAAGATATGATAAATCTGGTACTTTTCCATGTAGAAGCTCATACGGTGTTTTACCATGGCATTTTCGAATTAGTGACCGGTTTTGGGTCTAAACTTCTGTAGATACTACTTCTGCCCATAAAAATAAGGGAGCCTTAGCGTAAATAAACATCGTTCGAGCTGCTTCCATAAGTGTGCGATTTCGCCTTTCAACGACATCGTTTTGTTGTGGAGTATGGGCAACGGATGTTTCATGAGATATGCCAACTTCTTCATAATACTTACGCAAGGTTTATTCACAAATTCGGTTCCATTATCTGTATGAATGCGTCAGACAGTAGTGTTGAGACGCACTTAAATCATCTTGAGAAAGTCGATGATGAATTTAGGTGCCTCATCTTTTGTTGCAAGAAATTTCACCCATGTAAACCGAGAGTAATCATCCACCATGACGACGATGTACTTTTTACCACCAAGACTTTCAACACGCACTGGCCCACAAAGATCCATATGCAACAAATAAAGTTTCTCTTGATTGGTGTCTTCAGTCTTGGGTATGTATGATTTCTTAGTGCTTTTCCCCATTGTACACGCGGAACACAAATGATCCTTGTGAAATGTAAGTTTAGGAAGTCCACGAACAAGTTCGTTTTTCGCCAAATGATTAATAGCGTCAAAGTTAAGATGAGATAACTGTCGATGCCATAACCATGGCTTAGTCTTTGATGCTTTGGAGAAAAGACATACGGGAGAAGCGACCATCATATCTTGTAGAGACAAAGTGTACAAATTATTTCCTCGAGTACCTTTCAATAAATCTACCCCTTCCAAATTTCGAATGAAGCAGGTATGCTCACGAAAAGCGACTTCAAGTTTTGAATCACAAAATTGTCCCACATAAAATAAGTTGTGACCAAGTCCTTCCACATAATACACTCTTGAAATAATAACATTCCCAATATGATATTCACCATAACCCATTATCTTTGCAATATGATCATTTCCGAATCGAACCGTACTAAGAAACTTACTGACGAAATTTCTGAGCTGAGAGCGATCTCCGTTCAAATGCTTGGAGCAACCAGAGTCCAAATACCAGAGAACAATTTGGACCACCTGTTTTCATCAACAACAGTAGACAATGCATTGGAAACTATTGGTTCCGGAGTGTTAGCAGAGACATATACATAATTATAAGAATTGATAACATTTGTGTTATCCTTAGGTTTCCAGGTTTTTCTAATGTGAGTTTTACCAATCACAGGTTTTATTATTCCAACTTTCTGAGGTTTTGGATTATTATTGGGCACTACAGTGGGAGTAGACCTATTTAAAGGGCACTTGGTTCCTACAGTAGTGTCAGTGTTCCTAGTTAAAGGACACGCTTGTTTTTTGGTAGCCTTGGTACTCCTAGTTAAAGGGCACGCTTTTCCTACCACTGAAAGTTCTACCAGTGGAACGCCACATCTATCCAACTTAGGTTAACACTTTCCTAGTCGGTTTCCATTCTAAACCATTTTTACGGGCATTCATCTCATTCACATGGTCAATAAGGCAAGAATCATGAAGACTAGAAAACATACATTCATTACAATTCCAACATTTCAAATTAGAATTCACAATAGGCTTAGAACACTGCACAACCGCAGAGACTTTAGGTTTAGCTACACGATTCTTTTTATTCAAAACAGAAATAACATTCCTAGGGTGGGCTTCTACTTTCTTCTTCACTTGACTACTAGAGGATGGCAAGATCCTATCATTCTTTATGTTTCTTGTAAGCTTAGATCTTTGAGCCTTAGTAGTGGTGTTTACTCATGTAGAAGGCAACACGGGAATATTAGAAGCTGATTTTGATTTTGCCTTATCTTTAGTGACCAATGTTTGAGATGGTTTAGTCATATGACCCTTGTTAATTGGTGTGACGGCAATGAGGTTCCTTTTGATCGCACTAGAGGACAATGTTGAGACGGTGGCTGCGTTATCCACAACATTCTTACCTTTTATGGTACGAAGTATGTCCTTTAACTCAGCCAAAGCCAAATTTTTATCACAAATTTGTTCCCTCAAATCAGATATTTCCATCGACCTTCGATTCAATCGTTCAATCAATGATTGATTCTGTGCAGTGTTATCAGCACATGCGAGCTTTACTGAATCGAAGAGTTGTGTATTTTTCTGTTTGAAGTTATCAACTTTGGATAAGATCTTGGAAACTCGATTATCTAGATCAAGTTTAACAATCTCAACGGCCTCAAGTACTTGCACACAGTTAATCTCCTTAGATTTCTCTATTCCTATGGGCAATAATTTAGCAACCTTGTCACTTGGCTGACGCTGTTTTGATTTTAAATTCAATCGAAAATTCTTTTGAAAATTTGGATCATCTATATTAACACCTTCGAAAGACGTTTCAAAGATTTCTTGAATAATATGTTGCTTACATTCAAGCGATATACAATGTTTTTGAATCTCATCAAAACGTTTTGAAAGCAAAGAATACGAATCTTGAAGCTTTGAAACTTCAGCGTTAGATTTGTGACAAGTATTATCTACCACGTTATCCATAGATTCAACATTATGCACAATAGAAACATTATCAACACTATCATTCACACAGACAGAAACAATATCAAACGACATCACTTGCTTCAGAAGCTGATAATTTTGGCGTGAAATTTGTTCTATTTAAATTAAACCGTTTTCATAAGCATCATTCATTTTATTGAAAACACGTCTAACTTCTTCTATTTCCAAAATCAAATCTTGATCAATATTGCTAAGACAAGCTTTAATATTGTTTACAAAAGGAACAATTTTGTCTCGAAACGCAGCTCTAGTGTGCTCAAAATTCCATTCACCTTCCGTTATGGACGAAGCCGTCATACGTTCCTTAATGACCTTGTCAAAATAAGCAAAGTGTTGGTGCACCGCATTTAAGCTATCTGACACCTTACTTACCGGTGGAATTAACTTAGTTAAATCCTTTTTGACAAGTGTAGGAGGCGTACTATGAAGGGTTTTCCTTTGACAAACTTTGAGGGACAAAGGCTGATAATTGAGCTAATTCCTTTTGTAAGCGAATATGGGTCTTTTTATCAAATTGATCTTTATTATGCTTAACATAATCAAGCTTATGGAATGTTGGGAGCATTTTAGATCGAGTTTCTTCCGCAAGTGACATTGTCTCCTCAGTATCACGAACATAAGGTGCTTCTTTCGATTTGCCAATTAGGGTCACATCATAAAGAGTAGGAATATATTCCTGAGCTTGTTTTGCATAACCGGGATTAGCTGGTAAATCTTGAAGACGCTTAAGTTCTAGTTCTTCAAAAGATTTAGTTAAAAGATGAATCTTTTTTGTGGAAGCGTATTGTTTTAAAAGTTGTTGTTCCTTGAATTTAAGAAGTTTGGTAGCATTAATTTCTGATTCAAGCTTTTAAGACTCGAGAGTTTCGAAATCCGTTTTAAGTTTTTGAAAATCATTGACAACCGACTGTTTTTATTTTAATTCATCGGAAAGACTATCTCTTAATGATTCTATTTCATTTAAGTGTTCTATCTTTTCAAAACGAAGTTGGTCAAATTCAGAATAAGTTATTTTCTCTGCTTGAGGGACCATTTCAAAAGCTTTGACCTTTTCCTTATACAACGCAAGCTCAGCGGTTAGATTGGCATTTAAATCTACGGTTTGTAGGAGGGCCACATTCATGTCATCAATAATATGTTTAGGCACCATAACCAAATCATGTTGATCATAAGATTCCATACCTGTCGTAGCATTTGGTTGAGGTTCACTCAAATGTGTTGGTTTGGATACCAAATCATTTGAGTTACTAGTTCCCGAATGTTGTTCGAGATTTTCATTCTCATGCTCAACTTGATGTGGATAATCATGAACAGTACTAGATGTATTAGATGTGGTTGGTACCTCACTGACGACATCAGAACCGTAGTGAGAGATATTAGCAACGAGAGCAGCTTGGGCTGTGTGAATGTCATCGCAATCCAAATCATATGCATCAAGATCATCTGCTTGATATGCTGCATTAAAAGTAGAAACGACTGCAATGCCTTCATTATCTGCTGCCCCTGGGTCTACAAGAAATGTTAACTCCTTTGTATCCAAAATCTTTCCCTTAGACTGAGCATCGACCAAATACATCTTCTCATGAAACCACGTTGCATCCCTTCTCCTTTTTGGCTGAGTGCATTGCCTAGCCATATGACCTTGTCCTTGACAATTGTAGCAAGTCACAACCTTTTGAGGACCAACAGTGCTTCCATTTCCACTAGCTTGAGAATTCATAGCTTAAGCGTTCACGGTCCTTGTAGTGGGTCCATATGAATTTTGCCTCCCCTGAATGGATTGGACCGTCACTTGACCATCTTGAATAGTGGCTTGTTGGCGAGGATTTAAAGAAGGAGCTGATTGTTCGTTGCTGGAAATCCTCTAGTTGCAACAAGTTTTGACAAGTAGGCAGTGAGATGGTTTAAGACATCAGTAGGTGTATCATTTGGAGTAAAGACCGGTGCTTGAAGTGGTGGAAGTTCATTGGAGTAGAAGGCTTATGATTGTGGTGCTTCAATTGTAAAATATCCTTGTTGAGGAGTATAGTCCATTGGAGAAGTGATAGCTTGTGATGATGATGCCTGATGTGTTGGTTGTTGTGGATAAGGCTGTTGAAGAACACTTTGTTGAAATGTTTGTTGTGGCATCATTAGTGGTTGATAAGATGGTTGTTGTGGTTGACGATAGGTGTGTTGTGGTTGCTGCTGCAAGTATGATGGTTGTTGATAAGTGTAAGCCATGTTTTGGGGGGTCATTTGTTAAGACGCATACATGGAAAGTGGATCACGAACTAGTGGGGTTGACAATCGAGCCTCAATCACGTGACTTTCGTGTTGTTGAAGAAAAGCTTGAAGTTGATCCACGTTTGGTTGATGCAAATCCTTAGCCAATTTAACAGCTGTCACGTATTTGCTCCATTCAGAAGGAAGAGTATTCAAATACTTGGTGTTTAACTGAAATGTCGGAATCGCCATGCCATAAATGTTAAGCTCATTCAACAACAAAGTGAATCTCAAGTAGTAGTCATTAAGAGTCTCCCCGGGAACATAGATAAACTTATCAAATGTATCATATAGCTTACACTCTCGTTCTTGTTTAGTTAACAAGATGCCTTGCATTAGAACACGAATTCTATCCCATAACTCTTTGGCAACTTTATGTTTACTAGACGAGTTTGTAGACCTCTGGAGGAAGGGCTTGGAGAATGATGTTTGTAGCTTTTTTATCACACTTATCTTGAATCTTATCATCTCTAGTTAATTCACCCGTTGTGCGAGGACGAGTAACAGTACCTTCCGTCACAGTACCATATACTAATGGTTCATTGAGCATCGATGCCCAAATAAGATGTCCATTTTCTTTGTTCAACCTATAAAGTTCCCTTCGGAAAGCCCAATCCTCGTACATAGTCTTCACCAACATTGGTGGACGATTGTCCGTACTCGAGAGGATGGACTTATCCGTAAGTGATGTGTACTCCATTTCGATAATAGAAGATTTACAACTTTGGATCGAACAATGAGAGAAAGTAAATGTATTTTATTTCGTGTGTTGAAGTCGAGAAACAATGTTAAAATTCCCTAAGATATCTTCACGATAAGCCAAAAAATCCAAAGCAAACTCAAAAACTCACGAGTTCGAATTTTTTCTAGATGAAAATTTTATGATATTCGGAATAATTGGGAAATTCGGATAAATGGCACAAATTCGGATAAAGTAATGGTTTTCGGATAAAGTGCTATCTTCGGATAAACTGCTAATTTCGGATAAATTGATGGTCTTCGGAAAAAGTGCTATCTTCGGATAAACTGCTAATTTCGGATAAACTGATGGTCTTCGGAAAAAAATGCAATTTTCGGATAAAGTGACTTTTTCGGAATAACACAATGTTTTCGGAATAACACAATGTTTTCGGATAAACTGCTATTTTCGGATAAAGTAGCAAATTCGGAAAAATGATGTTTTTCGGAAAAAACTGATTTTCGGATAAATATGTTTTTCGGAATAAAGTAGATTTTCGGAAAAAACGAAGATTTCGGATAAAATTACCTTGACTTTTTCGTATAAAACCTCCTTTTCGGATAAACCTTCTTTTTCGGATAAACCTTCTTTTTCGGATAAATCACCTTTTTCGGAATTATTGCTTCTGATAAACACCACTTTTCGAATAATTTTCTTCTGATAAACACCAATCTTCGGAATAAAGCAAAACCATTTTCCGAAAATCACTTTTTCGGAATAAATCAAAACCCTTTTCCGAAATACAACTGCTTGCCGACTTCTTCCCTTGTTTCTCTGATCACAAACCACGAACGAATTTTTATGCTAAAAATTGATCCAAACACCAAAAAAATTTGTGATTTTAACCAAAATAAGAATACCCAATCTCTATCACACCTATTTAGATGATTTGTATCAAGATTGAACCATAAAAACACAAAAAAAAATTAGATCAATTGATTTTGGATCAAAATAGACACAAAAATCAAGAACACAAACACATAAACAATACAATCATCCCATGGCTCTTGATACCATTTGTTAGATATTTTAAATCTATGTATATTTTAGAGATAGAACGAGATAGAAAGATGGTAGATTCTACACACACTATAGAGAGAGAAAGTAAAGAACTATGTGTAATATTGAATGAAACCACACCTCTCCATCAAAGGAGAGGGCTTTTATACCAAGTCCATAAAGTGGGCTTGGTTTACATATTGGGTCGTCGACCCATACATCATATGGGCTCGGTTTGGGCTTTGTTTAATAAATGTAAATAAACTAAACTACGAGCTTCTACTATATCTATTGTTGGAGTGACCGAACCTTTCTAATACATAAAACGTATTTCTAACATGAATCGAGTTTTCCATGGATTCTTAGACAAACTTGTTATTGTTGTCATCGATGACATCCTGGTCTTCTCTAAACCTAGAGATGAACACGAAAATCATCTTCGCACTATGTTACATATTCTAAGACAGAAGAAACTGAATACTAAATTTTCCAAGTACGAATCTTGGTTAATTAAAGTGACATTTCTAGGCCACATTGTTTCAGTAGAAGGGATTTACCATGGATCATGTGAAGGTGGAGGCTAGCACCAAATGGCCAAGACCAACGTATGCGGCTGAAGTACGAAGTTTTCGGGATTTAGTTGGTGACTACCACATAATCTTGAAAGTTTCTCACGGTTAGCTGTACCATGATTATTCTTACGCCTAAGGGAGAGAATCCTACACTAAATTATGTGTTCCTTAGGATCCTACGCTAAGAAAGGTTTTATTAACCGAGACTCGGAGTTCTCTGTTTGCTATTAATCTGGATCCCACAAAAATGTAGCATGACCTCAAGCAAACATGTTTGGGAAAAGTGGTATGAAACAAGATATAACTACTTTAGTATCTAAGTGTCTAACCTGCCAGCAGGTTAAGTAGAACACCGACATGCTAATGGTCTATTACAGCTATTAGAAATTTCTGAATGGAAGTGGGACAAGATCTCCATGGATTTTGTTACTGGACTACCACAGACTCGGAGAAAGCATGATGCTATCTGGGTCGTTGTCGACCGTTTGACCAAACCTGCACATTTTCTTCCATCTGCAAGGATTACGTTGTTAGCAGATTATCAGACTTTTTCTAGCAGAAGATCGTACGATTACACGGTACTCCGTCGATGATCAGACCCGATAAAGATTCACGTTCACGTTCATTGTTCACATTCACGTCCTTGTTCCATCGCACAATTTGCTTTTCACGTTCACGTTCACGTTCACGTTCACGTTCATGACATTGTTCACGTTCATGTTCTTATTCCACCTCACAATTCACGTCTCACGTTCACGTCTCACGTTCGCGTTCACGACTGTGCCCGCGTTCATGTTCTTATTTCATCTCACGATCCACGTTCACGTCTTGTTCTGGAAAGGGTGTAGGAAGCTTGGGAAACCAGACTCAAGATAAGCATATGTTCCATCCATAGACATACGTCTTCACGTCACATTTCACGTCTCGTCTCGTATGGTTGGTGTTACCTCCTCAGTTATCACACGTTCACGATATGTTTCACGTACCACGTTCACGATATGTTTTACGTATCACGCTCACGATATGTTTCACATATCACGTTCACCATATGTTCGTGTATCACGTTCATAGTTGATCACGTGTCACGTTCACAATTGTTAACGTATCACGTTCACAATCACCTTAATATTTTATTTTAGTGTTGGTTCATGAACTCACATATTTACGGGATGAAATTAGGGCTTACGTGCAAAATTTAACGTCTTTTACGATTAAACCGGAAACCCTAGGTTTATGTATTTACGCTTGTGTGCTCCGTTTTTGATGAGACAATTATTATTAGAATCGTTTTGTGCCTTAGTTTCATATTTTGCAACAATGTTTTTCATAAATCGACCCGAGGGCACGTAAATCAAGGAAACTAGAATCGAGGAGTACCCGTAAAATATTAGGGATGAGACAAGTTTAACACTTGTCCCACCCCTAAAAGGGGCGGATTTCACAAAGGGGTGACACCCTTTGGTGTCAAAATTTTAAGCTTACATGAGACACTTGTCACATGAAAGCTAAAGGTTCATAAACCACCATCTCTCTCTCACACACACATAACATGCAAGTGTAAGTAAAGAGTTTATCAAACTCTCTCTTCTCTCCCTCTTTGGCCGTCCACCACCATCACCATCACACCATTTTCATCAAATTTTAACTTACAACATTAAACTATAATCAACCTATGATGATAACTACTTAAAAGGAGGATGATTGGAGGTGATTACAACTTGTGAAAGGAAGTTTCTAAGGAGTCCTAGGGCTGATTTTTAAAGAGGAGTTTATATACTTGAAGATTTCAAAAAGTTGTCTTGCAAAGTTAAAGATTTGGTTACAAGATCAAGCTTTGTTCATCAAAAATCTCATCTTTTCCATCACTTTGGTTGGTATAAAGATTGTTTTCTTTCTATCATCCTATTAATTTTGTAAATGTATTTATCTTTTTACTTCAAAATGTATATGTATGATGGTGATGAATAACGATCAAAGTATTGCATGGGGATTTTGTGTCACTAGATTAAGTTAACAAGGCTAAATCTACAAGTAAAAGTGATAAAAATCTTAACTAAATAAGTAGGTTATAATAAACAGTAAGTTTCAATATTTTTACTTGATTAAATGGATTAGATTATTTTATATAAAGATATATAAATGATTTTTACACATGTGATTAATTGGCTACATAATGGAATGTTAAAAATGAGCAAGATATGGCCAAAACACTTTTGAGGTACTAATCTGACTGATCTGTTCTGGACGAATTAAAATTGATATTTAGAGGCTGTTTGAGAAGGAGTCATAGAAGAGTTAATTGTAGAGCATATCATGTAGTTTCTACAGAAAAGATTTCGGGTTCTAACTCATTATAGAACTCAATATATGATAAAAATGATGAACTTGACTTTTGACATCAGATTTCACTATAAGTTATATAATATTAAAAGGCCACTTGAAGTAAATTAATATATATAATAAGTATGTAAAAGTAAATAAATGATAATAAATACTATAAACTATGTTTATATACTATAATAAATAAGTATCACATTTTATAAAAATAAAACTCAAATGTTTTCTAACTACAAACTATATATATAACTTTTACGTCTTTTCGGCTAAAACCGAAAGGATAGCGTTTTCGCCAAATAAAACATAGATGGTCGGACCCATCTAATGTAATGTTTTTATATAACATATAATGATATGTAAACACATTTAACAAGTAAAAACCGACAAAACTGAGCTTTGTAACTTATGGACCCATAATGGACCAAATTTGTCTTATTGGACCACTAGGCCCAACTAGTTTGGTTTAGCACTATTGGACTTGCTCATGGGCTCAACCTACGTGGGTCCTACATAGGAGTAGAGGCCTGGTCCTAAATAGATATATGGACTAATAAAACTTATTGGACTCTTATTGGGCCTATTGGGCCTTAACATATACATGGGCTAAAATTAGCATAACTAGACTAAGTTAACTAAATACTTAACAACTAATAATATTATATAAGGTGATAAAATCATACTTGATCATCATGTTTATGACATCATTACATATACATAACAACTTTTTATAAATATTATTCGACATAGTCTAAGATCGAGTATTATTTGCTTAGGTTTCCCGTGATCGAGGCACGCACCGTACATCTTAATTGCCGATAACCCGCCTTTCCCAACCAACGTGAGTTCATAGCCTCGCACTCTTATAAATGTTTTATGAAATGTTTTGTAAACCCACGAGGGAGATAACATGCGAGTTTTAATAAAAATAGAACATAAGTGGTCCCGATTGTATGCTTATTGATATAAACCCGATTGATTGTATGACCCAATGAATGATTGAAATGGATTATTATTAGTTAGGTTATGTCACTACAAGTCCCATTAGCATGAATTGTAAACTACCATGAATTGGTAGACGCTTATGCATATAATAGTACTATTTGGGGGGGATCACCCTAGTTCGCGCCTTGACGGTGGATCCCCGTCGTGCCACATTGATTGGTAAGCGAATTTATGTATGAGAGGATTTATATAGCGTGATATTAGTGACGACACGCTGATTTAGATGCGCACATATTTGTCGGGCTCGCGACCCGTTGTATATTATAGAAAGCCAACAATGTCATGCGGCTTATAATAATCCGATAATAATATCGATAATGGAAATACTGAGGCTGCGGTCTCAGGGATGATGTATGATATATGATTTGAATTAAAATTTATTGCCTGACTAGAAATATGGGGTCTTACTATTGATATTATGCTTGTGTTCTGATTTACATAACTGTTTTATATAACCGCTTTTACTAAACTCTATGAATTCACTCGACATTCGCTGATTAATTTTTCGCATGTTTTAATCTTAGGTGCTTGAAGGTAACTCGGACGGAGATCGACTCTGATGGCCCATTTATTAATAATATTCATTCGAAACATGTTTTGTAGACTTTATGACTGTAAAACTGGGGGACCTTTTGTAGACTCTAAACTTTTATTCGGGTGAATGTATGTTTAACTTTGTAAAACCTTTTTATGCGTTGTCTATGATTTGAGTTATTGTGATATCCCGTAACACTCTATTGACCCTTCCGCTGTACCGATATAAAAATTGAGAGTGTTACAGTTTGGTACCAGAGCTCTCGTTATAGAGAATGAAAGATTTTTAAAACCAAGGTTTTTTTTTGGTAAAGGGGTCAATCCCCAGTAAAATATATTAAATCCCAAAAAAACAATGAAGTACAATGGAATGTGACTGAGTGTCACATTAACCTCAAGCAAATGCTTGAACAACCTAGAATGAGTGACATGCCATCCATTTTACTTATCAAATACAAAGCCAATTACACCAATAGGAAAAACCCACCTAATGGTACATAAACAACAGGAAACACCTATCATGAAGCAACAAAAATTGACTCAGGTAACTCCCACAGACGAGCGTAGGCTTCACTCTCTTTGGATCTCTTCAGACTGCATGAAAGGAGCTTTAAACGGACAGCAGATGTAACAGTCTCAACAACTTGCGTGATCGTTCGTTTGCCTTTATTAAACAATCTCCAATTTCGTTCTTGCCAAATATAATAGGCTGCAGAAGAAACGACCAGTTTGGAAACAACAATAGCCGTTGACCGTCTTTTCGCACTAGGGTTAAGATGAGCCACCATACCATAAACATCACAAGGCAAAGCTGCTAAACAAGTCTTCCCTTTAACTTTATCCCACACAGCTGCTGCAAAAGAACAACTGAAAAAAAAGATGCTCATGGGAGTCCGCTTGAACTTCACACAACGAACAAACATCACCTAGCGGAGAATGCATCCCAAAAAGAGAGACGGTCCTGTGTTTTCAATTTATGCTTGACAATCAACCACAAATTAAATGCATGGCGAGGAATATTATGAGGAAACCAAACTGTATAAAACCAAGGGACTTTAAGATCCCTTGGTCGAATAACCGACCAAATCTGCTGCATAGAAAACTTTGGCACCGTGGAATTACCAACACGCCACACCAACCTATCTGAGTGAGAAGCATCACTATGGGCAGTACACAAATGCAAGATACGATATTTCGCAAGCAATTCCGGAGGCCAGACCAAAGTACCATTAACAAGAAGATCATGTACCTTTGAATTTAACGTAAGCCCAGCTCTATGGATATCACGAAAAGACACATGAGAGTCAATAGGCCCAAAATCACACCACTTATCTAACCAAAGAGAAGTATTCGCACCATTCCCAAGATTACTCCATAAGTACTCACGAATGATGGGCCTCATCTCCAATATTTTGCGCCAACCCCAGGAGACATTACCACGCAAAGGAATACTCCAAAAGTTACGACCTTTAAGTTTATACTCGTGAATCCATTTAACCCACAACGAATCTTTAAAGTTAAGCTACTTCCAAATATTGTTAACCATAACAGCAGAATTAAAGTATTCTAGACGACGAATACCTAACCCCCCCCCCCCCCCCCCCCCCTCGTCTTTAGGCAAGCAAGCAATTTCCCACGTAACCTTAGACCTCCCTTTCTTCATAGGGACATGACACCAAAGGAACCCACGCATAATTTGTTCTATATCCCGGAGAACCCAAGAAGGAATAATAAAAACTAAAGCCCAAAAAACATGCATAGAACCAAGTACAGACCTGATCAATTGAAGACGTCCCGCGATAGAAAGAGATTTATTCTTCCAGTCTTGAACCCGATTGAGAACCTTCTCTACCAGCTCCTTACAATCCCTTATCATTAACCTAGAAGAAATTAGTGTAACTCCTATATATTTGACAAGAAAACGGCCTTCTTCGAAAGGTAAAACATCAAGAATGCCACGTTTAACATAATTTAGGACATTACAAAAGTACGCAGTACTTTTTGGCAAGCTAAAACATTTCAAAAATCCTTTAACCATAAATATTTTGAGTAAAATGTTTAAAAATCTTTTGACTATAACGGTGTCGAAGATCTCCGATGTTACCAACAATCCTAATTGAGAAGATATATATTTTGATATATAATCTAATTTATATATATCGTGGTTTCAGTATATAACTGTTTAATAATTATTTTATGCTAATACGAGATATATTATATAATGCAGATTTGTCATGGCAGACCCTAACATTCCCGTAGAGAACCCTACTATTCCTGAACCTAACCTAAATGATAACCCTTACCTAGACTTAGTGGATTATAATGTAGAAGAAGATATGGAGGAAGAAGAGGAGGAACCATTCGAGGATCTTGAGCCCCAAATAGGACTAGGAGATCAGATTGCCCCACATGTTGATATAGTAGAGGATGGTAATGTTGGTGTCGAGGAAGATGATGAGGTTGATATAGATGTTGTAGGTAATGAGGATGACGATGAGGATGTCGAGGAGGATGTAGATATAGGTGATGAGATTGATGACGATGAGGCGGAGCTTATTTTTCCTTATGATGTAGAGGATGGTGAGCTTTTACCCCCTCCAATTGAGTTGTCTGATTCTGATTCTAAGTTACCTAGTGATGAATCGTCTGAGTCTGAGTCAGAGGATGATGAGGATGATGAGGATGATGATGCACCTGATGGCACTAATGGGACTACTATCCGAAGGCCGATTGATAGGGATGACTTTCAAAGGAGTGTGCATGAGATAGGAGAGTCGTCGAGGGTTCGAGAGGCGACTCATATTGATGGTCTTGTACCTTGGGCCTTAAGACGTGATTTAGATGCTTCCCGAGTCCAAGGTAGTATGACAGAGATTGGTTTAGGTGTTGTTCAGACTCATGTTGCTTTATTGGAGTCAAAAACAAAGATTGGTGAGAAAGAGCGAGAGTTGCTTGATTTGGGTTTGAGTGATGTGGAGCGTATTTTGAATGAAGTGTTTAGGAGATTGTCTGTGTTGGGAAGTGGTGAATATGCGGAGCTAAAGAAAAAGGTGAACTCGATGGAGATTCGGTTGAATGTGGCTCGCGTAATGCGCGAGAAGGAGAAAAGAGAGTTACAGGTGTCTGTTGGTTGGAACAGTAGGTTTTATGCTGAGATGGTTGAGAAAGGAGCGATTTCTAGGCGCCCAACTGATGATGATGAGTCTTGTGATCATTCGAGGAAGATACCAAAGAAGAATGATGATGGTCCCTCTAGCAGTTCTCAGTAGACTAGTTTATCCTTAGTAGTATCTTTGTATCTTTTGTAAAACTTTAACTAAACCAGTATGTCGGTTAGTAGATCTAGCACAAATTTTGGGCTTGTATAGTGCTAAGATTATGATGTGGAAAGTTAATAAAGACGATGTCGTTTTTTATGATCTAATGAAATATGTATCTTTTGTCTTAAATTCCATGTCGTACCTTATATATATTTGGCTTCCTTGATTATCAATTCGACCCTTTTATTTAAACCCCTCGTTGAGTGAATGCTTATCATACTTTGAATTGTGCAATAATAGAATCATGACGCCCAAGAAAACCGTGACTGAGGAAGAAGTGCGTAGGATCATTGCGAAGCAAGTTGCCGCATCTATGGCTGAGTTTATGGCAAATGCTAGAAATGGAGTTAGCGGTAGTGGAACTGGCGGTAGTGGAGCTGGCGGAAGTGGAGTTGGCGGTAGTGGAGCTGGCGGTAGTGGAGCTGGCGGTAATAATGTGAATGTTAATAATGTGAATGCTAATGGTGGAGGAAATGTTGGAGGACCTGAACTTAATGCACCCGAAGTCGGTGGTTGTACTTATGTGACATTCATGAAGTGTGACCTAGTCCCTTTTAATGGAACTGAAGGTGCGGTAGGATTAAGTCAGTGGATCGAAAAGATTGAGTCTGTGATTCGCATCAGTAAGTGTAAGGAGTAAGATAAGGTGACTTTTGTTATGGCTACTCTTAGAGGTAGTGCATTGACTTGGTGGAATGGGAGGATTGCTTTTTTGGGCATTGATGTTGCTAATGCTACTCCATGGGCTAAAATTAAGAAGTGGATGACGCAGGAGTTTTGTCCTTGTTATGTGATCATAAGGTTGGAACAAGAATTGACTCATTTGAAAATGAAAGGTGTGGACATTGATGGATATACTAATCGATTTCATGAGTTGTATTTGTTGTGTCTCCGGTTGGTTGAACCTGAGGAGATAAGGATTGAGCAATACATTAAGGGGTTGACCAAGAACATCTGAGGGGATGTGACATCGTTAAAGCCATTGACCATTGATGATGCGGTTGGAATGGCTTACCAGCTCATTGGACAAATCATTTAGGATAGGGAGGATGAAGGCGATCGTAGAGGTTGAGGTGACAATAGGCAAAGTTTCAATCGCCGTCAAAATCAAAGAAGGGGAAATGCAAACGCTCTAACTAACAATTCCCCGTGTAATGATGAAAAGTGTCTAAAGTGTGGTAATGAGAGGCATGCTGGTGATTGCTGGAAGTGCAGAAATTATGGAAAGCTAGGACACAAAGTGGAAAAGTGTAAGAGGGGAGTCGTTTGTTACAATTGTGGAGAAGAGGGCCATAAGAAACTAGATTGTCCAAAGTTGAAAAGAATGGCCAAGGAAGAAACAACCAGGGTGGTGTTCATCAACTTGGGACGATTGATGTTAAGAAGGAGGACCCGAATGTCATTACTGGTAAGTTTTTACTCAACAATCATTATGTTGTTGCTCTATTTGATTCGGGGGCTGATAGGAGCTTTGTATCTACCACATTTATTGCCCTTATTGATATTGAACCTGTTGAGATAGACACCAGTTATGAAGTAGAATCGGCTGATGGTATATTGGTAAGAACTAATAAGTTATTGCAAGGATGCTCTTTAAATCTCTTGAACCATTCCTTCCCGATTGATTTGATGTTAATCAAACTAGGTAGTTTTGACATTATTATAGGAATTGATTGGTTATCCTTAAATGACGCTACAATATTATGTGGAGAAAAGAAGGTTAAAATTCCTCTTAAGAATAGGACATTGTTAATTGATGGTAACCGAGGTGAATCCCGTCTTAAAATCGTTTCATGTATTAAAGTCCAAAAGTACATCAGGAACGGTTGCGAGCTATTCTTAGCTCAAGTGACCGGGAATGAGTCTAAAGAGAAACGATTAGAAGACGTTACTATTATCTGTGATTTTACTAAGGTATTTCCCAATGATTTACCTGGACTTTCGCCGATAAGGCAAGTTGAATTTCGAATCATCTAGTTCTTGGTGTTGCACCGGTGGCACGTGCGCCTTACCGACTAGCACCATCCGAATTGAAAGAATTATCCGAACAACTCAAGGAGTTGTCTGATAAGGGTTTTATTCGACCGAGCTCATCACCCTGGGGAGCCCCGGTCTTGTTCGTTAAAAAGAAAGATGGATCTTTCCGTATGTGCATCGATTACCGTGAGCTAAACAAGTTGACAATTAAAAATCGATATCCTTTACCAAGGATTGATGATTTATTTGATCAACTGCAAGGCTCTAGTGTATATTCTAAGATTGATCTGCGGTCTAGATATCATCAACTTCGCGTCCGTGAAGAAGATATTCCCATCACTGCATTTAGAACTCTTTATGGATACTACAAATTTCAAGTAATTCCATTTGGGTTAACTAACGCACCGGCGGTATTCATGGATCTAATGAATCGAGTGTGCAAACCCTATTTGGATAAATTTGTGATCGTGTTCATTGACGACATTCTAATCTATTCCAAGAATAAAGAAGAGCATGGAGAACACTTAAGGACTATCTTGAATTTGTTAAAGGATGAAAAGTTGTACGCAATGTTTTCGAAATGTGATTTTTGGTTGGACTCTGTTCAATTTCTTGGTCATGTGATTGACAAAGATGGAATTCATGTTGATCCGGCAAAGGTTGAAGCCATTAAGAGTTGGTCTGCACTGACAACGCCAACGGAGGTGCGACAATTCTTAGGATTGGCTGGTTATTATAGACGGTTCATTAAAGAATTTTCTTTAATAGCTAAACCCTTGACCAAGCTTACTCAGAAAAATAAACCTTTTGTATCGGGAAGTGAAGAAGATGGAGCATTTCAGGTATTGAAGCAAAAATTATGTAGTGCACCTATTTTATCATTGCCCGAAGGCAGTGAAGATTTGTAGTATTTTGTGATGCGTCTCTTAGAGGTTTTGGAGCTGTCTTAATGCAACGAGAAAAGGTGATAGCTTATGTTTCTAGGTAATTAAGGAAAAATGAGGAAAATTATACTACTCATGATCTACGGTTAGGAGCTGTAGTCTTTGCTCTTAGGTTGTGGAGACATTATCTGTATGGCACCAAATGTACGATGTTCACCAATCATAGAAGCCTGCAGTATATCCTCGATCAAAAAGAACTAAACATGAGGCAACGAAGATGGATAGAACTGTTAACTGACTATGATTGTGAGATAAAATATCACCCAGTTAAAGAAAATGTTGTTGCTGATGCATTAAGTAGAAAGGATAGAGAACCGATCAGGGTACGTTCTATAGTCATGACTGTGCACAATAATTTGCCTGAACAAGTTAGAAATGCACAAATAGAAGCTTGTAAGAAAGAAAATTTTGATAATGAAGGGTTTCGAGTTGAAGGAGATCCTTTAGAGGTTAGAGCAGACGGAGTGAAATGCTTAAGAGGTCGTATGTGGTTACCTAAGTATGGAGGCTTAAGAGATTTAATCATGTTCGAATCCCACAAATCTAAATATTCCATTCATCCTGGTTCTAACAAAATGTATCTTGACCTGAAGAAGTTATACTGGTGGCCAAATATGAAAGTCGATATTGCAATGTATGTTCGTCAATGTTTGACTTGTGCAAAAGTCAAAGCTGAACATCAAAAGCCATCAGGACTACTTCAACAACCCGAAATTCCTGAATGGAAGTGGGAGCGAATCACGATGTATTTCATCACTAAGCTTCCTAGAACATCTTATGGAAATAACTCGATTTGGGTCACTGTCGACAGACCGACCAAATTAGCTCATTTCATTCCTATTAAAGAGCAGTTCTCACTGGATAAGCTGACTCGTCTTTATCTTAATGAGGTTGTATGTAAGCATGGAGTGCCTGTATCGATTATTTCTGATCGAGACCCTCCGTTCGCATCGAATTTTTTGAGATCCCTCCAAAGATCTTTTAGAACGAATCTTGATATGAGCACTGCTTATCACCCTCAAACTGATGGGCAGAGTGAAAGGACGATACAGACACTGGAGGATATGTTAAGAGCATGTGTGATTGATTTTGGTAAGGATTGGGATAAACATTTCCCATTGGCAGAATTTTCATATAATAACAATTATCATGCTAGTATTAAGGCTGCACCGTTCGAAGCTCTATATGGTAGAAAGTGTAAGTCTCCTATATGTTGGAGTGAAGTTGGGGATACCCAGCTCACCGGACCGGAATTGATTCGAGAGACTACGGAGATGATAGTTCAGATTAAGAAACGGTTGTTGACAGCCCGAAGTAGACAAAAGAGTTACGCGGATGTGCGGCGAAAACTGATGGAGATCAAAGTGGGGGACCGTGTGATGTTGAAAGTGTCTCCATGGAAAGGCGTCATAATATTTGGAAAGCGTGGGAAATTGAATCCTCGCTATATCGGACCATTCAAGATTTTATCTAGAGTTGGTCCAGTGGATTATAAATTAGAGTTACCCCAAGAACTTCATGGTGTTCACGATACATTCCATATATCTAATCTGAAGAAATGTTTAGCTAAGTGTGATGAGAAAATTTTGTTGGATGAGATCAAAATTGATGAGAAGTTGCATTTTATAGAAGAACCCGTAGAGGTTATGGATCGTGAAGTAAAGCAACTTAATAAAAGTCGAATACCTATCGTTAAGGTTCGGTGGAATTCAAAGCATGGGCCAGAATTTACTTGGGAGCGAGAGGATGAAATGTGGAAGAAATACCCACACCTCTTCGACTTCAATAAGAAACGGGCATCGAGATAAAATGGATCTACGAGGGCGTAGATCCATTTTTAGGAGGAAATGCTGTGACAATCTGACATTTTCAGGTAGTAAATTTTGTTCTCGTATATTATTTTTATATTTTCTTTTAGTGTTGGTTCATGAACTCACATATTTACGGGAATAAATTAGGGCTTACGTGCATAATTTAACGTCTTTTACGATTAAACCTGAAACCCTAGGTTTACGTATTTACGCTTTTGTGCTCCGTTTTTTATGAGACAATTTTTATTAGAATCGTTTTGTGTCGTATTTTCATATTTGGCAAAAACATTTTTCGTAAATGGACCCGAGGGCACATAAATCAAGGAAACTAGAATCGAGTAGTACCCGTAAAATATTAGGGATGAGACAAGTTTAACACTTGTCCCACCCCTAATAGGGGCAGATTTCACAAAGGGGTGACACCCTTTGGTGTCAAAAATTTAAGCTTACATGAGACACTTGTCCCATGAAAGCTCAAGGTTCATAAACCTACATCTCACACACACACACACACATAACATGCAAGTGTAAGTAAAAAGTTTATCAAACTCTCTCTTCTATCCCTCTTTGGCCGTCCACCACCATCACCATCACACCATTTTCATCAAATTTTAACTTACAACATTAAACTATAATCAACCTATGATGATAACTACTTAAAAGGAGGATGATTGGAGGTGATTACAACTTGTGAAAGGAAGTTTCTAAGGAGTCCTATGGCTGATTTTTCAAGAGTAGTTTATATACTTGAAGATTTCAAAAAGTTATCTTGCAAAGTTAAAGATTTGGTTACAAGATCAAGCTTTGTTCATCCAAAATCTTATCTTTTCCATCACTTTGGTTGGTATAAAGATTGTTTTCTTTCTATCATCCTATTAACTTTGTAAATGTATTTATCTATTTACTTCAAAATTTATATGTATGATGGTGATGAATGATGATCAAAGTATTGCATGGGGATTTTGTGTCACTAGATTAAGTTAACAAGGCTAAATCTACAAGTAAAAGTGATAAAAATCTTAACTAAATAAGTAGGTTGTAATAAACAGTAAGTTTTAATATTTTTACTTGATTAATTTGATTAGATTATTTGATATAATGATAGCTAAATGATTTTTACACATGTGGTTAATTGGCTACACAATGGATGTTAAAAATGAGCAAGATATGGCCAAAACACTTTTGAGGTACTAATCTGACTGATTTGTTTTGGACGAATTAAAACTGATATTTAGAGGCTGTTTGAGAAGGAGCCATAAAAGAGTTAATTGTAGAGCATATCATTTAGTTTCTACAGAAAAGATTTAGGGTTCTGACTCATTATAAAACTCAAGATATGTGATAGGTGTGTAAACACCCATCCTTTTTACCACTTAATTACAATAATATCCGAGCCAAAACGTGTATTTTAGGTCTTTTATGTCGGAATTATGCGTGGTTTGTGTTTTTGTTGTGATTTAGGACGAAAAGGTGAAAAGTGGAGAAAACACGGGCATTCATGGGCTTTTATTGAAGAAAAAGATGAAAGACGAAGTCAAGAAGTCAAGAGTGCATAAAGAACGGAAGTCCAAGACCAATTCTGAAGATTTATCGAAGAAAAATTCAAAAGACGGAAGTTTACTAAAAGCCGAAGAACTCAAGTCTTATTTATTGAAGAATTAAAAGACGAGTTTAAAGAAATCCCGAGCCAAAAGTCATTAAAGTCCAAGATTAACAAAAGATTAAGAAGGGAAGGACTTAATGGTGCAATTAAGAAGAAATGAAGGAGGGGAGGAAGCTTCCTAAGCATTCCCTAATCCTCCCCTATATATAGACCATTAGTATTTCATTTTCATTTTGTTGGATAGTTTGACACACTATTTCTTCCATTTTATTTACTTGCACATTTACGTTATTGCACTTTAATTACCTTGTCTTGCACCTTAATTTCCAAGTAAGTTTACTTTTATTGCACCTTTAGTTTACTTGTTTAATCTCTCATTCTTCCTTTCTTTCTTTCCTTGATCTTTATGTTTATATGCTTATTGTGTTGCTTATTTGATTAAAGATTATGTTTTTATGCTTTTTATTGTTTTGGATTATTGATTCTTATAGCTTATTTGTGTTTATCTTTAAGTTTCTAAAGTTTTTTATAAAATTTATTTTTATATAAAATTTGTTTTCGTAAACCTTTTTCATTTTGTGTTTTCAAAAGTCTTTAAATTTTAGCTTATTAGCTTTTTCTCATACATTTTTCATTAAGTTTTTCGTTGTGTGCTTATTTGATTAATAGCTTATTAGTTGTGCTTATTTTCTATTCCTCTTACTGTATTCCGATCTCTTTGATCGGAAAAGGGTTTATTATTCCGACCATAGCTTCATTTGCTTGGTCGGAATAGGGTTTGTAACATTCCGATCTAGGGTAAGTTTGGTATTCCGATCAGAGGAAGGTGACAGCATTCCGATTGGAGTTCCGACAACATTCCGATTGGGAGGATTCCGATAGCCCCTTATTCCCACATTCCGATTGAAGTATTCCGATCAGGCTGAGTTTGGTTATTCCGATCAGGATAAGTGACAGCATTCCGATTGGAGTTCCGACAACATTCCGATTGGGAGGTATGGTACATTCCGATTGGGATTCCGATCGGAATGTATTCCGACGATAGGGTTGTTTTACTACTTTGTCTTGTTTAAGTTTTAAGTTTACGTTTTAATACTTTGTCAAATTTTAATTCTCGTCAAGCTTTAATTTTAAGTCATTTAATTATTTTACTTTTCAAAATTTTAATATTGCACCCTTACTTTTAATTAGACTTAGATTTACTTTAATTATTTTGCACATTTTTAATATACTACAACGACACAACTTTTGTTTCACCAAAGAACGACTGAGTCGCATAGATAACACAGTTTTCAATTCGAAGAGACATACTTAAACGAACTAATTTTTATACAGGGTGTCAAAAGCCTTGTATCAAATGGCGCCGCTGCCGGCTCTTTTCGTAAAGATTAACGGTTTTCTGTGAGAGACGCGTTGCTTTTTGGGATCCGTTCACTTGTGAGCGTTATTTTCTTGCTTAAAAAATTCAAAAAACCATAAAAACTAAAAATAGTTAAAAATCCATAAAAATTAAAAATTTCAAAAATCCAAAAAGATTTTATCTTTATTGTGTATATATATTGTCTTTGTGTTTGGTATTATTTTCTTTTGCCTTTGTAGGTGTATGCGTACTAGATCTTCTAATTATCAAGAGCCCGAGACTCGAGAAGATTTAAGTATGTCAGGTGTTAACAACAACAATAATCAACCGCACCTCAACAATAACAACAATGTTCTTCCACAGCCCGATCTTCGGACAATGGGGGAGCTTTGTCAACCTACCATGTTTGGACGAGGAGGACCGATTGCGCCAATGCAAATCACGGCTCCGGAGTTTTCGTTTAAGCACCACATGATTCAGCAAGTGCAAACAAATCCTTTTAGAGGAATGCCTGATGATGATGCCAACAAACACCTCGACAAGTTCATTACAATCACCCAAAGCATGAAGTTGCCTGGTGTCACAATGGATGTTCTTCGCCTACAACTCTTCCCACATACTTTATCACATCATGCCGAGAAATGGTTTGATCGTCTCTTGAAGAATTCAATTCATACTTGGGATGACATGACTCAACGCTTTTTGTCGCGCTACTTTCCACCATCCATGGTCACGAGCCTTCGTAATCAAATCAGCGGTTTCATGCAAGATCCCAATGAATCTCTTTTTGATGCTTGGGAAAGATATAATGTCTTGATCGATCGTTGTCCAAACCACAACATGCTTCCAGTCACATTGATTGATACTTTCTACAATGGTTTGACTTTTCGAGATCGTGATACGATTAATGCAGCCGCCGGTGGCACATTTATGAAAAGGAGACTCGAGGAGTGTAGAGAGCTTATTGAGAACATGACTACTCACCACAAAACTGGGATTCCTCCGCTTCTTCAAGGAACAACCCGAGAGTCAATGTTTCCTCTACTTCAGCAAGCCCAGATATGACCGAATTCACCCGCATGATGACTGAAATGAACAAAAGTATCTTGCTTCTCGCTTCAAACCAACAACAACAAGTTAAAGCGGTTGCACCTTCTTGTGAAACATGCGGCGGTCCTCACTCATACACCGATTGTCCTTCTAGACAAGGAAATCCGGAAAATGTGTATGCAGCTTATGGTAATTATTCACCGGAAAATTACCAAGCTCGACCTCAAGGGGATAGAAATTTGTTGAGTTACCGGTCCAACAATTACCTTTCACCCGGTTTTTCTCCTCAAAACCAAAACCCCGCCAACAACTACAATAGAAGCAACCAAATCCCACCAAGAGCTTCTAATCCTTATCACCCACCCGCTCAACAAGCCCCACCCATTAACCCCGATGTTGAAGCCATCATGAGAACCCAAGGTGAGCAAATCAAGAATCTACAGAGCCAAATTATCAATCTGAAAGGAGATATTACCAAGCAAGGAAATGACCTTAGATTCGAGCTTCGAGATAATATCCAATCCTCCTTCAGCAATCAAACGAATGATTTGAAGAATATGCTTGCTAGTTTCTTGCCCGCCGCTCAACCTTCTTCTTCAAGTTCTCTACCCTCAAACACCGTCACCAATCCGCGAGCAAATGTGAGTGCTATTACTACCCGTAGTGGAGTCACCATAGTAGGACCACCGATCCCACTCCCATCATCTACACCTCCTCCACCACCATTTATCCCTACTCCTCTTACACCTAGTATTAGTGCACCATTACCGTCTCCGCCTCGTCATGACGATGTACCGAGAAAGGAACCTTCAACATCTCCACCTTTACCTACACCTTCACAACCCAAACCCAATATCCCTTATCCTTCTCGCTTAGGCAAGACCAACGAGCTAACCAAGAATGACTGTCAAGTGCAAAGCTATGTGATGATGCTCTCTCAAATGAACATCAACATTAGCCTTGTTGAAGCACTTGTCCACATGCCGAAATTTGTTAAAGCATTCAAGGAATTGCTTAGCAAGAAGGAGAAGTTGATTGAGCTCGCCAACACACGCTTAAATGAAAACTGTTCTGCAGTTATTCTGAAAGAACTTTCGGAAAAGCTTGGAGATCCCGGTCTTTTTGTGTTGCCGTGCATTTTTAACAAAACCGAAGAGTTTACTGCCCTAGCTGATCTCGGGGCCAGTATTAATCTTATGCCATTGAGTGTTTGGAAAACACTATCATTACCCGACCTTACTCCAACAAAGATGGCTCTTGAACTTGCAAATCGCACTCTCGTTTACCCCGTTGGTATTGCCGAAGACGTGTTCATTAAAGTTGGCACATTTACTTTCCCGGTCGACTTTGTTGTGGTTGATTATGAAATGGACCCTTGTATTCCTTTAATACTTGGTCGGCCATTCTTGAGAACCGGACGAGCTCTAGTTGATGTTTCCGAAGGTGAGTTAATATTAAGAGTCGTGACTGATTCACAAGTTTTTAAAATGGGGAAGCTTACAAGTAAATCCTATGGACGAGAATCAGTGAATATGATTAATGTGCTCGATGATTTTTTCATCTACAACAATCCTCTATTCGACTCTTACATTGATAATCCACTTTTTCAAGATAATGTGGATGATTCTCTCTCCAATTTGGAACCTTCACCCATTTATGATTCTCCACCGATCTTTGATGCTTATGATGATGATTCTAGCTCAGATTCGGATGATTTTGATGATTGTACCTCCGAGTATCCCGACCTGCCCACGTATGATGATTTCGATGAGGCTGATACTCTTTCGAGCGATTCTTCACATGATAAAGATCCTCCGCCATCACTTGATCCTACTTTGGACGATTACTCATTTGAGGAAGACTTCTCTACATTTCTCAACACTTACTTCCCTCATGAGAGTGATGCTCCTCCTTTGGACTTTGAAGATTATCGTCTTGATCCTACTTTGGATTTGAAGAACATTCTTTCAAAGGAGAAGAAACCGGTCGACACCAATATCCGCAGCACATATGATTTAACACCTCTTTGTCCACCTTCTGAGGACGAGGTTGTGCATCTTCTTAGCGGATCTTCTTCACATTCTGCTGAGCCTGAGTGCTATTTTCCCTTAAAGGAAAAGGTGTTTGACCCCGGTATCGATATTCTGCAGCCATCTCAGTATCCGTCTGACGAAATAAAAGGAAATATCTTTGGAACTTATGGAAATCTGCTTGCACCACTTCACCCTTGCTCCCACCGTGCTCCATCGCTGCTTAAGGGAACCTTGCCTATTCTTCTTTGGCTTGCCTTGTTCGCCTTAAGCTTGTGCTATTTGATGGACGAAAACTATGTCTTTGATCCTGGTGGATATGTTTCATGCTTATTCCTATGATAATCAAGGTCGAGTCAGGCTCATGACTCGGTTAACAAAAATCAAGCGCTTCTTGGGAGGCAACCCATGTATCTATCTTTTAGCTTTCTTTATCCTAAGTGTAGGGGAGACCCGTTGGTGTTTGCTATTTCCTCTCCTCTTCTACTATTCAGGGATTCGAGCACTCAATGATCCACTCTTGATGATTCTTGACGGCCAGTGATTCCGTGTTCCCTTCTTCCCGGTTCTATCCTAAACTCTTTTTGATTCACTATTTTATATTTCTCAATATTAAAATAGGAATCTCTTTAGTTGTCTTTTCCTTAGCGAGATTTAAACAACGTGCACAATGTCCTAAGTGTAGGGGAGTTTACTCCCACATGCTTAAACATTGACGACAATGTTTATGTTAAGTGTAGGGGGACTTCTATCGAAGTTAAGTGGCCTTTTCCTTGTATTTGTCCTCATTTTAACCGGAAAATCAATTTTTTCGACATTTTTCAAAATTTTTGATCTATTTTGGCCTATTAGTTTTTACTCTTGTATAGTTATTTTCTTTCCTTGTTAGAATAAATCTTTAATAAAGTGGTTTTAATTTTCAAACGTTGTGAATCTTTTGACTCAATCCGAGTTTACCTATCTAAGTTTACTCTAGCTAGTATCCTTAACATGTTTAAGTCAAGTTTTGCTAGGCTTTTATATAGGGAGCTATAAAACGCGAAAGTCTTAACTCTCACGGGTTAAGAACAAGAACTTTTCGCAAGTTCCTATAATTGATCCTAGAGAGTCATTTATCAAGGGAACTTTAAAATGCGTCTTCTAAAACTTGAAAAAGTCTAAGAGTTTGCAAGATCCTATTGGCGACTCGAAAAACCCAAAGCTTTAATTTAATAGGCTAAGCATCCACGAGTCTCATTCCTTGAGATTTTAAACTGTGGAGAACGAGAGATGATAGAGCCAATTATAAGTTTGGTATTATTTCGTAAATTTATGTGAGTTAATTATAAGCCTATTCTCCCATCGCTTGCTAATAAATTTATCTGCAATAATAAGGTTGTACGATTTGAAAAGTTACTTAGCTTCTAGCCCAAGATCGTTTAAAAGTTGCTTGGTATGGATTAGAGTTCATAGCCAAGGCATAACTTATTGAAGCGGGATGCGAAGATTGGCGAGTCCGAAAAGGCCCTAACAAGGCATGAGGGCTATATTTTGTTGCTAAAGATCCAAAGTGATGTGAAGAATCATTTATCGAAAATCAATATGAAGGATCGAGACACACGGCGAAAAGCAAAAACTCCCCAAAAGTCATGGAGAAGTGTATCCGAAAAGACCCTAGCAAGGTATGAGGATAAATAGATCCAAGTCATAAAAGGAGGCGGATCATTGTATATCAAAGTCCAAAATAATGATTGGAGAAAAATGAAGAAGTCGTGGTCCAAGTATGAATCTCTCAAAACTTCAAGTGAAGAAATTCCTATATGAAGAGAAGACCATAGTTTCATGAACGTCTCTCAAGGTTTGAAGTATGAAGTTGCTGCCAAATATCGGTCCGAGAAAGGTCTCAAATCGCGAAGCGAGTTATGCCAAGATATGAACTTTATGAGGTCCCGAGAAGCAGTTTTAAAAGATTTTGTCCTTTAGCTAACTATTTATTAAATCGTTCACTTTGTTTTCGGACTAAATAACTATCGAAATTAGTCAACAAAACATCTTCGTTATCATTCAAGACAAAAATAAAATATAAGAGATACACCTAGGAATAAGGGAGTCTAAGTGAATAATTGGCCCACATGATTTCGTGTTAGTTTGCTAACTTATAATAACAATGATCTCGTTTTTAAGCTTGGTTTGGAGAAAGTGAAAACTTGAGGATGATGATTATTCATGACATTTCCAAAACCCAAGGTATGCTTTTGATTTCTTTACTTTGAATGTTTGTAATTTTCTATCTCTTTAATAAAGGCAACTATGGATTGATTATGATGAAAAGTGTAAACGTGCTTTGTAACTAATGCATTGCATGAGGACATTGCAATGGTCAAGTGTAGGGGATTTGATAGGTGTGTAAACACCCATCCTTTTTACCACTTAATTACAATAATATCCGAGCCAAAACGTGTATTTTAGGTCTTTTATGTCGGAATTATGCGTGGTTTGTGTTTTTGTTGTGATTTAGGACGAAAAGGTGAAAAGTGGAGAAAACACGGGCATTCACGGGCTTTTATTGAAGAAAAAGATGAAAGACGAAGTCAAGAAGTCAAGAGTGCATAAAGAACGGAAGTCCAAGACCAATTCTGAAGATTTATCGAAGAAAAAGTCAAAAGACGGAAGTTTACTAAAAGCCGAAGAACTCAAGTCTTATTTATTGAAGAATTAAAAGACGAGTTTAAAGAAATCCAGAGCCAAAAGTCATTAAAGTCCAAGATTAACAAAAGATTAAGAAGGGAAGGACTTAATGGTGCAATTAAGAAGAAATGAAGGAGGGGAGGAAGCTTCCTAAGCATTTCCTAATCCTCCCCTATATATAGACCATTAGTACTTTATTTTCATTTTGTTGGATAGTTTGACACACTATTTCTTCCATTTTATTTACTTGCACATTTACTTTATTGCACTTCAATTACCTTGTCTTGCACCTTAATTTCCAAGTAAGTTTACTTTTATTTCACATTTACTTTACTTGTTTAATCTCTCATTCTTCCTTTCTTTCTTTGCTTGATCTTTATGTTTATATGCTTATTGTGTTGCTTATTTGATTAAAGATTATGTTTTTATGCTTTTGATTGTTTTGGATTATTGATTCTTATAGCTTATTTGTGCTTATCTTTAAGTTTCTAAAGTTTTTTATAATAGTTATTTTTATATAAAATTTGTTTTCGTAAACCTTTTTCATTTTGTGTTTTCAAAAGTCTTTAAATTTTAGCTTATTAGCTTTTTCTCATACAGTTTTCATTAAGTTTTTCGTTGTGTGCTTATTTGATTAATAGCTTATTAGTTGTGCTTATTTTCGATTCCTTTTATTGTATTCCGATCTTTTTGATCGGAAAAGGGTTTATTATTTCGACCATAGCTTCATTTGCTTGGTCGGAATAGGGTTTGTAACATTCCGATCTAGGGTAAGTTTGGTATTCCGATCAGAGGAAGGTGACAGCATTCCGATTGGAGTTCCGACAACATTCCGATTGGGAGGATTCCGATAGCCCCTTATTCCCACATTCCGATTGAAGTATTCCGATCAGGGTGAGTTTGGTTATTCCGATCAGGATAAGTGACAGCATTCCGATTGGAGTTCCGACAACATTCCGATTGGGAGGTATGGTACATTCTGATTGGGATTCCGATCGGAATGTATTCCGACGGTAGGGTTGTTTTACTACTTTGTCTTGTTTAATTTTTAAGTTTACGTTTTAATACTTTGTCAAATTTTAATTCTCGTCAAGCTTTAATTTTAAGTCATTTAATTATTTTACTTTTCAAAATTTTAATATTGCACCCTTACTTTTAATTAGACTTAGATTTACTTTAATTGTTTTGCACGTTTTTAATATACTACAACGACACAACTTTTGTTTCACCAAAGAACGACTGAGTCGCATAGATAACACAGTTTTCAATTCGAAGAGACATACATAAACGAACTAATTTTTATACGGGGTGTCAAAAGCCTTGTATCAATATGATAAAAATAGTGAACTTGACTTTTGACATCAGATTTCACTATAAGTTTTATAATATTAAAAGGCCACTTGAAGTAAATTAATATATAAAATAAGTATGTAAAAGTAAATAAATGATAATAACTACTATAAAATATTTTTATATACTATAATAAATATGTATCACATTTTATAAAAATAAAACTCAAATGTTTTCTAACTACAAACTATATATATAACTTTTACGTCTTTTCGGCTAAAACCGAAAAGATGGCATTTTCGCCAAATAAAACTTAGATGTTCGGATCCGTCTAATGTAATGTTTTTATAGAACATCTACTGATATGTAAACACATTTAACAAGTAAAAACCGACAAAACCGAGCTTTGTAACTTATGGACCCATAATGGACCAAATTAGTCTTATTGGACCACTAGGCCCAACTAGTTTGTTTTAGCACTATTGAAATTGCTCATGGGCTCAACCCACTTGGACCCAACATATGAGTAGAGGCCTGGTCCTAAATAAATATATAGACTAATAAAACTTATTGGATTCTTAATGGGCCTATTGGGCCTTAACATATACATGGGCTAAAATTAGCATAACTAGATTAAGTTAACTAAATACTTAACAACTAATAACGTTGTATAAGCTGATAAAATCCCACTTGATCATCATGTTTATGACATCATTACATATACATAACAACTTTTTATAAATATTATTCGATATAGTCTAAGATCGAGTATTATTTGTTTAGGTTTCCCGTGAACGAGGCACGCACCGTACATCTTAATTGCCGATAACCCTCCTTTCCCAACCAACGTGAGTTCATAGCCTCGCACTCTTATAAATGTTTTATGAAATGTTTTGTAAACCCGCGAGGGAGATAACATGCGAGTTTTAATAAAAATAGAACACAAGTGGTCCCGATTGTATGCTTATTGATATGGACCCGATTGATTGTATGACCCAATGAATGATTGAAATGGATTATTATTAGTTAGTTTATGTCACTACAAGTCCCATTAGCATGAATTGTGAACTACCGGGAGTTGGTAGACGCTTATGCATATAATAGTACTATTTGGGGAAGATCACCCCAGTTCGCGCCTTGACGGTTGATCCCCGTCGTGCCACATTGATTGGTAGGCGAATTTATATATGAGAGGATTTATATAGCGTGATATTAGTGACAACACGCTGATTTAGATGGGCACATATTTTTCAGGCTCGCGAACCGTTGTATATTATAGAAAGGCAACAATGCATGCGGCTTATAACAATCCGATAATAATACCGATAATGGAAATACTGAGGCGGCGGTCTCAAGGATGATGTATGATATATGATTTGAATTATAATATATTGCCTGACTAGTAATATGGGGTCTTATTACTGATATTATGCTTGTGTTCTGATTTACATAACTGTTTTATATAACGGTTTTTACTAAACTCTATGAATTCACTTGGCATTCGCTGATTAATTTTTCGCATGTTTTAATCTCATGTGCTTGAAGGTAACTTGGACGGAGATCGACTCTAATGGCCCACTTATTAATAATATTCATTCGAGACATTTTTTGTAAATTTATGACTGTAAAACTGGGGGACCTTTTGTAGACTCTAAACTTTTATTCGGATGAATGTATGTTTAACTTGGTACAACCCTTTTTATGCGTTGTCTATGATTTGAGTTATTGTGCTATCCCGTAACACTCTATTGACCCTTCCGCTGTACCGATACAAAAATTGAGAGTGTTACATCACGTTATGTCTCTTGTATCATTGCTCATAAGTTACTAATATCATTCTTTCAGGTTATTTCGTATCATATCGTTTCATGTATCCTTTCATGTTACTTTTTTCACTCGATCATTCATGAGGATCTACCTTCAGTTGAGGAACCAGAAACTATTCCAAATCGTCAAGATCGGGTCATGAGGAACAAGACTAATCCATTTGTCAAGATCCTTTGGAGGAACCATTCCGAGCGGGAAGCCACTTGGGAAACGGAGGAGTCTATCCGAACTTCTTATCCTCATTTCCTCCGATGATCCGGATATGTTCTTTTCAGCCATGTCACGTTCTATGTTTCTTTTCAGCCACACCGTGTTTCTAATTCGAGGACGAATTATTCTTTTAGAGGGGAAGAATTGTAAAACCCGCATGAAAATACCGTTAAACTAAAATTTTAATACTTATTATTACACGACAAGTATTATTTATAATTTATTCATGACAAGTATTTACATATGTTTAATACGTCACGACAAGTTATATAACAAGAAATATCAAATCACGAATATATACGACACGCATTTAAAACACGAAATGAATAAGTAAATGAAATAGGATCCATGTTATTTAACAAGAACCTTCAAAGATTAATATAGCCCAAGCCCGACCGTTTAAGAAATAAACTAACAAAACATGCACATTTTTCCTCATCTTCCAAGTTACAAAAAAAATAAGAGAAACCCTAAAAAGGGATGTTAGGCCGCCGACCTAAGAACAAGAAAAGGGAAAAGAGGTTTTGATTTTGATTCTTAATTTCATACGCATGTGTTCGTCAATCATCTTTCCTCCAATCATATCATTCGGTAATTATCGAAAGCTTTAATCTTTTATGTTTATTTCAAGTAATCATCCGTGTATTTGATTTTAAAAACAACTAGGACACATGTTATTGAATGATTAAAACAAGAATGAATCGGGTTGGTTGTTTTTGTTTTGTACGTAAACCGAGACCCAAGGGGGTGCTCTCAGTGGGACTTGGGACGAGCAACCGAGAGCCTAAGGCTCTCGGTGGGTGGCTTGGCTTAACAGCTGCAACAAATAAAGGGGGTCGGTGGGTATTCTATGCCTAGCATCTGCAACCCTTATGGGTCAGCGGGTACTTCCGCCCAGCAGCCGCAAGGCGGCGGTTTGAGTTGTTTTGGCAGCCGAGACCTCAAGGTCTCGGTGGTGACGTTTTTGGCTCGGCTTAACCGAGAGACCACGGGAACCACACAAGGGCGTTTTTGGTTTTAATTCTCTTGATTCGGTAAAATGATTTTTCGGACTTATTAAAATGATGAGGATTTATTTAAACAAGGGCATGATTAAATCACTACCTTTTTCATGTACTTATTAACTAGTTTATGTTACGACTTATTAATTCGATTTATTTAACATGGACTTATTATTATTTATAATTAATAATTATTATCAAGTTAAAGGCTTTATTTATAAGCAATTATAATCCATGAGATAATAATTTATAATTAATTATAAATCCATGACAAAGTATATATAATGATTAATTATAAACCATAATATATTATTAATTATAAGAAATTATAATTCATGACATACTATTATTCATAAGTATCTATAGTCTACGACATTTTATTAATCAATGATTACATTTAAATCGTGACTTATTGATATAATATTTATATTTGAATCATGACTTATAATTAGCTTATTCGATGAACAAGGTATTATTACTTATTTATATTAAACGAGCTTATTACTATTTTGGAAACTTACTGATTATGGAAACTTACTAATTATGCAAACTTACTAAATATGGAAACTTACTATTTTTGAAAACTTACTATTTATAGAAACCTTCTATTTTTGGAAAGTTACTATATATGGAAACCTACTATTTTTGGAATGTTACTATATTTGGAATTGCTATTTATGGAAAGTTACTAATAACGGAAATACCAAGTATAATAACACAAGGAACATGAAATACACTAATAAAGAATATATATGAACGTATAACATTAAAGGAAATACACGATAAAGCATGAACAAGTAATTCAAGTCATGAACAAGTAACTAAAAACCAAGAACAAGTGATTTATATATTAACAAGCAACTCATACACTTCATTTATCATGTAGCTTACGTGAAGTCGGAGTAGTATTCTTCCGTTGTTCACCTCTTTTGTTGATTACTAGACATAAGGTACGGATATTTTGTCCTTTAGTAGGTACATCTTTTCTATGCATGATTAGGATTTCCCGTTTGCTATGCCATATGTTTTCCCCAAGTTTTCAAGTCTTAAAAAATTATCATGATTTTCCATGCTATCATTTTGAATTGGCCGAGCTATATACATGCATGACCATGATTTACATGTTCACTTAGCTACGGAGGTACCATAACCATGACATTTGAGGCACCTATGTCATGACTCTTCCGCGACAAGAGTGATTTCTCGCGGTGTCCCTTCATGTTTTATGCTGGCCATTATTATTATTATCATGTGGGGCGTATGGGTGCATCCTAGTATTCATGTTTACAGGTTTACAAGTACAAGGTGATTGGTTAGTGTGTGCTCTACACTCCATCACATTGGAGCTGATCCCTCCACCCAGATTATGATTTATTAGAGGTCACCCCTCTAATTGCATGACGAGGTCACCCCTCTATGTATTCATGCACGTTGATAACATGTTATGACTTATATGAGCTCATGAGCATTTAAATTATATTACATGCATGAACATAAGACTTTTCAGTTATCATTCTATTTTAAAACATCTTCCAGGTTTTCCAGGACATACACATATTATGCTGCATTTCATGTCTTATACTTATGTTTCAGTTATTCTTGTCATATCATTATATCCGTTCACTGAGCGTATTGCTCAACCGTATTTTCTTTCCATGTTCCATACGGCAGGTACCCAATGACAGACTTGAGCATTGAGAGTACGTGCATAGGATAGAAGCTACCTGAGTCTCCTTCCTTTTTATGCATTTTAATACTTATGCTTTAATTGGATAAATGTTTTTTCCTTTATTCTTCCGTTGTTTTCATTTATCTTAAGCTTATATGGGAGCCGATGTTTGATTCCGGCTTTCCCGTTGGTCTTTTATGTCTTTATGAAGTTATACCTTGTTATGCTTTGATGACACGCCATGATTATGACATAACGGCCTCCTTATCAAAGTGGGTCGTTACAATGAATGATGAGATGTCGTGAATTTAACCCGTTTACTAACAATAAGTTGCTTTTGGTTGGATTTTATGTAAATGGGTCAAATGGGTTACAATATAAAAAGGTTCAACTTAAAGTGAAGGTCAAAAGGTATCCAAATTGTATTCCAAAGCTCTTAGAGCGCTTCAAAAATTAACGTTACAAACATGTAAAAAAAATAGGGGCTAGACTTATTTTTTTTGGTAAATTCGATATATGTTGGTTGTTTTCACTGGTTATTGGAACTTATTTCGAGCATGGTGAGCTCGATGTTGGTTCTGGGTGAAAAATGGAAAAGATTACATGATAGAAAAGAACTCATAGAGTGTAGAATGGGGTCAGTCGGGTTGCTTGAAAAAGGAAAGAAACACTACATATAAATGTGGTATTGCAATGGAAGTTATGTACCCAAACACGACTCGTCAGAACCCATCGAACCCTGGTCTATCACCTCCATCAGCGGTCACACATGTAGTGATTTGAGACGAGTACAATACTTGCCCTGAAGCTACCACTTGCTGTTGTATTCATGGGTACTAATCCACTTGGGGATGTTGTTTGTTGGAAGATGCACACAGCTGTGACTCACTATAGTTGTTGCCAACATGTGCAATATGTGATGCGGTACGTACTCAAAGGTGGTAAAGTTGCGGAGATTATGCTGTTGAAGTTCTTTAAAGTTACCTCATGAGACAAATGATGGAAACGTTTATGTTTATTAATTCTTGATTTGTGAATAACTCTCATAGTTTCATGTATAGATGATACTTTATTCCGCTCTGAATAATATTATATAATCCCAGCGCTCAAAAAGCTCACTCATATCATTTACTACGTATTTCTATACTTGAGTTCTCTTTCACAAACAAAGTTATAAAATAATCTGATCACTCGCAGCTCTCTCTCTTCTCCATCTTCTCTTACAGACACATGTTTTCAATCTCTACAACCTTCTTATCTCCTCTCCCCTTTCATATACACAGATAATACGACCACCGCTTCACACACACACCTCTCTGGATTTTATTATTTCTGGAGTCAGCTATTCGAGGTAATTTTCCATATTATTTTTCATCTTTCTGAATTGGTATATACGATATTGTTATGTGTTCTTTGGAATGTAGGTGGGTACCTTCTTTTGTTTGCGTTAATTGTGAGCATTCATACATATAATAAAAATGAAGAGTTCGAATTTTTAGCTGTTTATGGGGAAAATGGGGTTTCGTCTTTGACGTACTAGTTAGTTGTCCGGTAGGTTTAGGAAATTAATATTTTTGGACTGAAACATAGCTTTATAGCAAGTTTGATTGGTAGATAAATAGGATAAAAAGTATGATAGAGTTTGCGCATATTCATCCATTAAAAGTTTCTGACATCTAAGTCGATTCTATTTTTGACTGTGGCAAGGAGTAGCTATTTCCATGTAATTTTCTTTGATTAATATACACGGAGGTTACTAAAGTATCCTCAAAGTAACGATTTTGTTACTAAAGTTTAAAAACTATAACATCCGCTCCAAAAATTTTAACACTCGCTCTGAAAAGAGACTAAGTGTCCCGTTTATGGTGTCGTATCAGAAACATCAAAACAGAAAAATCCAAAATAAAACTTATAATTTAAAGCATAATAAGTAAGACATAATCCAACAAAATCAAATCCCTAAAATAACGGGGTCCAAAATGCAAAGTACCAAAATCATAAATGTATTCAGTAATTATTAAACTCGGGTAACTCTAGACGCACACACCAAACTCTTATAACCCAGCCTCCCGCTTAATATCTGTCACATGGAAAATAAACACGGCTAAACAAAACGTCCAGTAAACAGATATAACAAATAAGGTTGAAAAATAAAGAGCGGTAACGGAAGCTGCAAATATCAACAATATATGAACAAGAGAATGAATATAAGGATCATAGAGAGAACATGAAAGAAAGGTAATAAAAATGCCCACGAGCCCTATCACATATCACATATCATATCAAATAAAATAGTCACATAAGTGTACATGGGTCGTGACTCCCGTGTACCGGAAGCGATATAGGGCATATAGCACATACCACCCATTCACTACCTATATCATACTACCTCCGTCCCACTTTAATTGTACTCATTTGACTTTTTGAAGTCATACTTTATCAACTTTGATCTTAATTATTTTATTTGTGTTATATAATATTTAATGAGAATAATATTTATGAAAATACATTTAAAAAGCAATCCATTCATATATTGTGCATCAAATATTATATAACAAAAATAAAAATTTAAGATCAAAGTAGAAAATATAAGACTTCAAAAAGTCAACTAAGGAAAATTAAAGTGGGACGGAGAGAGTATCATATTACTTATAATGCATCCATACACCTCCTGCAAAATAAATAGTATGTACACTAGCTCATGACTAGCATACACACCCATATAGCATAATAATGGCCATCAAAAGGGAACGCCACGGACTAATCACACCGTCCCATTTAGTGTCATGTCGTTGGTGCATTAATCGACATGGTCAGGGTACCTCCATGACTAGTTTCAAAATATAGCTCGGGCTTAAGGGTTTCATAATCATAAGGTATATTAAACCATAATTCATAATAGGTCAAAAGGAAGCATATCAAGGCATATCAATCAAATGGATCATAATGAGACAAAGTGAACCATGAATCATATCAAAAAATCAACTAATTTAATAAGGAAAATGGCAATGGCTTAAGGAATGATCAAAAGAAAGAGTTACAAAAGAGTATAAGTAGGGTTCTTACTAAAAGAACTGAATATCCGTACCTTATCGCAGAACAACACAAAGATCCCCACACAACGTAATGAGTCCTAATCCCGTGTTACCAGAACTACAATATACATATAACAACATCATACCTACTGGTCATACATCATAGGTTACAAGTTTCCATGAGTAGGTGATTTAAAACCCTAGTTTTACATTTTCTTATAACTTGTTATTTAGGGACTGTTTTTAAAGACCAGAATATTTGTAAAACCCGCATGAAAATACCATTTAATTAAAACTTTAATAGTTAATTATTTCACGACAAGTAATTACGTATATTAAATACGACACGAGAAGATATAACATGAAAGTAAAAATCATAAAGACGAATACACGAGAACTCAGGTTATGGCGAAGTATATAAAACGAACATATAAGCTTAAACCTTACAAGCCTTATAAGTTAATTAAGGCCCAAGGCCCGGTCCATTAAGAAACAAAGTATCAAAACACCTAATTTCATTTCATATTTTCAAGTTAAGAAAAAAAACATAGAAAACCCTAGTTGGTGTTGGTGCGCCGCCGAACTAAAAGAAAAGAAAAGAGGAGGAGAAACTTTGATTTGATCTAAATTCATTCGGGTGTGTTGTGTTATCATCCCTATATTACATCTCTTTCGGTAATCTTTAATCCTTAGTCTTTTATTTAACTTTTCAAGGATTATTTATGAACTAGATTAATTATGATATGAACACAAGTTAATATTAATCAAAACAAGAAAGAATCATGTTTGGTTTGGTTTTGTTGTGGCTCGGAAACCTAGTTTTACTCTCGGTGGGTAATTAAAGTGGGAAGTAGGAAACCATAGGGCAAAGGTGGGTTGGTCTCAGTGGTATTTGTGGCTTGGCAGCCGCAACCCCAAAGGGGCAGTGGGTACTTGTGTTGGGCAGCCGCAACCACACAAAGGGGGTGTTTGGTTTATTTTTGACAAAATTGTTTCGGCTTATGTTCGGCTTATTAAGTTTAGCTTATTATGAACCAGTTAATTAATTTATGGACTTATTATGAACCAGGTAATTAATTATGGACTTATTATGAACCGGTTTAACTCGGCTTTTTTTTTACTTATTTTAATCGGCTTAAATAAATCACGACTTATTTAAATTAATTTATTTATATTTTGGCTTATATGGATAATGGGCTTATTTGGATCATGAATTATTAAAATAATGCTTATTAAATTAAATGTAATTAGCCATGACTTAATAAATTATGACTTAATAAAAATATGCTTATTAAGTTAAACGTAATTAATTTTGGATTATTAAACCATGACTTATATAAATTAGCTTATCAAGATATCGGCTTATTGAAATCGGCTTATTCGATAAACAAGATAAATTACTTACGTATATTAAAACGAGCTGATTACTATTTATGGAAACTTACTATTTATGGAAACTTACTATTGATGGAAACTTACTATTTATGAAAACTTACTAATCATAGAACCTACTATTTTTGGAAAGTTACTATATATGGAAACCTGCTATTTTTGGAAAGTTACTATATATGGAACCTGCTATTTTTGGAAAATTTATATAAATGAAAACCTGCTATTTTTGGAAAGTTACTATATCTGGAAACCTGCTATTTTTTGTAAGTTACTATATATGGAAACCTATTATTTATGGAAAGTTACTAATTATGGAAATACCAAGTATAATAACACATGGATCATGAAATACATTAATCAAGAACACATGAACATATAACATAAAGAGAGACATGATAAATCATCAACAAGTAACTCAAATCATGAACAAGTAACTCAAATCATAAACAAGTAACTTATACCATGAACAAGTAAACCATGACATGAACAAATGACTCATACACGTCTTTTAAACATGTAGATCACGTGAAGGTGGAGTAGTTCTCTTGTAACGACCCACTTTGAAAAGGAGGTCGTTATGTCATAATTATGGCGTGTCATCAAAGCCTAACAAGGTATAATGTCATAAAACATAAATGACCAAATAGGAAACCCGGAATCAAACATCGCCCCCCCCCCCCCCCCCTAAACATAAGCTCAACATGCATAAAGTAAATGAAGTAGAAAGGACGAAAACAGGTTGTCCAACAAGCATAAATATTTAAAATGCAAAAAGGAAAAGAAGTCTAAGGTGGCTTCCATCCTATGCACGTACTCTCAAATTCTCAAGTGTGCCCTTGGGTACCTGCCGTTTGGGACATGGAAAGAAAATACGGTTGAGCAATACGCTCAGTAAACGGATATAATGACATGATTAGAATAACTAAAATATGATTAAAAAATATGAAATGTAGCGGAATATGTGTATGTCTTGGAAAAACCTGGAACATGATTTATGAACAAAAGTAATACTTGAAAAGTCTAAGTTTATGCATGCAATATAATTTAAATGTCCACGAGCTCATATAAGTCATAGCATATTATCAACGTGCATGAATACATAGAAGGGTGACATCGTCATGCAATTAGAGGGGTTACCTCTAATAAATACCAATATGGGTGGAGGGATCATCTCCAATGTGATGGAGTGTAGAGCACACACTAAACCAATCACCATATACGTGTAAACCTGAAACTAGGATGCACCCATACGCCCCACATAATAATATAATAATGGCCAACCTGAACATGGAGGGACGCTGTGAGAAATCACTCTCGTCGCGGAAGAGTCATGACATTGGTGCCTTATGTGTCATGGTTATGGTACCTCCAGAACTAGGTGGTCATGTAAGTCATGGTCATGCATATATAGCTTGGGTAATTTAAATTGATAGCATGGCAAACAATGAAAAGTTTTTATGATTTGAAAAATGGGGAAAACATATGGCATAGCAAACGGGGAATCCTAAGCATGCATAGAAAAGATGTCCTTGCTGAAGGACGGAAAATCCGTACATATGTCCAGTAAACGGCAAAAGATAAAATGGCGGACAGTCCTACTCTGACTTCACGAAAGCTACATAATAAATGGTGTGTATGAGTTTCTTGTTCATGTTTTATCTTGTATTTCTTAATATTATACATTCATGTGTTCTTGATTAATGCATTACATGTTTCTTGTGTTATTATACGTGGTATTTCCATAAATAGTAACTTACCAAAAATAACAGGTTTCTATATAAAGTAACTTTACAAAAATAACATGTTTTCATATATAGTAACTCTCCAAAATAGCAGGTTTCCATATATAGTAAGTTTCCAAAAATAGTAAGTTTCAAAAAATATTAAGTTTTCATAAATAGTAAGTTTCTAAAAATACCAAGTTTCCATAAATAGCAAGTTTCTAAAAATAGCAAGTTTTTTATAAATAGTAATAAGCTCATTTAATCTACATAAGTAATACATCTTTTTCATCGATTAAGATATTTTTATTAGCCATGATTTAATATGTATATTAAATAAGCTAATTATTATAAATGATGGTAAAAAATAATTATTATAGTAATAAGCCCATTATAAAAGTTAACTTTCATATATTAAAGTTTATAAATAATTATTAAATAATAATATACCATGTTATATACATTGATTATTAATTAATAATATTTCATGAATTACAATTTCTTAATTAATAATAAGCCCATTTGAAGTAAATTGTATTATTATTAAGTAAATTAAATAGGCCGTGGTTAATAATACAATTTATATAATAAGTTCACTTTTAATAAGCCCGAGTTTAAAATTATGCCGAGACAAACCAAACACCCCTTAGTGACCTACGGTTTACCCGAGCCCCAAAATCAATAGCCCACCGAGACCTTATGGTCTTGGTTGCATGAACCAACAAACACCACACCACATCGGCTATGACATTTTGCCACTGTTAAGCCGGGGCTCCCATTGCCTAGGCAGCAGTTCCCGTCGGCCTCACATGTTTCCCACCGAGACCATTTGGTCTCGGTTGCCACTGCTCGAACCAAAACCCCTTAGTGGCCCTGCTGTGTTGCGGCTGACAAAGGAAACCAGCCACCAAGCCATTAAGGCCGACGGCTGTTTGGCCAAATATCACACCGCCAGCACCCTTAAGGATCCCGGTTTCCGTGACCACACAAACAACCAAAATAAGCCTGATTCATTCTTGATTAAATTAATATAATACATGTTCATACATTTAGTTAATTAAATCTGTGATTTCTTAATATGAAAAAGAAAAGATTAGGGATTGCCGAATGTATAAATGATTTAGGACAAGCAAACACGAACACACCCTTATGATTTACGATCCAAGATCAAAAGCCAAAAATATTTTCTCTTTTTCTTTCTTTTCTTGCCGGCGGCCACACACCAATACAAAACCCTAGTTCTTATTTTTTTGTAACTTGAAATGAAAATGAAAAGTGAACTCCCTGTGTTTGTTAATTTTAACAATGGGTCGGGCGTTGGGCCCCTTTTGCTTCTATTAAAACCGGCGGTCAAAAACAGCCCTTTATATATACTTTTCGTGTTTAACAATTTTCCCGTGTATTGTTTAAACGTAGTTTAAGTTCGTGTTAAATCTTGTCGTGCATTATTAAATATACGTAAATACTTGTTTGTATACATTTAATATACGTAATACTTTTCGTGCATTAATTATATATTAAAGTTTTAATTAATTGGTATTTTCATGTATTTTCATGCGGGTTTTATATCTCTTCCACTTTTCATCTCTCTCATCGGTTACTGGACACAAGGTACGGATATTCCGTTCTTTCAGTAAGGACATTCATTTCTTCTCATGATTAGGATTCCCCGATTGCTATAGCACATGTTCTCCCCATTTTCATGTTATATATCTTTTCATGATTGCCATGTTTTCATTTGTTTATTTCATGACCTATGATGTATCGAGGAATTTTGGTGTATTTTAATTAAATACGTTATAGAGCAAATTTAGTAAATTACCTATATAAAAAGGTAATAATCCATAAATAAGCTAAAGACGAATCAATTAAACACGAGAGTGATCCCGGTTCGTTGTACATAAGGACCTTATGAATTTTAGACGTTCGTTTTGAATTGGACAATTGTTTTAAATCTGATTTCGGTTTTTATCTAAATTAATTCTACCAATTTTTAATCCTAAAGTGCATGAATCGTAACCCGACTTAAAATCTAAAAGACAATTATTTAAATCTATATATTTAAAACTTTACTTAAACTATACTCATTTAAAAGAAACAAATTATTTTAACAAATTATTTAAACTAAAATATTAAATCAAAATTTATTTAAAACTAAATTATTTAAAAACAAATTTTAAAACAATTTAAGATTTCTAAAAAGTAATAAAATATTTTTATTTATTTATTTATTTATATTTTTATTTTTTTAATTACTTAAAAACTTTTTTTTTAAACTAATATTACTTTCTAAAAATTTAATAAACTTTTTATTTATAAAAGTAATTTAAAATCTAATTTAAACTTTTTGAAAGTAAAACTATAATTAACATGTTTAATGAATTTACAGTTAAACAATAAGTAATATATAAAGTGGTTTAAAACCAAAAGAGCTAGTTAGCTCAATTGGTTAAGATGTATGGCTGTGTACCAGGAGGTCCTGGGTTCGAGTCCTAGGAAGGACTTTTTGTGGAATATTTTTTTCTGGCAATTGAAAAATGTAACAGTTTAATGTTACAGTACTCCAAACGATTTGTTTGGACTGATAAAATAACAGATCTGATATACTACTTGTAACAAATCAAAGATATGAATAAATCCACCCATTTTATCAGTTAAACCAAAGTGCAATAACAAGTTAATACAGGCAAAAACAGATTTATAAATTCAGAATGCTAACACAAAAACTTACAAAGTAAAATTAACTACTCAGATAAATCACATCCAAAAGGCAGCTAAACAAATTCTATACCACAATTCTAAAATAACCTAGAAAAAATAATTCAATCTTTCAAGTATATCTATGACTAATCTCAGCAACCTTATATATCAATCATATGGAAATCCATACACATCATCAAACAATAAGCAGACACAATTTCAATTTACCAAATAGCATCAAGCTAAAATAGAACTTAGACTATGCAGACTGAAAGACTAATAAGCAACTGATAATCTTAATCCAAAATCGTTTAAACTACGAAACAATTATAGAAAATCAATATAACAGCCTATCTCAGTGGTTCTAACAAGTTAACAAAAACCACCAGTTCTTCAAACAATACGAAATACAAACTCCCCAAATTGGATCCATATACAGCTTAATCTAAATCGTTTAAAGCTAGTGAAGTTTATGCTATTATACATTACTTAAGTCCTAACTGTATTATATCTAGCAACAGATTAATCTGTGGAAACAAAAACATCAAAATCCCAATCACATCTCAGAAACTTATCATCCTAACTCACATTAGTAAACTTAAATAAAGTACACAGATTCATATCAGCTTAGCTAATCACATTAACAGTAAATAATCAACTAGCAGATTTAATCAATCCATCACAAATTTTCATCAATTAAGCAGATAAATAAAACTAAACTAAGAACAATAAATTAAAACCTATATTTGGTGAACCTTTGATGAAGAAGGTTGGGCGCTGAGCCACCTTAAATTCGACACCATTTTAAACGAACCACGCATCAAACCACCATTAATCATCAATCCTTGATCCAAATACTCCACGAACCACCATCTTAGTTCGATCTTAATAGCTTTAATTTATTTTTTTACTTTTCCAGTGGAGAAAAGCTTTTTCCGAATCTTACTTTATATTATCTCATTAAGCTATTAAATAAGCTTAATCAAATAATTTTTCATATAATATCAATATAGAAACTTAAAGAATAACTGCAATAAATTTTAACAGTAGAATTAACTCAAGAAAAGATTAAACTCGAAATCACTTTTATTATTATATTATAATTATTACAGTACTATAGAAATATAATTTCATTATCCTATCTCTAAATTGACATTATAATAGTAAAGTACAAAATGAGATGATGATTACACAATCTTTGGGGGTTTTTATAGGCAAACCCCAAGCCTTCTTGAGGAAGGTTGTTGAGCAGAAATTCAATCGCAGCCCTTGATTCTTCACTTCTTTCTTCTCTTTATTTTCAGTTATGATCCAAGGTGGAAAATCGATCTTCTTTCACACGGATTGCCAGCATGGCACCAAAGTGTGTTTGTTATGCTAGTTTGGTGCTTATGTGGCTTGTTTTCATTGGTCAATTGATTGGTGGTGATGAAATCCACCAATCTCATGAGAGATGTGACACGATGGGATGCCACATATGATTGACTGGTGCATCTTCTTCTCCCTGAAATTGTTGGGAATTAATATAGGCGCGTGTAGTTCACATCACTGATAAATGAAAACCCCTAAATCAGATTTAGGGTTTGTTCATGGTGGCTATGTGGTTATTTTTTTTCTCTGTGTTTCTTTTTCTTAGTTTGTAATGAAAGAAGTGTGAAGGTTTGACCAAAGTGAAAAGTTTTCACTTTTTATATTATGTCCACCGTTTCATTCTTTTTACCCTAATGGGCTTGATCCAATTTGTAAATAATTCTCCCTAAGTCTTCAATAATTTTGGCTTGGGCCCTTATTGAAACAAAGTACTTAATCCATCCCATACTTATTAAATTTGGCCTTGGATTGGGCCTTGGATAAAAAGTGATTAACTTATATCCACTATTGGGCTTTCATGTCCAATAAGCAAATGTGGGTCCCATAAAGCCCATTAACCTTTGATAAAGTTAAATCATCGAATAAACGACTTGACTTTTGGCTTCTTGATCTTTTCTTCAAACTCATGTCATTTTTACCGGTTCTCGTGAACTTGGGTACCTACACACATGAAACAAGAAATACACATATACAATACCATTTTCATAGATTATATGCAATTATTGTCCATTTAATGATACAATTGATAGAGTAATTTCACTCATATCAAACTCCCCCTTGATAAACAATTGCCGTGTCCTCACGCAATGATAAAATAAAGCACTAACTACACTTTTATTTAACTTTTGACACTTTATTTTGCAAAGACATAATTTAATTGATGAGACTACAATTATACATAGTCTCATCGTCCAAATCGGGCTTAAAACGCTTAAAATATCATCAAAATACCCAAATATATGCTTGTGTTTGTTCATTGTGTATTTTAGGTACGGATATCATGAATTCACCAAAAGATTACAAGAATCAATCAAAAACGAACACGGGAAACGAAGCCGCACAGAGAACCGGACCCGAATCATGAATTTCCATTCAAGTCCTTGAAGTTTTGAAGATTGGCAAGATTGGTCCCTCATCTTTTGAAGACTTGTCATTTTAAACCCTTGTAAAACTCAAAATTACACATTGGGTCCCTAAAATGATAAGATTATACAAGATTGGTCCTTGAAGAATCCATTTATTGCAAGAAATACCCTTGTGACAAGTTATGATAAATTTTGGTGGCCAAAGTAAGAAAAAACAAACTTCCTTAACAAAGGAAATTGGTTTGTGAGCTGTTTTAATCAAAGTAGCATGTTTATGGGACTTCAGGGGCCATAATGGGCAGACAAACAAAGTACTCTCCTCCTATCACCAGCTGACACCTCACCTTTGACCATTGACCAGCCAATCACACTCCTCCTCCTCTCCACGTCAACAATCCACCACCACTAAACCTCTTTATTAAAACTCATTTAATCAGTTTTATAATTTCCCACTAAAACAATTTTTTAAAAATTAACCCTCCCCCCAAACAGATTAAACCCCTCTTTTTAACCCCATAAACCCTAAAATTATCCCAAGTCCAATCAAAGCAAAAACAAAGGGGTAATGGTTGATTGTTTCCAAATTGTTAATTAACCTTAGCCTAAACCCATCCCACCTCCCAAAACATCCATCACTTTCATCCCTAGACCACCCCATGTGTCCCCTGCCCCACAAAGAAGAAGAAAACAAAATCCTCCAGTCATCCAACGACCCAAATGACAAACTTGGTCCCAAAGGTATTTGATCAACGTTCATGATCATCAAACAACAGCTGGAACATCACATGCTTCATTTGACCAAATTCAAATCAAAGAAGACCAAGGGAAATTTCGGATTTTCTTGTATTAGGGTTTCGTTTTGTATTTTTTTTATTCATAGCATACTAGAACCTTCTGATTAGTAATATAAAAAGGGAATGTGGCTTGTACATTCACCTTTGTTCCAGTTTTTTGTAAAAATCTTTAAATGACTAATGATAATGAAAGTTTGAGTTTTGTATAATAACTGAGTTCCAAATTTTTTATCTGCTTTCATAGTGTAAACTTTTAATTTATGCAACTTAGTTTAAAGTGTTTACAAGTTTCATTATTTCAAAGCAATTTTCAAAAAGTTTGTGTTTTAAAAAATTCTTGAAAATGTTTTTTCATCAGCTTGATTCCAAAACCCACATGAAGTGAAAGTGGAGTGTGGGTTTGATTTCAGCTTATAGTTAAGATTATTGTCAAGTTTTTAGAAGTTTCAAAAGGTTTTCAAAATCCGTTTCAAAAGTTCTTGGAAATAGTTTTTTTAGTTTGAATCACTTAAAAGGGTTGAAGTAAAAGTGGAGATCCGTTTGAGTGAATTCATGTTTATTGGTTACAAGTTTTAAGAAATAGTGTATCAAAAGATGTGGTGGTTTCAAAGATTCAGTTTTTAAAGAAAGTTTAGTTTTTCTTCATTATAAGCTATAAGCCATAAGCTGGCTTAACCAATAAGCCAGGCTTACAGCTTTATAGCCAATTTATCAGTTCACCTTTGTGTTCTTTCTTAGCATGTTGTTCCATCATCAAGATATATTGGGGTGGTTTGGACTGCTTAAGTCATCACCTAGCATCATCTACATCCTAACAGCATTCTCCCAAGCCATAAGCTCAGTTTGACTGAAAGGAGATGGCATTGCATCCATAGTGGGGCCTGGATTGTGGGTCCCACAAGGTATACCAACCTATAGGCTTGAACCCTCCTTTTGCTAAAATTTGTGATTTTTGTGGATTATTGGGTGAATCTATTTGAATGGTGGTTAAATGCTAGTTTACTGCTTGATTCATGCTTCTTTTGAAGTTTTGAGTATGTTCTGATAGGATTAGGATTGGTTTATAGTGTTTAGATTAAATCTGTTTGCATAAAATTAGTCAAGTAGTTAGTAAGGGGTGTTTGGATTTGGGTTTTATCTGAATAAGGTGACACAAGTTTGGGTAAAAACTAGCTAAACATACTTAAATAGGTATTTGTAGGGGTATTATGTGCTTGTCTTTGAGTTTGATAGAGTAAAAATAGATATTGCATGTTTAAAAATTGGTAGAAAATCAGTAATCCACTTTTTCTACCTTGTTTTAGTTAATTGTTGTTCCCAATTTTGTTAATTGTTAAGGGATCTGTTAATAAAGGATTGTGTGAAAGTCAATTGTGATTTTGTGTTGAATTGAACAAGATTTGGTTAGCCAAAACTCACCAAATTGCCAAGTAGACCAGCAGGCAACCCACAGACCTGCATATAGCCATACCATTGACTGTTTTATGGGGTTTTGTTCTTGATTTTTGTGTGCAAAGTGTGCCTTTTATAATTTTCTTGACTCCCCACAACCCAACTGGTTGTGGGGGTTCCCTTGGTTCCTGATAAAACCAAAAAACGAGTAAGTTACAAGCATTTTTGTGCCCAGATCTGTCAAACAGTGGGAACTCAGTTCCCACTGCTACTGTAAAAGTTCCCACTGCTTGGAAAGAAGACAAAATCAGACCAAGTGTCCCTTTCAGTTTCTTGTAATTTTTACTTTAGTGACCTTTTTTAGGTCTTTTTAAGTGATTCCAATTTTATTATTTTTGTTATTTTATTTCTGATTTTTCCATTTAATTTATTTTTCTGTTACTGTTTATTTTCTATTTTTTAGATTAAATGGCATTTTTAATTAGTTTTTAATTAACTATTTTTTTCTTTTAGTGCAAAAATTTTATATTTTTTAGTTTTAAAAATTTTCTTAGATTCAGAAAAGTATTTTAAGATTTTTAGTTTAAAAAAGTTTACTTTCCACCCTTTTTAAGTAATTTTTAGAATTGATTTAAGTTTTATTAGTTTTAAATCAAATCTGTTTTGTCTTTTAGTGTAAAAAAGTTTTGTTTTCAACTTTGTAAATTTTCTACTTTTTAGTAATATAATTTAGGATTTTTCAAATAGTCAAATTAATTTTAGCATTATTTTAATATTTTTAATCTTTATTTTAGTTTAAAAATTGTTTTTAGCATTTTAAAAATAGAAAATAGTATTTGAAATTTAGGAAAAATACTTTTTAGTCTTTAAATAATATAAGTGAGTTATCAGTTCAATAAAATAATATTTTGGGCTTTTTCTTAATTATGTTTAATTTTAGGGCTTTAATTAGCATTTAAAACTGAATATTTTAATTAATAAAAGGTTTTAAAATTTATTTATTGAATTTTTATTCTTACTTATATTATTTTAGACTTAGTTTTAATTTCAATTAATTTATAAGTTTAATTTTTAGTTTTGTCACGTTTTACGTATTTACGTTCGCGTTTTACGTTAATTCGTCGTAGTGTAATCGTAATCGTAGCTCGTCTTTAATTTTTCTCTCTTTACCCAAAAACGACACTAATCCAAACTTTGATTTTACATATTGGCACTCTTAATCACACACCTCCTTTTAGAACGAACTTGGAATTTATTCGGTTTTGCGTTTTTCCTAAAACGTAAGACTTAATACTTACCCGCATTATACGTTGTTTTCCTAAACATGTATTTTTACTATAATCATTTTGGCGCCGCTGCCGGGGAGGTGTTTTTAGTGTGCCATTATTATTATCGTGTTTGTGTGAGTAGTGCTTTTTTTATTTTCAATTTTTGGAAAGCGTAAATATCGTACATACTCATTTTTGTTATTTTTCCTTACTGTATTTTAGTATCCAAATAAATCGTGTTTAATTTTCCTAAATTAAACACACAACAATCTTTTACTATATTGTAGATATCCCATTATCGTTTTCGTTTTTCTTGTGAATATTATTACTATATTGTACTACGTAGAACAATAAATATACAAGTACTCCAAAAGCGTGAAAACGCAACCTTGATTCGGGATTTCATCACTCGATCATTGTATTCGAATCCAAAGCAAAAGTTTAAAGGAAGATAAATACTTTCGTGAGGCTTAATTTCAATTAACACAAACTATAAGGTGGGTATAAGGCGGTTGTATTTCACGACCTAAGGGAAAAAGGATCTTAAGTGCTTAGCGCCTCCTCGTTTCCCCCGCTTGCTTGTGCGTGTTTTGAGAAAGAGGGCCAATCGAGGGTTTGCCGCCCAATTATTATCTACGTATCATATATATTTGCTTGTTTTCAAGATTAAACCCTCTTGAACGTTTTGGTGTTCCACCAACGTTCTAAAGTCATCGAAGGTGTTCACTCCACGTGATCGTTTTCATTCTTTGAGGCTCCTTTAATCGAGAAATTGATTCGAGGAGAGATTTGTAGATTCGAGTCTACGTAATACAACAAAAATCCAAAAAACTTAAAAAACAATCAAAAACCAAAAAAATTGAAAAATCGAAGAACCGCAAAAAGAATCTTCTTTGCTACCACCTATTCTACGCTTTGTGCATGCGCACTCGGTCGAAGGATTATTCTAATTATACCGACGCTTCGAATCGACGCAATCGTAATTGAAGGAATCGACGACGTAGACGAGATTTAGAAACCGACGTTCCTAATATCGTTGTTGAAAAGACCGTAGAGGAGACGGCCGACAATCGTTCGATGATGGAATTGCTCCAAGCACCCACCGAGGGTTATGGAGACGCGCTCGTAATTCCCGCTATCGAAGCGGAGAATTTTGAGATTAAGAGCGGAATGCTTTCGTTGATTCAAGCTACGAAGTTTCGAGGTCGTGAAGCCGATAATCCTCACGACCATACTCGGAATTTTGATCGTCTTTTGGCCACGAGCAAGTTTAAGAACGTCGACACCGATGTCTTCAAGCTTATGCTTTTTCCGTACTCGCTCGATGCTGTCGCCGAGGATTGGTACGAGAAAGAGCCACCTAATTCGATAACTACGTGGAAGGATCTCGTCTCCAAGTTCATTAATTATTCTTTCCCACCGTCTAAAACAACGTTTTTCAAAAATGAAATTACGAAATTTGAGCAAAAACCGAATGAATCTTTTAGAGACGCGTGGGATCGTTTTAAGGAATTGCTTAGGCAATGTCCTCACCATGGTTTTTCCGAGTTGCACCAAATCGATACATTTTACAACGGTCTTAGTTTTCAAGAACAAGATTCGTTAAATTCCGCCGCCGGTGGCAACTTTTTGTGTAAGACTCCGAAAGATGCATTAATGATTATCGAGAATCGATCCAAGGTTTACCAACTCCGTAACGCACAGAGTGTTGCCAATGTCGCCAATGTTAGTAGTTCTAATCGCGACATTGAGAAAGTTGATGCGAAAGTCGACAAGCTAACGAATGTGTTTACATCTTTTCTCGTTGAAATGCAAAAGAAAGACGCTCTCTCCACGGTGAAAGCGGTTGAGACATCCGGTACGTTTTGTGGTGGACCTCATAATTATTACGAGTGTGCGGCTATGTATGGCCAAACGTCGAGTATAAACGCGTTAAACAACAATTTTCTAATCAAAATCAAAATAATGCGGGTCCATCACAACAAGGCAATTATAATCAAGGCAACAATTTTTCAAACCAAAACCAAAGAAATTTTCAAGGAAATAATCAACAAGGAAATTTTCAAAATCAAGGAGGTTATAATCAAGGTCGGAATTTAACTTGGCAAAATCTAGATAACAAAAACCAAAACTCGAATTTTCAAAACAACGCTAATCAAGGGAATTTTCAACGAGGGAATCAAAACCAAGGTTTCAATCAAAATTTTAATGGCTCAAATGATTTTCAAAATTACGTTAAATCAAATGACGCTAATATGAAGAGATTGGAAACGCAAATTGGTGAGATGAAAAACGAATTTTCCAACTCTTTGAGAGGTCAAAATAATAAAATCGATCAAGGATAAAGTGAGATTAAAAAGATGTTTTCGGCCATAATGAGCAATCAAGCGAGTTCGTCTTCGAGTACGTTACCTAGTAACACCGTACCAAACTCAAAGGAACAATGCAAAGTCGCCACAACGTCTATTGGAAAAGGTCATGTGATTACCCCTACCCTTGATGGATTCCGAGTTGTTCCTTCTTCTCAACCCTCGACTTCTAAAATGTCTTATTTTTCTAAATTCGATGGGGTGAACGTGGCGACCAAGGAAAAGAGTACACACCCTTGTGTACCTCAAATTCCATCCACGGTTCAAAAAGAGAGTTTTATCGACCTAACCAAAGTAACCCTTGAAGAAACGTGTGCATCGATCCTTCTTAAAAAACCTAAAAGGCATATGCCGAGAGAGGAAGAGGATCAGGGACAATTTCTATTACCTTGTGATTTTTCCGAGATTGAGGGATGTTTAGCTGATGAGACTGCAATTATACATAGTCTCATCGTCCAAAACGGGCTTTAAATGCATAAAATATCATGAAAATACCCCTATATATGCTTGTATTTGTGTCTTGTGTATTTTAGGTACGGATATCGTGTAATCAACAAAAGATCACAAGAATGGAGCAAAAACGAACACGGGAAACGAAGCCGCACAAAGAACCGGACCCAAACTATGGATTTTCCAAAAACACCCTTGAAGAATTGAAGAATGTCAAGAATAGCCCCTCAACTTGTGAAGATTGACACTTTATACCCCTAAGAATCTCAAAAACACTTTGGGGTCCCTAAAGGATGATGACTTGTCAAATTTGGCCCTTTATGTTTGAAGATGTTACCCATTTAACAACAATGGATTAATGGTGCAATTGATGAAGGACTAACGGTGAAATACAACATGGACTTAACTTGCAAGCTGTTTAAAGGAGATAGTTAACAGGAGGGACTATTTCTGCCAAAAAACCAAACCTATCTAACCTAACACCCATTATAAACCCGACAACCTTATACTCCCCTCCAATCCCCAGCCGCCACCTCACCTTGACTAGTTGACCCACCACTCACAAACCTCTAACTCATTCCCCCACTCCACGTCAAATCCCACTACCCAATTAATAAACTGATTTAATCAGTTTACTAATTTTCCCACTAAAACACATTTTCAAATTAATCTCACCAGATTTAAACCCCTCCTGCTAATCGCATAAACCCTAAAATTTCCCAAAATTAATTACCTTAAATCAAAGGGGATTTGGCTAACCTTTTGCAGATCACTAATTCACCTTACACTAAACTAAACCCACAACAAACCACACTCATCCCGTGTCTTATGTGGCCCCCCGTCCTTCCCCTAGCACCCTCTTTTTTGGTAAAAAGAGCATCTACAGTCATGCAACGCTCCCAAGACCAAAACTTGGTCCCAAAGTTTCTTTTGGACGCCTATGATGCATTCAACAGCCTGGCAACACCTCAGAGATCACATGACAGTGTTTGACCAAGAAAAGTCAGCAAAATTCAAATTCTCATGAGGGCATTTTAGGAAGTTCATTGTTAGGGTTTTATGTAGCCTAGAATGTTCTATTATCATTATAAAAGGGAGGATGGCTTGTATCTTAACCCTTGTTCCAAATTTTATACAATTTGATTTTGAGAATTAAAATGAAAAAATATTAATTTGCATAATCTGAGTTCCAAATTTAATGTTTGTTAGTTTTATCTTGTTCAGTGTTTGAAAAGATAGTTTGGAGTAAAAAGTTTCCTTTTACACAAGAAGATTTCAGAAAATACGTTTTGAAGTTTTTGGCAAGACTTTGATAAATTTTGAAATCAGTTTTGACTTGATGTGAAAGTGGACTTTCAAAACAGTTTACTTGATTTGATAACCTTTATTAAGAATACTTCAAGTTTCAGTTTCGTTTGATTTGGTTTAGAAGAAATGAGTTTCAAAAAGTTTTTTTTTTATCAAGCTTATGAGGAATAAGCTGGCTTAAGTAATAAGCCAAGCTTATAATCTCACAAGCTGTATTCCAGGTCACTCTCTCTCTTCTCTTTGTTTGATATTAGCAGGTTTACCAATTAAACATATTGGAGGGTGGTGTTCTTTTCTTGAATTCATCATCATCATTATCTACACATACCAACAAGCCCTCTTTCTAAATTCCATAAGCTCAAGCCCGAGCTTGATGGAGAAGGCTTAAGCTAAGCCTTTGTGAAGCTTGAATGTAAGCTCACTAGGTAAGAAAGCTATAAACCCTCTATACTTGTTTGGAGTTCATGTTTTTTAGTTTCATGGATTTTATGAATTAAGCTGTTAGATGTTAGATCAAATGCCTGATATTGTAATATTGTTGGATTGAAACATGTTAGAGCAAGTTTGAGTGGATTTGGTGCATGTTAGAGTAGAGATTCTTGGGTAAATTTTCAATTTTCTGTTTTAGAGGGGTGTTTGGATTCAGGTTTTAAAATCAATTGGTGAAATGTATTTGGTTTAAAATCAGTTTTAAATACACTCATTTTATTAGCTTTGTGTTTTATCAGCTTTATGTGTTGGATTTGGTACGTTTTTTGAAAAAGTTGCATGCAAGTGTTGGCATAACCTAGTTCAAAAAATCAGCAAGTCAATTAACTGCTTCATTTTAGTATTTTTGGCCATCAAATTTTGTAAACTGGTTGACCTAGGTGTTGTCTAGGGTTAAATCTTGGTTGATTGTGACTTGTGAAAGAATTGAGTGAACATTGGTGAGCCAAAACTCACCAAAAGACCAACTAGATCAGCAATACACCCCCAGACTACCCATAGCAGACCAGTGACTGTGATTAGGTATTTTGAGCTTGATTTTGTGAAGTGACTTGTTGTTTTTAGCTTTTTCTTGACTCCCCACAACCCAACTGGTTGTGGGGGTGCCTTTGTTTGCCCACAAAACCAAGTAACCAGCAAGATCTAAGCACAAAAGTGCCCAGACCCGTTTTTCATTAAAGTAAGTGGGAACTCAGTTCCTACTGCTAGCATTAAAGTTCCCCCTGTTGAGCATAAAGACAAAATCTGTCACATGTCACTTTCAGTTTTTAAATTTTTTGTCTTTTGTGGCCTTATATAGGAATTTTAACTTGATTTTAATTTTGTTATTTTTCTTATTTTAATTCTGATTTTTATATTAAGTTTATTTTCCAGTTACTGTTCATTTTCTATTTTTTAGATTTTATTGCATTTTTAATTAGTTTTTTAATTACTGATTTTGTCTTTTAGTGCCAAAAGTGTATATTTTTCAGTTTTGAAAATTTTCTTAGATTCAGAAAAAGATTTTAAGATTTTTAGTTAAAAAATATTTTACTGTTTCCTTTTTTTTATCAATTTTTAGATTTATTTTAAGTTTCTATAGGTTTAAATATAATCTGTTTTGTCTTTTAGTGAAAAATATTTAATTTTTCAAACTTTTTCATTTTTCTACTGTTCATTAGTATAATTTAGGATTGTAGATATCCCATTATTGTTTTCGTTTTTCTTTATGAATATATTACTATATTGTACTTACGTAGAACAATAAATATACAAGTACTCCAAAAACGTGAAAACGCAACCTTGATTCGGGATTTCATCACTCGATCATTGTATTCGAATCCAAAGCAAAAGTTTAAAGGCAAAATAGATAAATACTTTCGTGAGGCTTAATTTCAATTAACACAAACTATAAGGTGGGTATAAGGTGGTTGTATTTCACGACCTAAGGGAAAAAGGCTCTTAAGTGCTTAGCGCCGCATCATTTCCCCCGCTTGCTTATGCGTGTTTTGAGAAAAAGGGCTAATCGAGGGTTTGCCAACCAAAGTATTATCTACGTATATATATTTGCTTGTTATCAAGATTAAACCCTCTTGAACGTTTTGGTGTTCCACCAACGTTCTAAAGTCATCGAAGGCGTTCACTTCACGTGATCGTTTTCATTCCTTGAGGCTCCTTTAATCGAGAAAGTCAATTCGAGGAGAGATTTGTAGATTTGAGTCTATCTAATACAACAAAAATACAAAAAAATTAAAAACAATCAAAAATCAAAAATATTCTTCTTACCCTTATCCATTAATTCTATTTCTAACCCTCTAGTGTTTAATTCTCGTAACACCATTCTCGTTGCATCATGTCGAATAATGGTGGATATTATTCGTGTCCATATTGTGGAGGCCCGCTCGATGGTGCCAATTGTTTTTATTGTGAGGTTATTGGAGGTCGAGCGGGTTATATCTATAACTCCGCTCCACGTGATCATGGTAACAATTTTCAATCTTACGACCAAGGTCACCCATCGTCTTCGTTTTATTCGTCGTATGATCCGTCTTTTAATTGCAATGATGAGTCTATTCATAATGCCTTTAATGATTTTGTGAGACGAAATAATGAGAAATTAACGATGGTAAAAGAACAAATGACAAGCCTTAAGGAAACTTGTAATAAACGAATGGCAACCCAAAGGGAAACTTTCAAAAAAATAGAAAACGATTATGATACCCTTTTTGAAGAACAACAACGTTTGTATGACCAAAGTCAAGAGATGTGGTAGGGATACGTGGATAAAATTAAGGAAAATCATGCTAATGAGAAAGATAAAATTCTTTTAATAGTCGAGGGCTTAATGGAAAAATTCAATTCATCGTCGAATGACACCAATCCTAATTCTGAGGGAGAGGTTAAAGCCTTATCGACTCCTAAGACTCGTACGTCTCGTATTGATCCATATCTCTCGACTTTTAGAGTCGTGCTACCTTCGTCGTCTTGCAAAAACGTAGAGGAAACGAAAACGTCATCTAACGAAGTTTTGAAAAATGTTTTTGAAAATAAACCAAAGGAAAAACTCGTAGGATACTTAGGAACGTTGAATCTTGTACCTTCTAAACCTAATTATCCTAATGAGGATGAAATTATTGAGGATTTTCTAAATTAATATACACTTAATTTTGACAAAGAAATTCCATCAAATGATTTTAAAAAAGAAAAAAATGAAAAGGTTTTAAAGGAAATCGTTGAACCCTCGTTTTTATAAGATGAACGAAAATTAATTCCTAAGGGACGTGTTAGTAGTTTTGCTAAAATGTTTGAAAACCCACGTTCGATCCCTTCGAAGGACAAAGTTGAAACCGTCAAGGCAAAATCGTCACGAGACGAGCCTTTTACTCCTAATCCCACATCGAGTGAGATTTTGGATTTATCATGTGAGAAGTCCGCTGATGGCCTTTCTCACATCGATACGTTTTTCGATGTCGAGGTCGAAACGACAAATGCAAAATCTTCATTCGAAGAGCCTCCTTTTCCTAGTTTCACGACGGTTGGAGCTAGCGACTCGACTATCGATAATTTGATTTTCAAACCTCTTCCAGGAGGAAGAGAAGACGTTTTTGATCCCGATGGCTATTTTTCCGAGATCAAACGTATACTTGATGATCCTCCTTCTATTTTCGAGTTAGATGAGGACCGTTGCATTAGCCCGGAGGGGGATGTTTTATTAATGGATTCACATTTTAAAAATTCAAATCCTCCTCCCGCCTTCAAGATAAATATGAAAATTTTAAGTGTGCCTAGATTTGTTTTGGAAACACCAAATATTTTCAATTTAATCAACTCGGGTGTTCGTAACAAAAAGTTAAAAAATGAAAAAGGAAAAGATTTTACAACTGATTTGAAAAATTTTCCAAAGTTAACTCCGTCATCACCTCGCTTAATTGAGCTTGCTACAAACGCGTCTACTTCTTTTGACGACGTTTTGTGTGGATCTAGTGTGGGGGAAGCCCCATTTGTTCCTCACATTTCTCCACCGAGGACGAGATTTTTGACCCCGGTATCACGTTTAAGATAAAATCTCGGTCTTTTACCGAAGTAATCACTAGAAGATACTTCTACACTTACGGTATGAGTTTACCTCGAGTAACTCGATTTGTTTGCCCACCCAATGTCCCACCCTTCTCTTCTCATTCTATTTTCTTGTGTCCCTTTGGGACGATGATGTTGAAAGTCGTGTTGTTTCGTTTATCATCCGAAAACGAAGACACGATCTTTGATCCTGGCATAAAGGCTTTGCCTTTATTCACGGTTGCTTTTGGGCCTTGATTACATGTAAGTCCCACCAAAAATGACCGAACCAAGGATATCCCTAAATGATCACATTTATGGGGATTCGAGTCGAGCTTTTGACTCGGTTATCAAAAACAAGGTGCCTCGTGGGGGATTCTCATGCTTATCCTTGTAAATATTATTGCTTTCTAATAGTGTAATGAGGGGATTTGTGCCCTTCCAACCTTTGTTCCGTGGTTGTTCGTGATTGTGATTCATTAGGTACATCGACATCATTGAAGCCTCTCGTGTTCGTTTTACGTAGCACTCGAGCTTCGATCGTTGCCTTTGGAGATTCCGATATCCGATGATATCCTTTTATGTTTTAACGTTTATCTTATTAGCATAATTCATAAACGGCTTTTAGGTTATTCGTTTTACCTTTTCCATGCTCAAGATTAAGCATTCGACTACGTCTCTACTATGGGGGTGTTTCACCCCTAGACTCAAAACATTGAGGACAATGTTTAGTTTTAGTATGGGGGGTGAGTAGATACTTCACCTTGCTTACGTCAACACGCAATCCAAAATTTCATATTTTTGTTATCGTTTTGTTCCAAATAAGGCTAAAACGGCCAAATTTTAAAAATTTTCGTATTTTTCATAAGTGTTTAAGACACGAATGTAGGTTTTCCGATGGTGAGAATAAGAGTAATTTTTGACTCGAACGTGCGTGTTGAGCACTTAGCTACGATTCCTTAACTTTTTAGGCTAAGTCTCTTAAATGAGGACGAGAAATGATAGAGTTATTTATAAGTCTCGTAATCATCACATCTCATGTGTAGTAATTATTAGCTTATTCTCCCCACGCTTTTGCATAATAAATTGTTAATAAATATTGATTTAGCGGTTTAGTCACTATTGTTGGTTTCTAATTTGTTTTAGTAGCTTCCATGTAATTAAATTGGAAAAACATTAAGGTATCGCCAGCGTCACGGTTTTGAAGTATTGGCACCCGAATAATCGAAAGCTTCACCTAATAATAAGATTTCAAGTGCTCACCTAAATTAAGCAAAAAATTTGAAGCTCACAAGGCCGAAAAATCTATGCCCAAATTGAAAGTGAATCAAGCTTTAATCTTTGAAGCTTTAAAGATCCAAAATTTGCTTTAGCGTGAGGATATACGTCTTTGGCCAACAAAACCACCGATGAGGCGGATAATAAAAGGCAAGACAAGACCGAAGTCATAATAAAAGCTTCATGGCGAAGTTGAATAAAAGATGGAGGTAAACCTATGATAATAAGGCCCTTCCGTTAGGGGGCGTATAAAATTCTTGGTAATAAGTCTAATGTTCAAAGCCGTTTCAAAACCGTGTTTATCGATCTTTCTTGTTGACTTAATTTTTTGACATCGTTGTCTATTAGGGTGAATTATTAATTTAATAATTTTGGTTACACCGTTAAGACTCTATTTTTAGACTTAATCTCTATTCACGCATAAGTCAATGATGTATCCTCGTGATCATTAAGACAAAATAAAATATAAGAGATACCAAGTAGGAATAAGGGAGTTTAGGTTCGTAATTAACACTCATGAGATACGATCGTGTTGCTAACTTATAATAACAATGATCTCATTACACGCTTAGCATGGAATCGAGTGAAAATCGAGGATGACGAACTTATCTCTTTGAGGCATTCACGTGTTCTTATTCTATGATCCTAAAAGTCACTTTTTCGTGGTGAAAACATTACATTACGTCTAAAACGCGTGTAGTAGTTTATTTAAGTTTAGTTTTTTAATAAATGTCATCATAAAATGAGTTTTGGATGTGCTATGATACTTAATTCTAGCATTGCGTGGGGACACGGCAATGGTTTAGTATGGGGGAGTGATGAGACTGCAATTATACATAGTCTTATCGTCCAAAACGGGCTTTAAATGCATAAAATATAATGAAAATACCCCTATATATGCTTGTATTTGTGTCTTGTGTATTTTAGGTACGGATATCGTGTAATCAACAAAAGATCACAAGAATGGAGCAAAAACGAACACGAGAAACGAAGCCGCACAAAGAACCGGACCCAAACTATAGATTTTCCAAAAAAACCCTAGAAGAATTGAAGAATGCAAAAGAAAGACGCACCCGCCACGGTGAAAGCGGTTGAGACATCGTGTACGTTTTGTGGTGGACCTCATAATTATTACGAGTGTGCGGCTATGTATAGCCAAACATCGGGTATAAACGCGTTAAACAACAATTTTTCTAATCAAAATCAAAATAATGCGGTTCCATCACAACAAGGCAATTATAATCAAGGCACCAATTTTTCAAACCAAAACCAAAGCAATTTTCAAGGAAATAATCAACAAGGAAATTTTCAAAATCAAGGAGGTTATAATCAAGGTCGGAATTTAACTTGGCAAAATCTAGATAACAAAAACCAAAACTCGAATTTTCAAAACAACGCTAATCAAGGGAATTTTCAACGAGGGAATCAAAACCAAGGTTTCAATGAAAATTTTAATGGCTCAAATGATTTTCAAAATTACGTTAAATCAAACGACGCTAATATGAAGAGATTGGAAACGCAAATTGGTGAGATGAAAAACGAATTTTCCAACACTTTGAGAGGTCAAAATAATAAAATCGATCAAGGATAAAGTGAGATTAAAAAGATGTTTTCGGCCATAATGAGCAATCAAGCGAGTTCGTCTTCGAGTACGTTACCTAGTAACTCCGTACCAAACTCGAAGGAACAATGCAAAGTCGCCACAACGTCTATTGGAAAAGGTCATGTGATTACCCCTACCCTTGATGGATTTCGAGTTGTTCCTTCTTCTCAACCCTCGACTTCTAAAATGTCTTATTTTTCTAAATTCGATGGGGTGAACGTGGCGACCAAGGAAAAGAGTACACACCCTTGTGTACCTCAAATTCCATCCACGGTTCAAAAAGAGAGTTTTATCGACCTAACCAATGTAACCCTTGAAGAAACGTGTGCATCGATCCTTCTTAAAAAAACCTAAAAGGCATATGCCGAGAAAGGAAGAGGATCCGGGACAATTTCTATTACCTTGTGATTTTTCCAAGATTGAGGGATGTTTAGCTGATGAGATTGCAATTATACATAGTCTCATCGTCCAAAACGGGCTTTAAATGCATAAAATATCATGAAAATACCCCTATATATGCTTGTATTTGTGTCTTGTGTATTTTAGGTACGGATATCGTGTAATCAACAAAAGATCACAAGAATGGAGCAAAAACGAACACGGGAAACGAAGCCGCACAAAGAACCGGACCCAAACTATGGATTTTCCAAAAACACCCTTGAAGAATTGAAGAATGTCAAGAATAGCCCCTCAACTTGTGAAGATTGACACTTTATACCCCTAAGAATCTCAAAAACACTTTGGGGTCCCTAAAGGATGATGACTTGTCAAATTTGGCCCTTTATGTTTGAAGATGTTACCCATTTAACAACAATGGATTAATGGTGCAATTGATGAAGGATTAACGGTGAAATACAACATGGACTTAACTTGCAAGCTGTTTAAAGGAGATAGTTAACAGGAGGGACTAGTTCTGCCAAAAAACCAAACCTATCTAACCTAACACCCATTATAAACCTGACAACCTTATACTCCCCTCCAATCCACAGCCGCCACCTCACCTTGACCAGTTGACCCACCACTCACAAACCTCCAACTCATTCCCCCACTCCACGTCAAATCCAACTACCCAATTAATAAACTGATTTAATCAGTTTACTAATTTTCCCACTAAAACACATTTTCAAATTAATCTCACAAGATTTAAACCCCACCTGCTAATCCCATAAACCCTAATATTTCCCAGGTCTTAATTACCTTAAATCAAAGGGGATTTGGCTAACCTTTTGCAGATCACTAATTCACCTTACACTAAACTAAACCCACAACAAAGCACACTCATCCCGTGTCCTATGTGGCCCCCCGTCCTTCCCCTATCACCCTCTTTTTTGGTAAAAAGAGCATCTACAGTCATGCAACGCTCCCAAGACCAAAACTTGGTCCCAAAGTTTCTTTTGGACGCCTATGATGCATTCAACAGCCTGGCAACACCTCAGAGATCACATGACAATGTTTGACCAAGAAAAGTCAGCAAAATTCAAATTCTCATGAGGGCATTTTAGGAAGTTTATTGTTAGGGTTTTATGTAGCCTAGAATGTTCTGTTATCATTATAAAAGGGAGGCTGGCTTGTATCTTAACCCTTGTTCCAAATTTTATACAATTTGATTTTTAGAATGAAAATGAAAAAATATTAATTTGCATAATCTGAGTTCCAAATTTAATGGTTGTTAGTTTTATCTTGTTCAGTGTTTGAAAAGATAGTTTGGAGTAAAAAGTTTCCTTTTACACAAGAAGATTTCAGAAAATACGTTTTGAAGTTTTTGGCAAGACTTTGATAAGTTTTGAAATCAGTTTTGATTTGATGTGAAAGTGGACTTTAAAAATTGTTTACATGATTTGATAACCTTTATCAAGAATACTACAAGTTTCAGTTTGGTTTGATTTGGTTTAGAAGAAATCAGTTTCAAAAAGTTTTTTTTTATCAAGCTTATTAGGAATAAGCTGGCTTAAGTAATAAGCCAAGCTTATAATCTCACAAGTTGTATTCCAGGTCACTCTCTCTCTCTCTTCTCTTTGTTTGATATTAGCAGGTTTACCAAATTAAGCATATTGGAGGGTGGTGTTCTTTTCTTGAATTCATCATCATCATTATCTACACATACCAACAAGCCCTCTTTCTAAATTCCATAAGCTCAAGCCCGAGCTTGATGGAGAAGGCTTAAGCTAAGCCTTTGTGAAGCTTGAATGTAAGCTCACTAGGTAAGAAAGCTATAAACCCTCTATACTTGTTTGGAGTTCATGTTTTTGAGTTTCATGGATTTTATGAATTAAGCTGTTAGATGTTAGATCAAATGCCTGATATTGTAATATTGTTGGATTGAAACATGTTAGAGCAAGTTTGAGTGGATTTGGTGCATGTTAGAGTAGAGATTCTTGGTTAAATTTTTTATTTTTTGTTTTAAAGGGGTGTTTGGATTCAGGTTTTAAAATCAATTGGTGAAATGTATTTGGTTTAAAATCAATTTTAAATACACTCATTTTATTAGCTTTGTGTTTTATCAGCTTTATGTGTTGGATTTGGTACATTTTTTGAAAAAGTTGCATGCAAGTGTTGGCATAACCTAGTTCAAAAAATCAGCAAGTCAATTAACTGCTTCATTTTAGTATTTTTGGCCATCAAATTTTGTAAATTGGTTGACCTAGGTGTTGTCTAGGGTTAAATCTTGGTTGATTGTGACTTGTGAAAGAATTGAGTGAACTTTGGTGAGCCAAAACTCACCAAAAGACCAACTAGATCAGCAATACACCCCCAGACTACCCATAGCAGACCAGTGACTGTGATTAGGTCTTTTGAGCTTGATTTTGTGAAGTGACTTGTTGTTTTTAGCTTTTTCTTGACTCCCCATAACCTAACTGGTTGTGGGGGTGCCTTTGTTTGCCCACAAAACCAAGTAACCAGCAAGATCTAAGCACAAAAGTGCCCAGACCCATTTTTCATTGAAGTCAGTGGGAACTCAGTTCCCACTGCTAGCATTAAAGTTCCCCCTGCTGAGCATAAAGACAAAATCTGTTACATGTCACTTTTAGTTTTTAAATTTTTTGTCTTTTGTGGCCTTATTTAGGAATTTTAACTTGATTTTAATTTTGTTATTTTTCTTATTTTAATTCTGATTTTTATATTAAGTTTATTTTCCAGTGACTATTCATTTTCTATTTTTTAGATTTTATTGCATTTTTAATTAGTTTTCTAATTACTGATTTTGTCTTTTAGTGCCAAAAGTGTATATTTTTTAGCTTTGAAAATTTTCTTAGATTAAGAAAAAGATTTTAAGATTTTTAGTTAAAAAATATTTTACTGTTCACTTTTTTATCAATTTTTAGATTTAATTTAAGTTTATATAGGTTTAAATATAATCTGTTTTGTCTTTTAGTGAAAAATATTTAATTTTTCAAACTTTTTCATTTTTCTACTGTTCATTAGTATAATTTAGGATTTTTAAAATAGTCAAATTATTTTTAGCATTATTTTATTATTTTTAATCATTATTTTAGTTTGAAAATTGTTTTTAGAGTTTTAAAAATAGAAAAGTAGCATTTAAAATTTAGGAAAAATACTTTTTAGTCTTTTAATAATATAAGTGAGTTATTTGTTCAATAAAATAATATTTTGGGATTTTTTTAATTATATTTAATTTTTGGGCGTTAATTAGCATTAAAAATTGAATATTTAATTAATAAAAGGTTTTAAAATTTATTTATTGGATTTTTATGCTTATTTATATTATTTTAGACTTAGTTTTAAGTTCTAATTAATTTTTAGGTTAAATTTTTAAAATTTTTCACGTTTTACGTATTTACGTTCGCGTTTTACGTCACTCGTCGTAGTTTAATCGTAGTCGTAGCTCGTCTTTAATTCTTCTTTATAAAACCAAAAACGTCACTAATCCAAACTCTTGATTTTATATAATTGGCATCTAATTCACACACCTCCTTCGAGAACGAACCCGCATTTATTCGATTCGTCGATTTTCCTAAATCGTCGAGTTTAATACTTGCCCATTATACGCTCTTTTTCCTAAAAGACGTATTTCTACGACTATCAAAATGGCGCCGCTGCCGGGGAGGTGTTTTTAGTGTCCATTATTTGTATCGTGTTTGTGTGAGTAGTGCGTTTTTGCTTTCCAAATTTTGGAAAGCGTGAATATCGTACATGCTCATTTTTGTTATTTTTCCTTATTATATTATAGTATCCAAATAAATCGTGTCTAGTTTTCCTAAAATAAACACACAACAATCATTTTACTATATTGTAGATATCCCATTATTGTTTCCGTTTTTCTTTGTGAATATATTACTATATTGTACTTACGTAGAACAATAAATATACAAGTACTCCAAAAGCGTGAAAACGCAACCTTGATTCGGGATTTCATCACTCGATCATTGTATTCGAATCCAAAGCAAAAGTTGAAGGCAAAATAGATAAATACTTTCGTGAGGCTTAATTTCAATTAACACAAACTATAAGGTGGGTATAAGGCGGTTGTATTTCACGACCTAAGGGAAAAAGGCTCTTAAGTGCTTAGCGCCGCATCATTTCCCCCGCTTGCTTATGCGTGTTTTGAAAAAAAGGGCTAATCGAGGGTTTGCCAACCAAAGTATTATCTACGTATATATATTTGCTTGTTTTCAAGATTAAACCCTCTTGAACGTTTTGGTGTTCCACCAACGTTCTAAAGTCATCGAAGGCGTTCACTTCACGTGATCGTTTTCATTCCTTGAGGCTCCTTTAATCGAGAAAGTCAATTTGAGGAGAGATTTGTAGATTTGAGTCTATGTAATACAACAAAAATCCAAAAAATTTAAAAACAATCAAAAATCAAAAATATTCTTCTTACCCTTATCCATTAATTCTATTTCTAACCCTCTAGTGTTTAATTCTCGTAACACCATTCTCGTTGCATCATGTCGAATAATGGTGGATATTATTCGTGTCCATATTGTGGAGGCCCGCTCGATGGTGCCAATTGTTTTTATTGTGAGGTTATTAGAGGTCGAGCGGGTTATATCTATAACTCCGCTCCACGTGATCATGGTAACAATTTTCAATCTTACGACCAAGGTCACCCATCGTCTTAGTTTTATTCGTCGTATTATCCGTCTTTTAATTGCAATGATGAGTCTATTCATAATGCCTTTAATGATTTTGTGAGACGAAATAATGAGAAACTAACGATGGTGGAAGAACAAATGACAAGCCATAAGGAAACTTGTAATAAACGAATGGCAACCCAAAGGGAAACTTTCAAAAAAAAATGGAAAACGATTATGATACCCTTTTTGAAGAACAACATAAGTCAAGAGATGTGGAAGGGATACGTGGATACAATTAAGGAAAATCATGCTAATGAGAAAGATAAAATTCTTTTAATAGTCGAGGGCTTAATGGAAAAATTCAATTCATCGTCGAATGACACCAATCCTAATTCTGAGGGAGAGGTTAAAGCCTTATCGACTCCTAAGACTCGTACTTCTCGTATTGATCCATATCTCTCAATTTTAGAGTCGTGCTACCTTCGTCGTCTTGCAAAAACGTAGAGGAAACGAAAACGTCATCTAACGAAGTTTTGAAAAATGTTTTTGAAAATAAACCAAAGGAAAAACTCGTAGGATACTTAGGAACGTTGAATCTTGTACCTTCTAAACCTAATTTTTCTAATGAGGATGAAATTATTGAGGATTTTCTAAATCAATATACACTTAATTTTGACAAAGAAATTCCATCAAATGATATTAAAAAAGAAAAAAATGAAAAGGTTTTAAAGGAAATCGTTGAACCCTCATTTTTACAAGATGAACGAAAATTAATTCCGAAGGGACGTGTTAGTAGTTTTGCTAAAATGTTTGAAAACCCACGTTCGATCCCTTCGAAGGACAAAGTTGAAACCGTCAAGGAAAAATCGTCACGAGACGAGCCTTTTACTCCTAATCCCACATCGAGTGAGATTTTGGATTTATCATGTAAGAAGTCCGCCGATGGCCTTTCTCACATCGATACGTTTTTCGATGTCGAGGTCGAAACGACAAAGGCAAAATCTTCATTCGAAGAGCCTTCTTTTCCTAGTTTCACGACGGTTGGAGCTAGCGACTCGACTATCGATAATTTGATTTTCAAACCTCTTCCAGGAGGAAGAGAAGACGTTTTTGATCCCGATGGCGATTTTTCCGAGATCAAACGTATACTTGATGATCCGCCTTCTATTTTCGAGTTTGATGAGGACCGTTGCATTAGCCCGGATGGGGATGTTTTATTAATCGATTCACGTTTTAAAAATTCAAATCCTCCTCCCGCCTTCAAGATAAATATGAAAATTTTAAGTGTGCCTAGAATTGTTTTGGAAACACCAAATATTTTCAATTTAATTAACTCGGGTTTTTGTAACAAAAAGTTAACGAAAGAAAAAGGAAAAGATTTTACAACTGATTTGAAAAATTTTCCAAAGTTAACTCCGTCATCACCTCGCTTAATTGAGCTTGCTACAAACGCGTCTACTTCTTTTGACGGCGTTTTGTGTGGATCTAGTGTGGGGGAAGCCCCATTTGTTTCCTCACATTTCTCCACCGAGGACGAGATTTTTGACCCCGGTATCACGTTTAAGATAAAATCTCGGTCTTTTACCGAAGTAATCACTAGAAGATAATTCTACACTTACGGTATGAGTTTACCTCGAGTAACTTGATTTGTTTGCCCACCCAATGTCCCACCCTTCTCTTCTCATTCTATTTTCTTGTGTCCCTTTGGGACGATGATGTTGAAAGTCGTGTTGTTTCGTTTATCATCCGAAAACGAAGACACAATCTTTGATCCTGGCATAAAGGCTTTGCCTTTATTCACGGTTGCTTTTGGGCCTTGATTACATGTAAGTCCCACCAAAAATGACCGAACCAAGGATATCCCTAAATGATCACATTTATGGGGATTCGAGTCGAGCTTTTGACTCGGTTATCAAAAACAAGGTGCCTCGTGGGGGATTCTCATGCTTATCCTTGTAAATATTATTGCTTTCTAATAGTGTAATGAGGGGATTTGTGCCCTTCCAACCTTTGTTCCGTGGTTGTTCGTGATTGTGATTCATTAGGTACATCGACATCATTGAAGCCTCTCGTGTTCGTTTTACGTAGCACTCGAGCTTCGATCGTTGCCTTTGGAGATTCCGATATCTGATGATATCCTTTTATGTTCTAACGTTTATCTTATTAGCATAATTCATAAACGGCTTTTAGGTTATTCGTTTTACCCTTTCCATGCTCGAGATTAAGCATTCGACTACGTCTCTAGTATGGGGGTGTTTCACCCCTAGACTCGAAACATTGAGGACAATTTTTAGTTTTAGTATGGGGGTGAGTAGATACTTCACCTTGCTTACGTCAACGCGCAATCCAATTCATCTTTTTGTTATCGTTTTGTTCCAAATAAGGCTAAAACGGCCATATTTTAAAAATTTTCGTATTTTTCATAAGTGTTTAAGACATGAATGTAGGTTTTCCGATGGTGAGAATAAGAGTAAATTTTTACTCGACCGTGCGTGTTGAGCACTTAGCTACGATTCCTTAACTTTTTAGGCTAAGTCTCTTAAATGAGGACGAGAAATGATAGAGTTATTTATAAGTCTCGTAATCGTCACATCTCATGTGTAGTAATTATTAGCTTATTCTCCCCACGCTTTTGCATAATAAATTGTTAATAAATATTGATTTAGCGGTTTAGTCACTATTGTTGGTTTCTAATTTGTTTTAGTAGCTTCCATGTAATTAAATTGGGAAAACATTAAGGTATCGCCAGCGTCACGGTTTTGAAGTATTGGCACCCGAATAATCGAAAGCTTCACCTAATAATAAGATTTCAAGTGCTCACCTAAATTAAGCAAAAAATTTGAAGCTCACAAGGCCGAAAAATCTATGCCCAAATTGAAAGTGAATCAAGCCTTAATCTTTGATGCTTTAAAGATCCAAAATTCGCTTTAGCGTGAGGATATACGTCTTTGGCCAATAAAACCACCGATGAGGCGGATAATAAAAGGCAAGACAAGACCGAAGTCATAATAAAAGCTTCATGGCGAAGTTGAATAAAAGATGGAGGTAAACCTATGATAATAAGGCCCTTCCGTTGGGGGGCGTATAAAATTCTTGGTAATAAGTCTCATGTTTAAAACCGTTATAAAACCGTGTTTATCGATCCTTCTTGTTGACTTAATTTTTTGACATCGTTGTCTATTAGGGTGAATTATTAATTTAATGATTTTGGTTACACCGTTAAGACTCTATTTTTAGACTTAATATCTATTCACGCATAAGTCAATGATGTATCCTCGTGATCATTAAGACAAAATAAAATATAAGAGATACCAAGTAGGAATAAGGGAGTTTAGGTTCGTAATTAACACTCATGAGATATGATCGTGCTGCTAACTTATAATAACAATGATCTCATTACACGCTTAGCATGGAATCGAGTGAAAATCGAGGATGACGAACTTGTCTCTTTGAGGCATTCACGTGTTCTTATTCTATGATCCTAAAAGTCACTTTTTCGTGGTGAAAACATTACATTACGTCTAAAACGCGTGTAGTAGTTTATTTAAGTTTACTTTTTTAATAAATGTCATCATAAAATGAATTTTGGATGTGCTATGATACTTAATTCTAGCATTGCGTGGGGACACGGCAATGGTTTAGTATAGGGGAGTGATGAGACTGCAATTATACATAGTCTTATCGTCCAAAACGGGCTTTAAATGCATAAAATATCATGAAAATACCCCTATATATGCTTGTATTTGTGTCATGTGTATTTTAGGTACGGATATCGTGTAATCAACAAAAGATCACAAGAATGGAGCAAAAACGAACACGAGAAACGAAGCCGCACAAAGAACTGGAACCAAACTATAGATTTTCCAAAAAGACCCTTGAAGAATTGAAGAATGCAAAAGAAAGACGCTCCCGCCACGGTGAAAGCGGTTGAGACATTGTGTACGTTTTGTGGTGGACCTCATAATTATTACGAGTGTGCGGCTATGTATGGCCAAACGTCGAGTATAAACGCGTTAAACAACAATTTTTCTAATCAAAATCAAAATAATGCGGGTCCATCACAACAAGGCAATTATAATCAAGGCAACAATTTTTCAAACCAAAACCAAAGCAATTTTCAAGGAAATAATCAACAAGGAAATTTTCAAAATCAAGGAGGTTATAATCAAGGTCGGAATTTAACTTGGAAAAATCTAGATAACAAAAACCAAAACTCGAATTTTCAAAACAACGCTAATCAAGGGAATTTTCAACGAGGGAATCAAAACCAAGGTTTCAATCAAAATTTTAATGGCTCAAATGATTTTCAATATTACGTTAAATCAAATGACGCTAATATGAAGAGATTGGAAACGCAAATTGGTGAGATGAAAAACGAATTTTCCAACACTTTGAGAGGTCAAAATAATAAAATCGATCAAGGATAAAGTGAGATTAAAAAGATGTTTTCGGCCATAATGAGCAATCAAGCGAGTTCGTCTTCGAGTACGTTACCTAGTAACTCCGTACCAAACTCGAAGGAACAATGCAAAGTCGCCACAACGCCTATTGGAAAAGGTCATGTGATTACCCCTACCCTTGATGGATTTCGAGTTGTTCCTTCTTCTCAACCCTCGACTTCTAAAATGTCTTATTTTTCTAAATTCGATTGGGTGAACGTCGCGACCAAGGAAAAGAGTACACACCCTTGTGTACCTCAAATTCCATCCACGGTTCAAAAAGAGAGTTTTATCGACCTAACCAAAGTAACCCTTGAAGAAATGTGTGCATCGATCCTTTTTAAAAAACCTAAAAGGCATATGCCGAGAAAGGAAGAGGATCCGGGACAATTTCTATTACCTTGTGGTTTTTCCGAGATTGAGGGATGTTTACCTGATGAGACTGCAATTATACATAGTCTCATCGTCCAAAACGGGCTTTAAATGCATAAAATATCATGAAAATACCCCTATACATGCTTGTATTTGTGTCTTGTGTATTTTAGGTACGGATATCGTGTAATCAACAAAAGATCACAAGAATGGAGAAAAAACGAACACGGGAAATGAAGCCGCACAAAGAACCGGACCCAAACTATGGATTTTCTAAAAACACCCTTGAAGAATTGAAGAATGTCAAGAATAGCCCCTCGACTTTTGAAGATTGACACTTTATACCCCTAAGAATCTCAAAAACACTTTGGGGTCCCTAAAGGATGATGACTTGTAAAATTTTGCCCTTTATGTTTGAAGATGTTACCCATTTAACAACAATGGATTAATGGTGCAATTGATGAAGGACTAACGGTGAAATACAACATGGACATAACTTGCAAGCTGTTTAAAGGAGATAGTTAACAGGAGGGACTAGTTCTGCCAAAAAACCAAACCTATCTAACCTAACACCCATTATAAACCCGACAACCTTATACTCCCCTCCAATCCCCAGCCGCCACCTCACCTTGACCAGTTGACCCACTACTCACAAACCTCCAACTCATTCCCCCACTCCACGTCAAATCCCACTACCCAAATAATAAACTGATTTAATCAGTTTACTAATTTTCCCACTAAAACACATTTTCAAATTAATCTCACCAGATTTAAACCCCACTTGCTAATCCCATAAACCCTAAAATTTCCCAGGTCTTAATTACCTTAAATCAAAGGGGATTTGTCTAACATTTTGCAGATCACTAATTCACCTTACACTAAACTAAACCCACAACAAACCACACTCATCCCGTGACCTATGTGCCCCCCCCCCCCCCCCCCCCCGTCCTTCCCCTGTCACCCTCTTTTTTTGGTAAAAAGAGCATCTACAGTCATCCAACGCTCCCAAGACCAAAACTTGGTCCCAAAGTTTCTTTTGGACGCCTATGATGCATTCAACAGCCTGGCAACACCTCATAGATCACATGACAGTGTTTGACCAAGAAAAGTTAGCAAAATTCAAATTCTCATGAGGGCATTTTAGGAAGTTCATTGTTAGGGTTTTATGTAGCCTAGAATGTTCTATTATCATTATAAAAGGGAAGCTGGCTTGTAGCTTAACCCTTGTTCTAGATTTTATACAATTTGATTTTTAGAATGAAAATGAAAAAATATTAATTTGCATAATCTGAGTTCCAAATTTAATGTTTGTTAGTTTTATCTTGTTCAGTGTTTGAAAAGATAGTTTGGAGTAAAAAGTTTCCTTTTACACAAGAAGATTTCAGAAAATACGTTTTGAAGTTTTTGGCAAGAGTTTGATAAATTTTGAAATCAGTTTTGATCCCCTATTAAAGATATGGCAGAAATAAATAATAGAAAAAGAGCTCCAGTATAAAGATCTTCATTAGTTCGTAAATTTGAAGTGAAAGTGGACTTTCAAAATTGTTTACTTGATTTGATAACCTTTTATCAAGAATACTTCAAGTTTCAGTTTGGTTTGATTTGATTTAGAATAAATCAGTTTCAAAAAGTTTTTTTTTATCAAGCTTATGAGGAATAAGCTGGCTTAAGTAATAAGCCAACATTATAATCTCACAAGCTGTATTCCAGGTCACTCTCTCTCTTCTCTTTGTTTGATATTAGCAGGTTTACAAAATTAAGCATATTGGAGGGTGGTGTTCTTTTCTTGAATTCATCATCATCATTGTCTACACATACCAACAAGCCCTCTTTCTAAATTCCATAAGCTCAAGCCCGAGCTTGATGGAGAAGGCTTAAGCTAAGCCTTTGTGAAGCTTGGATGTAAGCTCACTAGGTAAGAAAGCTATAAACCCTCTATACTTGTTTGGATTTCATGTTTTTTAGTTTCATGGATTTTATGAATTAAGCTGTTAGATGTTAGAAAAAATGCCTGATATTGTAATATTGTTGGATTGAAACATGTTAGAACAAGTATTTGGTTTTGGATTCAGGTTTTAAAATCAATTGGTGAAATGTATTTGGTTTAAAATCAGTTTTAAATACACTCATTTTATTAGCTTTGTGTTTTATCAGCTTTATGTGTTGGATTTGGTACATTTTTTGAAAAAGTTGCATGCAAGTGTTGGCATAACCTAGTTCAAAAAATCAGCAAGTCAATTAACTGCTTCATTTTAGTATTTTTGGCCATCAAATTTTGTAAACTGGTTGACCTAGGTGTTGTCTAGGGTTAAATCTTGGTTGATTGTGACTTGTGAAAGAATTGAGTGAACTTTGGTGAGCCAAAACTCACCAAAAGACCAACTAGATCAGCAATACACCCCCAGACTACCCATAGCAGACCAGTGACTGTGATTAGGTCTTTTGAGCTTGATTTTGTGAAGTGACTTGTTGTTTTTAGCTTTTTCTTGACTCCCCACAACCCAACTGGTTGTGGGGGTGCCTTTGTTTGCCCACAAAACCAAGTAACCAGCAAGATCTAAGCACAAAAGTGCCCAGACCCGTTTTTCATTAAAGTAAGTGGGAACTCAGTTCCCACTGCTAGCATTAAAGTTCCCTGTGCTGAGCATAAAGACAAAATCTGTCACATGTCACTTTCAGTTTTTAAATTTTTTGTCTTTTGTGGCCTTATTTAGGAATTTTAACTTGATTTTAATTTTGTTATTTTTCTTATTTTAATTCTGATTTTTATATTAAGTTTATTTTCCAGTTACTGTTCATTTTCTATTTTTTAGATTTTATTGCATTTTTAATTAGTTTTTTAATTACTGATTTTGTCTTTTAGTGCCAAAAGTGTATATTTTTCAGTTTTGAAAATTTTCTTAGATTAAGAAAAAGATTTTAAGATTTTTAGTTAAAAAATATTTTACTGTTTCCTTTTTTATCAATTTTTAGATTTATTTTAAGTTTATATAGGTTTAAATATAATCTGTTTTGTCTTTTAGTGAAAAATATTTAATTTTTCAAACTTTTTCATTTTTCTACTGTTCATTAGTATAATTTAGGATTGTAGATATCCCATTATTGTTTTCGTTTTTCTTTGTGAATATATTACTATATTGTACTTACGTAGAACAATAAATATACAAGTACTCCAAAAGCGTGAAAACGCAACCTTGATTCGGGATTTCATCACTCGATCATTGTATTCGAATCCAAAGCAAAAGTTTAAAGGCAAAATAGATAAATACTTTCGTGAGGCTTAATTTCAATTAACACAAACTATAAGGTGGGTATAACGCGGTTGTATTTCACGACCTAAGGGAAAAAGGCTCTTAAGTGCTTAGCGCCGCATCATTTCCCCCGCTTGCTTATGCGTGTTTTGAGAAAAAGGGCTAATCGAGGGTTTGCCAACCAAAGTATTATCTACGTATATATATATTTGCTTGTTATCAAGATTAAACCCTCTTGAACGTTTTGGTGTTCCACTAACGTTCTAAAGTCATCGAAGGCGTTCACTTCACGTGATCGTTTTCATTCCTTGAGGCTCCTTTAATCGAGAAAGTCAATTCGAGGAGAGATTTGTAGATTTGAGTCTATCTAATACAACAAAAATACAAAAAAATTAAAAACAATCAAAAATCAAAAATATTCTTCTTACCCTTATCCATTAATTCTATTTCTAACCCTCTAGTGTTTAATTCTCGTAACACCATTCTCGTTGCATCATGTCGAATAATGGTGGATATTATTCGTGCCATATTGTGGAGGCCCGCTCGATGGTGCCAATTGTTTTTATTGTGAGGTTATTGGAGGTTGAGCGGGTTATATCTATAACTCCGCTCCACGTGATCATGGTAACAATTTTCAATCTTACGACCAAGGTCACCCATCGTCTTCGTTTTATTCGTCGTATGATCCGTCTTTTAATTGCAATGATGAGTCTATTCATAATGCCTTTAATGATTTTGTGAGACGAAATAATGAGAAATTAACGATGGTAAAAGAACAAATGACAAGCCTTAAGGAAACTTGTAATAAACGAATGGCAACCCAAAGGGAAACTTTCAAAAAAATAGAAAACGATTATGATACCCTTTTTGAAGAACAACAACGTTTGTATGACCAAAGTCAAGAGATGTGGAAGGGATACGTGGATAAAATTAAGGAAAATCATGCTAATGAGAAAGATAAAATTCTATTAATAGTCGAGGGCTTAATGGAAAAATTCAATTCATCGTCGAATGACACCAATCCTAATTCTAAGGGAGAGGTTAAAGCCTTATCGACTCCTAAGACTCGTACGTCTCGTATTGATCCATATCTCTCGATTTTTAGAGTCGTGTTACCTTCGTCGTCTTGCAAAAACGTAGAGGAAACGAAAACGTCATCTAACGAAGTTTTGAAAAATGTTTTTGAAAATAAACCAAAGGAAAAACTCGTAGGATACTTAGGAACGTTGAATCTTGTACCTTCTAAACCTAATTTTTCTAATGAGGATGAAATTATTGAGGATTTTCTAAATTAATATACACTTAATTTTGACAAAGAAATTCCATCAAATGATTTTAAAAAAGAAAAAAATGAAAAGGTTTTAAAGGAAATCGTTGAACCCTCGTTTTTATAAGATGAACGAAAATTAATTCCGAAGGGACGTGTTAGTAGTATTGCTAAAATGTTTGAAAACCCACGTTCGATCCCTTCGAAGGACAAAGTTGAAACCGTCAAGGCAAAATCGTCACGAGACGAGCCTTTTACTCCTAATCCCACGTCGAGTGAGATTTTGGATTTATCATGTGAGAATTCCGCCGATGGCCTTTCTCACATCGATACGTTTTTCGATGTCGAGGTCAAAACGACAAAGGCAAAATCTTCATTCGAAGAGCCTTCTTTTCCTAGTTTCACGACGGTTGGAGCTAGCGACTCGACTATCGATAATTTGATTTTCAAACCTCTTCCAGGAGGAAGAGAAGACGTTTTTGATCCCGATGGCTATTTTTCCGAGATCAAACGTATACTTGATGATCCGCCTTCTATTTGCTAGTTTGATGAGGACCGTTGCATTAGCCCGAAGGGGAATGTTTTATTAATCGATTCACGTTTTAAAAATTCAAATCCTCCTCCCGCCTTCAAGATAAATATGAAAATTTTAAGTGTGCCTAGATTTGTTTTGGAAACACCAAATATTTTCAATTTAATCAACTCGGGTTTTCGTTACAAAAAGTTAAAAATTGAAAAAGGAAAAGAATTTACAACTGATTTGAAAAATTTTCCAAAGTTAACTCCGTCATCACCTCGCTTAATTGAGCTTGCTACAAACGCGTCTACTTCTTTTGACGACGTTTTGTGTGGATCTAGTGTGGGGGAAGCCCCATTTGTTTCCTCACATTTCTCCACCGAGGACGAGATTTTTTACCCCGGTATCACGTTTAAGATAAAATCTCGGTCTTTTACCGAAGTAATCACTAGAAGATACTTCTACACTTACGGTATGAGTTTACCTCGAGTAACTCGATTTGTTTGCCCACCCAATGTCCCACCCTTATCTTCTCATTCTATTTTCTTGTGTCCCTTTGGGACGATGATGTTGAAAGTCGTGTTGTTTCGTTTATCATCCGAAAACGAAGACACGATCTTTGATCCTGGCGTAAAGGCTTTGCCTTTATTCACGGTTGCTTTAGGGCCTTGATTACATGTAAGTCCCACCAAAAATGACCGAACCAAGGATATCCCTAAATGATCACATTTATGGGGATTCGAGTCGAGCTTTTGACTCGGTTATCAAAAACAAGGTGCCTCGTGGGGGATTCTCATGCTTATCCTTGTAAATATTATTGCTTTCTAATAGTGTAATGAGGGGATTTGTGCCCTTCCAACCTTTGTTCCGTGGTTGTTCGTGATTGTGATTCATTAGGTACATCGACATCATTGAAGCCTCTCGTGTTCGTTTTACGTAGCACTCGAGCTTCGATCGTTGCCTTTGGAGATTCCGATATCCGATGATATCCTTTTATGTTCTAACGTTTATCTTATTATCATAATTCATAAACGGCTTTTAGGTTATTCGTTTTACCCTTTCCATGCTCGAGATTAAGCATTCGACTACGTCTCTACTATGGGGGTGTTTCACCCCTAGACTCAAAACATTGAGGACAATGTTTAGTTTTAGTATGGGGGGGTGAGTAGATACTTCACCTTGCTTACGTCAACACGCAATCCAAAATTTCATATTTTTGTTATCGTTTTTTTCCAAATAAGGCTAAAACGGCCAAATTTTAAAAAATTTCGTATTTTTCATAAGTGTTTAAGACACGAATGTAGGTTTTCCGATGGTGAGAATAAGAGTAATTTTTGACTCGACCGTGTGTGTTGAGAACTTAGCTACGATTCCTTAACTTTTTAGGCTAAGTCTCTTAAATGAGGACGAGAAATGATAGAGTTATTTATAAGTCTCGTAATCGTCACATCTCATGTGTAGTAATTATTAGCTTATTCTCCCCACGCTTTTGCATAATAAATTGTTAATAAATATTGATTTAGCGGTTTAGTCACTATTATTGGTTTCTAATTTGTTTTAGTAGCTTCCATGTAATTAAATTGGAAAAACATTAAGGTATCGCCAGCGTCACGGTTTTGAAGTATTGGCACCCGAATAATCGAAAGCTTCACCTAATAATAAGATTTCAAGTGCTCACCTAAATTAAGCAAAAAATTTGAAGCTCACAAGGCCGAAAAATCTATGCCCCAATTGAAAGTGAATCAAGCCTTAATCTTTGAAGCTTTAAAGATCCAAAATTCGCTTTAGCGTGAGGATATACGTCTTTGGCCAATAAAACCACCGATGAGGCGGATAATAAAAGGCAAGACAAGACCGAAGTCATAATAAAAGCTTCATGGCGAAGTTGAATAAAAGATGGAGGTAAATCTATGATAATAAGGCCCTTCCGTTAGGGGGCGTATTAAATTCTTGGTAATAAGTCTCATGTTCAAAGCCGTTTCAAAACCGTGTTTATCGATCTTTCTTGTTGACTTAATTTTTTGACATCGTTGTCTATTAGGGTGAATTATTAATTTAATAATTTTGGTTACACCGTTAAGACTCTATTTTTAGACTTAATCTCTATTCACGCATAAGTCAATGATGTATCCTCGTGATCATTAAGATAAAATAAAATATAAGAGATACCAAGTAGGAATAAGGGAGTTTAGGTTCGTAATTAACACTCATGAGATACGAACGTGTTGCTAACTTATAATAACAATGATCTCATTACACGCTTAGCATGGAATCGAGTGAAAATCGAGGATGACGAACTTATCTCTTTGAGGCATTCACGTGTTCTTATTCTATGATCCTAAAAGTCACTTTTTCGTGGTGAAAACATTACATTACGTCTAAAACGCGTGTAGTAGTTTATTTAAGTTTACTTTTTTAATAAATGTCATCATAAAATGAATTTTGGAGGTGCTATGATACTTAATTCTAGCATTGCGTGGGGACACGGCAATGGTTTAGTCTGGGGGAGTGATGAGACTGCAATTATACATAGTCTTATCGTCCAAAAAGGGCTTTAAATGCATAAAATATCATGAAAATACCCCTATATATGCTTGTATTTGTGTCTTGTGTATTTTAGGTACGGATATCGTGTAATCAACAAAAGATCACAAGAATGGAGCAAAAACGAACACGAGAAACGAAGCCGCACAAAGAACCGGACCCAAACTATAGATTTTCCAAAAAGACCCTAGAAGAATTGAAGAATGCAAAAGAAAGACGCTCCCGCCACGGTGAAAGCGGTTGAGACATCGTGTACGTTTTGTGGTGGACCTCATAAATATTACGAGTGTGCGGCTATGTATGGCCAAACGTCGAGTATAAACGCGTTAAACAACAATTTTTCTAATCAAAATCAAAATAATGCGGGTCCATCACAACAAGGCAATTATAATCAAGGCAACAATTTTTCAAACCAAAACCAAAGCAATTTTCAAGGAAATAATCAACTAGGAAATTTTCAAAATAAAGGAGGTTATAATCAAGGTCGGAATTTAACTTGGCAAAATCTAGATAACAAAAACCAAAACTCGAATTTTCAAAACAACGCTAATCAAGGGAATTTTCAACGAGGGAATCAAAACCAAGGTTTCAATCAAAATTTTAATGGCTCAAATGATTTTCAAAATTACGTTAAATCAAATGACGCTAATATGAAGAGATTGGAAACGCAAAATGGTGAGATGAAAAACAAATTTTCCAACACTTTGAGAGGTCAAAATAATAAAATCGATCAAGGATAAAGTGAGATTAAAAAGATGTTTTCGGCCATAATGAGCAATCAAGCGAGTTCGTCTTCGAGTACGTTACCTAGTAACTCCGTACCAAACTCGAAGGAACAATGCAAAGTCGCCACAACGTCTATTGGAATAGGTCATGTGATTACCCCTACCCTTGATGGATTTCGAGTTGTTCCTTCTTCTCAACCCTCGACTTCTAAAATGTCTTATTTTTCTAAATTCGATGGGGTGAACGTGGCGACCAAGGAAAAGAGTACACACCCTTGTGTACCTCAAATTCCATCCACGGTTCAAAAAGAGAGTTTTATCGACCTAACCAAAGTAACCCTTGAAGAAACGTGTGCATCGATCCTTCTTAAAAAACCTAAAAGGAATATGCCGAGAAAGGAAGAGGATCCGGGACAATTTCTATTACCTTGTGATTTTTCCGAGATTGAGGGATGTTTAGCTGATGAGACTGCAATTATACATAGTCTCATCGTCCAAAACGGGCTTTAAATGCATAAAATATCATGAAAATACCCCTATATATGCTTGTATTTGTGTCTTGTGTATTTTAGGTACGGATATCGTGTAATCAACAAAAGATCACAAGAATGGAGCAAAAACGAACACGGGAAACGAAGTCGCACAAAGAACCGGACCCAAACTATGGATTTTCCAAAAACACCCTTGAAGAATTGAAGAATGTCAAGAATAGCCCCTCAACTTGTGAAGATTGACACTTTATACCCCTAAGAATCTCAAAAACACTTTGGGGTCCCTAAAGGATGATGACTTGTCAAATTTGGCCCTTTATGTTTGAAGATGTTACCCATTTAACAACAATGGATTAATGGTGCAATTGATGAAGGATTAACGGTGAAATACAACATGGACTTAACTTGCAAGCTGTTTAAAGGAGATAGTTAACAGGAGGGACTAGTTCTGCCAAAAAACCAAACCTATCTAACCTAACACCCATTATAAACCCGACAACCTTATACTTCCCTCCAATCCCCAGCCGCCACCTCACCTTGACCAGTTGACCCACCACTCACAAACCTCCAACTCATTCACCCACTCCACGTCAAATCCAACTACCCAATTAATAAACTGATTTAATCAGTTTACTAATTTTCCCACTAAAACACATTTTCAAATTAATCTCACAAGATTTAAACCCCACCTGCTAATCCCATAAACCCTAAAATTTCCCAGGTCTTAATTACCTTAAATCAAAGGGGATTTGGCTAACCTTTTGCAGATCACTAATTCACCTTACACTAAACTAAACCCACAACAAAGCACACTCATCCCATGTCCTATATGGCCCCCCGTCCTTCCCCTATCACCCTCTTTTTTGGTAAAAAGAGCATCTACAGTCATGCAACGCTCCCAAGACCAAAACTTGGTCCCAAAGTTTCTTTTGGACGCCTATGATGCATTCAACAGCCTGGCAACACCTCAGAGATCACATGACAGTGTTTGACCAAGAAAAGTCAGCAAAATTCAAATTCTCATGAGGGCATTTTAGGAAGTTCATTGTTAGAGCTTTATGTAGCCTAGAATGTTCTATTATCATTATAAAAGGGAGGCTGGCTTGTATCTTAACCCTTGTTCCAAATTTTATACAATTTGATTTTTAGAATGAAAACGAAAAATATTAATTTGCATAATCTGAGTTCCAAATTTAATGGTTGTTAGTTTTATCTTGTTCAATGTTTGAAAAGATAGTTTGGAGTAAAAAGTTTCCTTTTACACAAGAAGATTTCAGAAAATACGTTTTGAAGTTTTTGGCAAGACTTTGATAAATTTTGAAATTTGTTTTGATTTGATGTGAAAGTGGACTTTCAAAATTGTTTACTTGATTTGATAACCTTTATCAAGAATACTACAAGTTTCAGTTTGGTTTGATTTGGTTTAGAAGAAATCAGTTTCAAAAAGTTTTTTTTTATCAAGCTTATGAGGAATAAGTTGGCTTAAGTAATAAGCCAAGCTTATAATCTCACAAGCTATATTCCAGGTCACTCTCTTTCTCTCTTCTCTTTGTTTGATATTAGCAGGTTTACCAAATTAAGCATATTGGAGGGTGGTGTTCTTTTCTTGAATTCATCATCATCATTATCTACACATACCAACAAGCCATCTTTCTAAATTCCATAAGCTCAAGCCCGAGCTTGATGGAGAAGGCTTAAGCTAAGCCTTTGTGAAGCTTGAATGTAAGCTCACTAGGTAAGAAAGCTATAAACCCTCTATACTTGTTTGGAGTTCATATTTTTGAGTTTCATGGATTTTATGAATTAAGCTGTTAGATGTTAGATCAAATGCCTGATATTGTAATATTGTTGGATTGAAACATGTTAGAGCAAGTTTGAGTGGATTTGGTGCATGTTAGAGTAGAGATTCTTGGTTAAATTTTCAATTTTTTGTTTTAAAGGGGTGTTTGGATTCAGGTTTTAAAATCAATTGGTGAAATGTATTTGGTTTAAAATCAATTTTAAATACACTCATTTTATTAGCTTTGTGTTTTATCAGCTTTATGTGTTGGATTTGGTACATTTTTTGAAAAAGTTGCATGCAAGTGTTGGCATAACCTAGTTCAAAAAATCAGCAAGTCAATTAACTGCTTCATTTTAGTATTTTTGGACATCAAATTTTGTAAACTGGTTGACCTAGGTGTTGTCTAGGGTTAAATCTTGGTTGATTGTGACTTGTGAAAGAATTGAGTGAACTTTGGTGAGCCAAAACTCACCAAAAGACCAACTAGATCAGCAATACACCCCCAGACTACCCATAGCATACCAGTGACTGTGATTAGGTCTTTTGAGCTTGATTTTGTGAAGTGACTTGTTGTTTTTAGCTTTTTCTTGACTCCCCACAACCCAACTGGTTGTGGGGGTGCCTTTGTTTGCCCACAAAACCAAGTAACCAGCAAGATCTAAGCACAAAAGTGCCCAGACCCATTTTTCATTGAAGTCAGTGGGAACTTAGTTCCCACTGCTAGCATTAAAGTTCCCCCTGCTGAGCATAAAGACAAAATCTGTTACATGTCACTTTTAGTTTTTAAATTTTTTGTCTTTTGTGGCCTTATTTAGGAATTTTAACTTGATTTTAATTTTGTTATTTTTCTTATTTTAATTCTGATTTTTATATTAAGTTTATTTTCCAGTGACTATTCATTTTCTATTTTTTAGATTTTATTGCATTTTTAATTAGTTTTCTAATTACTGATTTTGTCTTTTAGTGCCAAAAGTGTATATTTTTTAGCTTTGAAAACTTAGATTAAGAAAAAGATTTTTAGTTAAAAAATATTTTACTTTTCACTTTTTTTTATCAATTTTTAGATTTAATTTAAGTTTATATAGGTTTAAATATAATCTGTTTTGTCTTTTAGTGAAAAATATTTAATTTTTCAAACTTTTTCATTTTTCTACTGTTCATTAGTATAATTTAGGATTTTTAAAATAGTCTAATTATTTTTAGCATTATTTTATTATTTTTAATCATTATTTTAGTTTAAAATTGTTTTTAGAGTTTTAAAAATAGAAAAGTAGCATTTAAAATTTAGGAAAAATACTTTTTAGTTTTTAAATAATATAAGTGAGTTATTTGTTCAATAAAATAATATTTTGGGCTTTTTCTTAATTATATTTAATTTTTGGGCGTTAATTAGCATTAAAAATAGAATATTTAATTAATAAAAGGTTTTAAAATTTATTTATTGGATTTTTATGCTTATTTATATTATTTTAGACTTAGTTTTAAGTTTTAATTAATTTTTAGGTTAAATTTTTTTAATTTTTCACGTTTTACGTATTTACGTTCGCGTTTTACGTCACTCGTCGTAGTTTAATCGTAGTTGTAGCTCGTCTTTAATTCTTCTTTATAAAACCAAAAACGTCACTAATCCAAACTCTTGATTTTATATAATTGGCATCTAATTCACACACCTCCTTCGAGAACGAACCCGCATTTATTCGATTCGTCGGTTTTCCTAAATCGTCGAGTTTAATACTTGCCCATTATACGCTCTTTTTCCTAAAAGACATATTTCTACGACTATCAAAATGGCGCCGCTGCCGGGGAAGTGTTTTTAGTGTCCATTATTAGTATCATGTTTGTGTGAGTAGTGCGTTTTTGCTTTCCAAATTTTGGAAAGCGTGAATATCGTACATGCTTATTTTTGTTATTTTTCCTTATTATATTATAGTATCCAAATAAATCGTGTCTAGTTTTTCTAAACTAAACACACAACAATCATTTTACTATATTGTAGATATCCCATTATTGTTTTCGTTTTTCTTTGTGAATATATTACTATATTGTACTTACGTAGAACAATAAATATACAAGTACTCCAAAAGCGTGAAAACGCAACCTTGATTCGGGATTTCATCACTCGATCATTGTATTCGAATCCAAAGCAAAAGTTTGAAGGCAAAATAGATAAATACTTTCGTGAGGCTTAATTTCAATTAACACAAACTATAAGGTGGGTATAAGGCGGTTGTATTTCACGACCTAAGGGAAAAAGGCTCTTAAGTGCTTAGCGCCGCATCATTTCCCCCGCTTGCTTATGCGTGTTTTGAGAAAAAGGGCTAATCGAGGGTTTGCCAACCAAAGTATTATCTACGTATATATATTTGCTTGTTTTCAAGATTAAACCCTCTTGAACGTTTTGGTGTTCCACCAACGTTCTAAAGTCATCGAAGGCGTTCACTTCACGTGATCGTTTTCATTCCTTGTGGCTCCTTTAATCGAGAAAGTCAATTCGAGGAGAGATTTGTAGATTTGAGACTATGTAATACAACAAAAATCCAAAAAAATTAAAAACAATCAAAAATCAAAAATATTCTTCTTACCCTTATCCATTAATTCTATTTCTAACCCTTTAGTGTTTAATTCTCGTAACACCATTCTCGTTGCATCATGTCGAATAATGGTGGATATTATTCGTGTCCATATTGTGGAGGCCCGCTCGATGGTGCCAATTGTTTTTATTGTGAGGTTATTGGAGGTCGAGCGGGTTATATCTATAACTCCGCTCCACGTGATCATGGTAACAATTTTCAATCTTACGACCAAGGTCACCCATCGTCTTCGTTTTATTCGTCGTATTATCCGTCTTTTAATTGCAATGATGTGTCTATTCATAATGCCTTTAATGATTTTGTGAGACGAAATAATGAGAAATTAACGATGGTGGAAGAACAAATGACAAGCCTTAAGGAAACTTGTAATAAACGAATGGCAACCCAAAGGGAAACTTTCAAAAAAATGGAAAACGATTATGATACCCTTTTTGAAGAACAACATAAGTCAAGAGATGTGGAAGGGATACGTGGATAAAATTAAGGAAAATCATGCTAATGAGAAAGATAAAATTCTTTTAATAGTCGAGGGCTTAATGGAAAAATTCAATTCATCGTCGAATGACACCAATCCTAATTCTGAGGGAGAGGTTAAAGCCTTATCGACTCCTAAGACTCGTACATCTCGTATTGATCCATATCTCTCGAATTTTAGAGTCGTGCTAGCTTTGTCGTCTTGCAAAAACGTAGAGGAAACGAAAACATCATCTAACGAAGTTTTGAAAAATGTTTTTGAAAATAAACAAAGGAAAAACTCGTAGAATACTTAGGAACGTTGAATCTTGTACCTTCTAAACCTGATTTTTCTAATGAGGATGAAATTATTGAGGATTTTCTAAATCAATATACACATAATTTTGACAAAGAAATTCCATCAAATGATTTTAAAAAAGAAAAAAATGAAAAGGTTTTAAAGGAAATCGTTGAACCCTCATTTTTACAAGATGAACGAAAATTAATTCCGAAGGGACGTGTTAGTAGTTTTGCTAAAATGTTTGAAAACCCACGTTCGATCCCTTCGAAGGACAAAGTTGAAACCGTCAAGGCAAAATCGTCACGAGACGAGCCTTTTACTCCTAATCCCACATCGAGTGAGATTTTGGATTTATCATGTGAGAAGTCCGTCGATGGCCTTTCTCACATCGATACATTTTTCGATGTCGAGGTCGAAACGACAAAGGCAAAATCTTCATTCGAAGAGCCTTCTTTTCCTAGTTTCACGACGGTTGGAGCTAGCGACTCGACTATCGATAATTTGATTTTCAAACCTCTTCCAGGAGGAAGAGAAGACGTTTTTTATCCCGATGGCGATTTTTCCGAGATCAAACGTATACTTGATGATCCGCCTTCTATTTTCGAGTTTGATGAGGACCGTTGCATTATCCCGGAGGGGGATGTTTTATTAATCGATTCACGTTTTAAAAATTCAAATCCTCCTCCCGCCTTCAAGATAAATATGAAAATTTTAAGTGTGCCTAGAATTGTTTTGGAAACACCAAATATTTTCAATTTAATCAACTCGGGTTTTTGTAACAAAAAGTTAAAAAATGAAAAAGTAAAAGATTTTACAACTGATTTGAAAAATTTTCCAAAGTTAACTCCGTCATCACCTCGCTTAATTGAGCTTGCTACAAACGCGTCTACTTCTTTTGACGACGTTTTGTGTGGATCTAGTGTGGGGGAAGCCCCATTTGTTTCCTCACATTTCTCCACCGAGGACGAGATTTTTGACCCCGGTATCACGTTTAAGATAAAATCTCGGTCTTTTACCGAAGTAATCACTAGAAGATAATTCTACACTTACGGTATGAGTTTACCTCGAGTAACTCGATTTGTTTGCCCACCCAATGTCCCACCCTTCTCTTCTCATTCTATTTTCTTGTGTCCCTTTGGGACGATGATGTTGAAAGTCGTGTTGTTTCGTTTATCATCCGAAAACGAAGACACAATCTTTGATCCTGGCATAAAGGCTTTGTCTTTATTCACGGTTGCTTTTGGGCCTTGATTACATGTAAGTCCCACCAAAAATGACCGAACCAAGGATATCCCTAAATGATCACATTTATGGGGATTCGAGTCGAGCTTTTGACTCGGTTATCAAAAACAAGGTGCCTCGTGGGGGATTCTCATGCTTATCCTTGTAAATATTATTGCTTTCTAATAGTGTAATGAGGGGATTTGTGCCCTTCCAACCTTTGTTCTGTGGTTGTTCGTGATTGTGATTCATTAGGTACATCGACATCATTGAAGCCTCTCGTGTTCGTTTTACGTAGCACTCGAGCTTCGATCGTTGCCTTTGGAGATTCCGATATCTGATGATATCCTTTTATGTTCTAACGTTTATCTTATTAGCATAATTCATAAACGGCTTTTAGGTTATTCGTTTTACCCTTTCCATGCTCGAGATTAAGCATTCGACTACGTCTCTAGTATGGGGGTGTTTCACCCCTAGACTCGAAACATTGAGGACAATTTTTAGTTTTAGTATGGGGGGTGAGTAGATACTTCACCTTGCTTACGTCAACGCGCAATCCAATTCATCTTTTTGTTATCGTTTTGTTCCAAATAAGGCTAAAACGGCCATATTTTAAAAAATTTCGTATTTTTTATAAGTGTTTAAGACACGAATGTAGGTTTTCTGATGGTGAGAATAAGAGTAATTTTTTACTCGACCGTGCGTGTTGAGCACTTAGCTACGATTCCTTAACTTTTTAGGCTAAGTCTCTTAAATGAGGACGAGAAATGATAGAGTTATTTATAAGTCTCGTAATCGTCACATCTCATGTGTAGTAATTATTAGCTTATTCTCCCCACGCTTTTGCATAATAAATTGTTAATAAATATTGATTTAGCGGTTTAGTCACTATTGTTGGTTTCTAATTTGTTTTAGTGGCTTCCATGTAATTAAATTGGGAAAACATTAAGGTATCGCCAGCGTCACGGTTTTGAAGTATTGGCACCCGAATAATCGAAAGCTTCACCTAATAATAAGATTTCAAGTGCTCACCTAAATTAAGCAAAAAATTTGAAGCTCACAAGGCCGAAAAATCTATGCCCAAATTGAAAGTGAATCAAGCCTTAATCTTTGAAGCTTTAAAGATCCAAAATTCGCTTTAGCGTGAGGATATACGTCTTTGGCCAATAAAACCACCGATGAGGCGGATAATAAAAGGAAAGACAAGACCGAAGTCATAATAAAAGCTTCATGGCGAAGTTGAATAAAAGATGGAGGTAAACCTATGATAATAAGGCCCTTCCGTTGGGGGCGTATAAAATTCTTGGTAATAAGTCTCATGTTTAAAACCGTTATAAAACCGTGTTTATCGATCCTTCTTGTTGACTTAATTTTTTGACATCGTTGTCTATTAGGGTGAATTATTAATTTAATGATTTTGGTTACACCGTTAAGACTCTATTTTTAGACTTAATATCTATTCACGCATAAGTCAATGATGTATCCTCGTGATCATTAAGACAAAATAAAATATAAGAGATACCAAGTAGGAATAAGGGAGTTTAGGTTCGTAATTAACACTCATGAGATATGATCGTGCTGCTAACTTATAATAACAATGATCTCATTACACGCTTAGCATGGAATCGAGTGAAAATCGAGGATGACGAACTTATCTCTTTGAGGCATTCACGTGTTCTTATTCTATGATCCTAAAAGTCACTTTTTCGTGGTGAAAACATTACATTACGTCTAAAACGCGTGTAGTAGTTTATTTAAGTTTACTTTTTTAATAAATGTCATCATAAAATGAATTTTGGATGTGCTATGATACTTAATTCTAGCATTGCGTGGGGACACGGCAATGGTTTAGTATAGGGGAGTGATGAGACTGCAATTATACATAGTCTTATCGTCCAACACGGGCTTTAAATACATAAAATATCATGAAAATACCCCTATATATGCTTGTATTTGTGTCTTGTGTATTTTAGGTACGGATATCGTTTAATCAACAAAAGATCACAAGAATGAAGCAAAAACGAACACGAGAAATGAAGCCGCACAAAGAACCGGAACCAAACTATAGATTTTACAAAAAGACCCTTGAAGAATTGAAGAATGCAAAAGAAAGACGCTCCCGCCACGGTGAAAGCGGTTGAGACATCGTGTACGTTTTGTGGTGGACCTCATAATTATTACGAGTGTGCGGCTATGTATGGCCAAACGTCGAGTATAAACGCGTTAAACAACAATTTTTCTAATCAAAATCAAAATAATGCGGGTCCATCACAACAAGGCAATTATAATCAAGGCAACAATTTTTCAAACCAAAACCAAAGCAATTTTCAAGGAAATAATCAACAAGAAAATTTTCAAAATCAAGGAGGTTATAATCAAGGTCGGAATTTAACTTGGCAAAATCTAGATAACAAAAACCAAAACTCGAATTTTCAAAACAACGCTAATCAAGGGAATTTTCAACGAGGGAATCAAAACCAAGGTTTCAATCAAAATTTTAATGGCTCAAATGATTTTCAATATTACGTTAAATCAAATGACGCTAATATGAAGAGATTGGAAACACAAATTGGTGAGATGAAAAACGAATTTTCCAACACTTTGAGAGGTCAAAATAATAAAATCGATCAAGGATAAAGTGAGATTAAAAAGATGTTTTCGGCCATAATGAGCAATCAAGCGAGTTCGTCTTCGAGTACGTTACCTAGTAACTCCGTACCAAACTCGAAGGAACAATGTAAAGTCGCCACAACGTCTATTGGAAAAGTTCATGTGATTACCCCTACCCTTGATGGATTTCGAGTTGTTCCTTCTTCTCAACCCTCGACTTCTAAAATGTCTTATTTTTCTAAATTCGATGGGGTGAACGTGGCGACCAAGGAAAAGAGTACACACCCTTGTGTACCTCAAATTCCATCCACGGTTCAAAAAGAGAGTTTTATCGACCTAACCAAAGTAACCCTTGAAGAAACGTGTGCATCGATCCTTTTTAAAAAACCTAAAAGGCATATGCCGAGAAAGGAAGAGGATCCGGGACAATTTCTATTACCTTGTGATTTTTCCGAGATTGAGGGATGTTTAGCTGATGAGACTGCAATTATGCATAGTCTCATCGTCCAAAACGGGCTTTAAATGCATAAAATATCATGAAAATACCCCTATATATGCTTGTATTTGTGTCTTGTGTATTTTAGGTACGGATATCGTGTAATCAACAAAAGATCACAAGAATGGAGCAAAAACGAACACGGGAAATGAAGCCGCACAAAGAACCGGACCCAAACTATGGATTTTCCAAAAACACCCTTGAAGAATTGAAGAATGTCAAGAATAGCCCCTCAACTTGTGAAGATTGACACTTTATACCCCTAAGAATCTCAAAAACACTTTGGGGTCCCTAAAGGATGATGACTTGTCAAATTCGGCCCTTTATGTTTGAAGATGTTACCCATTTAACAACAATGGATTAATGGTGCAATTGATGAAGGACTAACGGTGAAATACAACATGGACTTAACTTGCAAGTTGTTTAAAGGAGATAGTTAACAGGAGGGACTAGTTCTGCCAAAAAACCAAACCTATCTAACCTAACACCCATTATAAACCCGACAACCTTATACTCCCCTCCAATCCCCAGCCGCCACCTCACCTTGACCAGTTGACCCACTACTCACAAACCTCCAACTCGTTCCCCCACTCCACGTCAAATCCCATTACCCAAATATTAAACTGATTTAATCAGTTTACTAATTTTCCCACTAAAACACATTTCAAATTAATCTCACCAGATTTAAACCCCACTTGCTAATCCCATAAACCCTAAAATTTCCCAGGTCTTAATTACCTTAAATCAAAGGGGATTTGTCTAACCTTTTGCAGATCACTAATTCACCTTACATTAAACTAAACCCACAACAAACCACACTCATCCCGTGACCTATGTGCCCCCCCCCCCCCCCCCCCCCCCCCCGTCCTTCCCCTGTCACCCTCTTTTTTGGTAAAAAGAGCATCTACAGTCATCCAACGCTCCCAAGACCAAAACTTGGTCCCAAAGTTTCTTTTGGACGCCTATGATGCATTCAACAGCCTGGCAACACCTCATAGATCACATGATAGTGTTTGACCAAGAAAAGTTAGCAAAATTCAAATTCTCATGAGGGTATTTTAGGAAGTTCATTGTTAGGGTTGTATGTAGCCTAGAATGTTCTATTATCATTATAAAAGGGAAGCTGGCTTGTAGCTTAACCCTTGTTCCAGATTTTATACAATTTGATTTTTAGAATGAAAATGAAAAAAATATTAATTTGCATAATCTGAGTTCCAAATTTAATGTTTGTTAGTTTTATCTTGTTCAGCGTTTGAAAAGATAGTTTGGAGTAAAAAGTTTCCTTTTACACAAGAAGATTTCAGAAAATACGTTTTGAAGTTTTTGGCAAGAGTTTGATAAATTTTGAAATCAGTTTTGATTTGAAGTGAAAGTGGACTTTCAAAATTGTTTACTTGATTTGATAACCTTTTATCAAGAATACTTCAAGTTTCAGTTTGGTTTGATTTGATTTAGAACAAATCAGTTTCAAAAAGTTTTTTTTATCAATCTTATGAGGAATAAGTTGGCTTAAGTAATAAGCCAACCTTATAATCTCACAAGAGTTGCATGCAAGTGTTGGCATAACCTAGTTCAAAAAATCAGCAAGTCAATTAACTGCTTCATTTTAGTATTTTTGGCCATCAAATTTTGTAAACTGGTTGACCTATGTGTTGTCTAGGGTTAAATCTTGGTTGATTGTGATTTGTGAAAGAATTGAGTGAACTTTGGTGAGCCAAAACTCACCAAAAGACCAACTAGATCAGCAATACACCCCCAGACTACCCATAGCAGACCAGTGACTGTGATTAGGTCTTTTGAGCTTGATTTTGTGAAGTGACTTGTGTTTTTTAGCTTTTTCTTGACTCCTCACAACCCAACTGGTTGTGGGGGTGCCTTTGTTTGCCCACAAAACCAAGTAACCAGCAAGATCTAAGCACAAAAGTGCCCAGACCCATTTTTCATTGAAGTCAGTGGGAACTCAGTTCCCACTGCTAGCATTAAAGTTCCCCCTGCTGAGCATAAAGACAAAATCTGTTACATGTCACTTTTAGTTTTTAAATTTTTTGTCTTTTGTGGCCTTATTTAGAATTTTAACTTGATTTTAATTTTGTTATTTTTCTTATTTTAAATCTGATTTTTATATTAAGTTTATTTTCCAGTGACTATTCATTTTCTATTTTTTAGATTTTATTGCATTTTTAATTAGTTTTCTAATTACTGATTTTGTCTTTTAGTGCCAAAAGTGTATATTTTTTAGCTTTGAAAATTTTCTTAGATTAAGAAAAAGATTTTAAGATTTTTAGTTAAAAATATTTTACTGTTCACTTTTTTTTTATCAATTTTTAGATTTAATTTAAGTTTATATAGGTTTAAATATAATCTGTTTTGTCTTTTAGTGAAAAATATTTAATTTTTCAAACTTTTTCATTTTTCTACTGTTCATTAGTATAATATAGGATTTTTAAAATAGTCAAATTATTTTTAGCATTATTTTATTATTTTTAATCATTATTTTAGTTTGAAAATTGTTTTTTAGAGTTTTAAAAATAGAAAAGTAGCATTTAAAATTTAGGAAAAATACTTTTTAGTCTTTAAATAATATAAGTGAGTTATTTGTTCAAAAAAATAATATTTTGGGCTTTTTCTTAATTATATTTAATTTTTGGGCTCTAATTAGCATTAAAAATTGAATATTTAATTAATAAAAGCTTTTAATATTTATTTATTGTATTTTTATGCTTATTTATATTATTTTAGACTTGGTTTTAAGTTTTAATTAATTTTTAGGTTAAATTTTTTAAATTTTTCACGTTTTACGTATTTACGTTCGCGTTTTACGTCACTCGTCGTAGTTTAATCGTAGTCGTAGCTTGTCTTTAATTCTTCTTTCTAAAACCAAAAACTTCACTAATCCAAACTCTTGATTTTATATAATTGGCATCTAATTCACACACCTCCTTCGAGAACAAACCCGCATTTATTCGATTCGTCGGTTTTCCTAAATCGTCGAGTTTAATACTTGCCCATTATACGCTCTTTTTCCTAAAATACGTATTTTTACGAATATCATTAGCCCTTGCCGATTTAGATGCTAGCATCAATCTTATACCTCATTCTCTTTGGAAATTGATGATATTGCCTAATCTTACCCCTACGAACATGACAATCGAGCTTGCAAATTGTACACCATTAATACCAATTGGAATAGCCGAGGATGTCTATGTTAAAGTTGGAAAGATCGTTTTTTCCGCGGATTTCGTTATATCCGATTACGAGTGTGACCCTAAATGTCCCATTATTTTAGGCCGACCATTTTTATCGACAGCTCGAACCGTAATCGACGCTCACGAGGGGAGACTTACTATGAGATATGGGGAGGATAAAATGGACTTTTTCACGAGTAATTCCCAAGTGTTTAATGATAATGAAAAAACCGAGGTTTCAAAACCTAATGTTTCTAAACCTAATGATTTCAAAATTTTCACTTTAGCGGAAAGAATGAGGCTTAATGCATGTTTTGAAAAAATTAAGAAGAACGGTTTTAAAGATGATGATTTTAATGATAAAGAATACGTGTACCTAATTCAAAAGGGTATGTGTAAATTTATGAATGAAAAATCACTTTGGGATGCATTCGATGAAACAAGTGAAATACCAATTCCGAAGGGCGACGTTAGTGCCATCACGACAATGACAAAAATGGGCTCGTCTTCACCACCTTCGAAGGACCACGTCTTTGAGGCTTCAACTTCTAACTCCGTCGAAGTGCCTCCTTTTCCTAGCCCAAAACCCGTTGAGGCTAAAGGTTTCATCGACATCGATCCTCTCGTTTTAGAAAATTCATCTAAGCATAGCCCTAGTGCTTGTAAGACCATGGTTGTGAGTGCTCACATCGACTCTTTCTTTGAAGATGACGATGGCGATTTTGCCGAGATTGATCATGTACTTCGAAATACACATGCAATTTTTGATTCTCCTAAAAAGAAATGTGTGAAGTACGATGATTACGAGTTTGATCCCGAGATTGAGGAAATCATTGAACGAGAGCTAGCTCTCTTGCCTCCACTTCCACCTACGAGTGAGGTCGATCTTTCCAAAATCGAGGATGAACTAAATGAGTTGGAACGTCTTATTTTCGATGACTAACCAACTCATGTGACCACTAAAAATCCAATTCTAGAGGAGTTACCTAATCAACAGTCCTCAAATGAGAATTACGTTTACCACATTCATGAGGATTTAACTTATCAACAATCCCCACAAATGGATGATGGTTTCGTGCTTGATTGTGATCTTTTCGAGAGAGTTTCTAAGATACTTAAGGAAGGGAATGACAAACCTTGGTTTGACAAGCCTATCTTTGATGAAGAAATCGATGAGATTGACGTTCATGAGGATGACGAGTATGTTGACCCCGAGGGGGCGGTGTTCTTTATTGATCGACGTTTTGAGAATTATATAATCCACCACCCCTAACCATGACTTAAATGTGAGAATTTTTAGCGCGAATAATTTTGAATTTGACACGCCAAATATTTTTGACATTATAAAATCAGGTTTTTATAAAGAGTTTTTAAACGATGAAAAAGGAAAAGATTTTAAATGTGATTTAAAAGCATTTTCTACAAGTTTAACTCCGTCATCACCTCGTGATATGAGTGCTACCACCTCGTCTACTCCTTTTGACGACGGTTAGTGTGGATCTAGTGTGGGGGAAGCCCCAAATGCTCCCTCACATTTCTCCACCGAGGACGAGATTTACGATCCCGGAATTGCTTATAAAGGGAATCTCGGTCTTCCACCGATGCAATAAATGGAAATCTTATTCATTTGCTTGGTGTGAGTCTACCTCGAGTAGCTCATTATGTTGACTTACCCATTGCCCCACCCTTCTATTTCTCATCTCCTTTCTTCTACCCCTTTGGGGTTCCACTATCGGTTAAAGTAGCGTTGTTTCATCTTTCATCCAAAAACGAGGACGCTATCTTTGATCCCGGTATACGTGTATCGGATTTCTAAAGTACTCCACGTACTTTTGGGCATTGTTTATCATGTAAGCCCCACTAAAAATGACCAAACCATGATTATCCCTAAATGATCACATTTATGGGGATCCGAGTCGAGCTTTTGACTCGGTTATCAAAAACAAGGTGCCTCGTGGGGGATTCTCATGCTTATCCTTGTAAATTTTATTGCTTTTCTAATAGTTTAACGAGGGGACTTGTGCTCTTCCAACCTTTGTTTCGTGGTTGTTTGTGATTGTGATTTATTAGGTTCATCGTCATCATTGAAGCCTCTCGTGTTCATTTTCGGATCACTCGAGCTTCGATCGTTGCCTTTGGAGATTCCGATATCCGATGATATCCTTTTATGTTCTACGTTTATCTTATTAGCATAATTCATAAACGGCTTATAGGTTATTCGTTTTACCCTTTCCATGCTCGAGATTAAGCATTCGACTATGTCTA